>JABTXL010002731.1:1654587-1706969 GCA_025134845.1 Neodon shergylaensis | reverse complement strand
TATCTATCTATCTATCTATCTATCTATCTATCTATCTATCTATCTATGATCTTTCTACCTACCTATCAACTTTTTATCTATTGTTAATATTATCTATCTTTTATCTAGCAATCATCTATATATATATATATATACTTATCACATCTATCTATTAATTTGTTATCTATCCTATCACCTCTCTGTCTGTCATCCATGCACATCTATACAGCATCTGTAGCTTTGTCATCTTTCTCTTTCTCAGCTTTCACAATCCTCTGTTCATCCGCTCTGTGCATAGGGAGGCCTGGTTTACCCATCAGGCTATGTATCACTGTCCATTTCAAGGGAAGAGTAAAAGACCAAATGATCCCTACTGGATGTATTGTGGAGGGAATTGAACCATAATATGGGAAACGAACAGGCTGTTTCAAAATGTATTAGGGCTAATATTTCTAGAAAATGTCAAGAAGTCTATTAAACTGGTAGGGCTGGCATGGTGTTTTTTTTCATAGACAGGCAGAGGCATCACTAAGACAGGAACTTGACATAGCTGCCATGGGTGGAGATGTCAGAAGCATGACCTTTCCTTCCTATGTTTTTTATGTGTGTGGTCCCGTTATTCCAGAAGCTTCTGACATCACACACCTTCCACTGAGAGGGGTACAGCTTGGCTTTGTCATCTTGCTTTGAAGATCAACACATCTCTTCTCAGTAGTTTCACTGTTTATTACTGAGATTTCATTACTACAAATGGAATTCGTTTAAACAAAGGATAGAGTTTGCTGAAAGATTCTATTTTTATTTATGCATCTGAGTGTCAGTATGTGTGCTGTGTGTGCAATTCCTATGGAGGCCAAAAGAAGGCACTGAATCACATAGAGTAGAAATTTACAGGTGGCTGTAAGTTGCCTGATGTGGGCGCTGGGTCTCTTAAAGAACAACAAACATGCTTAAATGCTGAACCATCTCTCCAGTTCACGTCCTTAGATTAAAAAAATTACATTTATTTATTTGTATGTGTTGTGGGTGGGTGCATGTGCCACAAGGCATAGGTAGAGCTCAGGGGACAACTTGAAATAGTTGTTTTTCCCTTATACCATGTGGGTTCTGGGGATTCAACTCTAGTTAAATCTGGATTGACAGCAAGTACCTTTATCTGCTGAGTCATCTCACTGCCCAGCAAAGACAGAAATTTCTAGAAAGACAGAGGTCATGGTGCCATTATATCTAGAGTATAAAAATGTTCACTTTTTTCCATTTCTTCTTTCATTTTTCAACACTGGGGATGGAACCCAGGATCTCCCACACAGGAGGTAATGCTTTCTCCCATGTTTGCTGCTGAATGGTTGAGGATAAGCTGAGACCTGTGAACTGTGACTTGGAAAGGTGCCTCCTGTTTCCCTCAAGGGGTGGCTCCTAAGTATCATCTCACAGACCAACACTCTTGGTGTTTTTGAGTCCCGCTGTCCACAGGGCCTGAAGGATCACTCCTTCCCACTCAGGCTCATGTCTCTCATCGTTTTACTATTACTAAACCTTGAGTAGTAACTTTTCCATCTTAGTAAGCACATGTGTAGAGATGTATGTACATGTGTAGAGATGTATGCACATGTATATAGAGGTACACACGTGTGGACAGGTGCATGCACATGTGGAGATCAGAGGTGTTTCCCCAATTCTTTTTCACTTTACTCTTTGAGACATGGTTCCAATGAACCTGGAGCTCACTGCTAAAGCCAGGTAATCTTCCTGTGGGTCTAAAGGATTTGCTGCCCCTGCCTCCCCATTGCTAGGATTTCAGGCATCCCTGGCTTTTTATGTGGGTGCTGGGGTGGGGGGTCTGAACGCAGGTCTTCATGAATATATGACAAGCACACTGCCCATCCACCCTTTTCAATCTTTTCTGATGGAGTCATAAACTTCCCTGACAGTCAGAGTTGTTCCATTAAACACTGGCTATGCAGCTATTCACATGGGCATTAGTGATCAACAGCCCAGCTCCTTCCACGCATCCCAACAGAAAAACAGACAGATGAGAAACATCCTATATCAGAAGAATTAACAAGCTGGAGCGAAGCTAAATGGTGAGCCAAAGAAAAATGAAATTGATTCTGAAATCTGGCGTGATTGTGGAGGAAGACATGATTAGAAGTCATTAGGACTTCGATTTAAGAAGATGTTCAGGTCGCCCTGATAATGTTTGTTAAATTCTTTCTGATGGGAAGGTCGCGGGTTACAAATAAATACATTTCAGAGCATTAACTCCTGTCTGAAGCACAATCTTCCACATTTAATATCACCAGCCTGACTCTAATTTGGCTGTCGACAGCAGGCTTTGTGGGATGGACATGTCGGCCTCACCTGTGGTCACATCACAGTAGGTGTGTGTGTGTGGGGGGGGTCGGAGATGGGAGCAGAGTGTTCCAGCTACATATGCATGCTTTAGGAATGAAGAGTGCTGGAAGGGCTCTTCCTTCACTTGTGTCTCTATTATCGTAGCATCTTTTCTGTAGGAAAAGTTTTAGTTTTCTTTTTCTATTATTATTATTATTATTATTTTCTTTGGAAGGTTTCAGGTGCATAAACTGGAAAGCACTTGACTCCTTCCCCTAAGGCTTTGCACAGTCAGTCACACACATCCTTTGTTTTTCTGTGGGGAATTTTCCATGTCATATTCACCCCTCTGGATCAATAGCCAGTGTTTCTTCAGGTAGCCGACTGCCTTGGTAGCCTGAGAGTTCATGAGATGTTAGCGGTATCTCATTTTAGTTGGCTTGTGGTGATCTCATACTATTGGCTAAGATGAGCCCAGGAGACCTGCTCCTGGGCCTCTGTTTGTTAGTAATTATGGGTGAAGGCTGGCTTGTCAGCATCTGGTTGAAGGGAAGGATTCTACCCCACAGTTAGTGAAGGGCTATATTCGTTAGGAGATGCTGAAGCCATCAGTGGGCTGGAGATGCACTGCAGACAGGGAATGGAGATTAAGCAGTGATAGAGTGGGACCCCCACATGGGGCCTGGTGGGAGGTCAGCTCTGTGTGTGAGTGTATTAAGGAGGCTCATGCCTACAGAATTCTGAAGGTGTGGAAGTTGACACCTGAGACCTGATCAGTATAAGAACAAGGTCCTTAGGCTTGGGGCTAGAGAGAAGTAGCCAGCTGCGAGGAGATGGGGGAATCTGGGAGAGGAATGATGGCGAGTAGAGGAGGAACAAGAGGAAGTTTTCACCCTGTAAGGGTAATGAGGGAATGACCTCTATGTCCATATCCATGGTCTCTTTAAAGCAAAATGGAAATTTCCCTGAAGGAGATGAGAGATATAATGGGGGAGAGGAGCTGGGGAGAACCAGAGGGAAGGACTAGGGTGTGACATGATTGAGATACATTGTGTGTGCACAGGCACACACACATACACACACACACACATACATGAAAAATTAAAAAGGACACACAATCATTTTGTTTAGGGTAAATTTCACAGATAACTCTGGAAAACTCTCCAGGGACTCAGGATTTCAATGTACATCCTCCAGCTTGTTTCTCTATATGGAAGGTTGTGGAGCCTTTCCAGGGTGCAGCCTGGATGGTGGAAAGTGAGTCTCCATGAAGCGAGTCTGAAGGTTATGCCCTCCAATAGCCCTGCCAGACCTCCTGGTGCTGTCCCTAGGTGAGGGGTTTCCACTTTCACACTCCAGTTGCCTAGTGGCCATGAGCATCATGGTGGACTAAAATTCACAAAACCCTGATCCCAAATAAACCCCTCTCTTCTTTTAAATTGTTCTGTCAGATATTTTGCTACAATAAAAGGAATAAATACAATGTCTTAGCCATTCATTGTAAAAATACACAATTGTTTCTTTTCCCCATTTCTCCCAAGCTGGAATGTTATGAGTACCAATTTCCAACCAAAGGCTAGTAAAAGTTTGCCCAATTGTTACTTAATTAGACTCTGCTATTGCTAATATATCCAAATGCAGACTTCAGCATCCACTAAAATTCTCAGTGTTCTTATCACCTACCAGGAAAAGTATACTTATTGGGAAATGTGTGAAAGAAAGATCATGAAGGTCAACACAAGTGAACCAGATAGATACATGAAAATGATGCTCTACCCTCTGTGCAGACAGTGATGCAGTTGGTAAACAGATGCATGTATTGGTTTCAAAAACATTTTGAAAGTGATTATTTCTCTCACTACGAAGCAGTTTCACTTTTGGATCAACACTATCACAGATCGAAGCTCTTACTATTTCTTTTTATTTTTGGTTTTTCGAGACAGGGTCTCTCTGTAGCTTTGGAGCCTGTCCTGGCACTAGCTCTTGTAGACCAGGCTGGCCTCGAACTCACAGAGATCCGCCTGCCTCTGCCTCCCGAGTGCTGGGATTAAAGGCGTGCGCCACCACCGCCCGGCAAGCTCTTACTATTTCAAGCTGAACTTGGGTCCTCTGGATTCTGATGTACTTTATAGCCTTTGGGTGAGCAGTGAGGAACATCTAATGCCTAACAAAAAAAAGCAAAGCTAACCATTGTTCTGCCTTAACTGGGTGCTGGTCTTCATGTATTCCACATTGCCTTCAAAGAACTGATTTTCTATCTCTTTTAAATAATATCTTTATTTTTAATACTGTGTATGAGTGCTGTGTGTCTGAGCATAGTTTTCCATAATTTTGAGTTAGGTTATTATGGCTTGAAAGAGAAATGTCCCTCACAGGCTGTAGTATTTGAACAGTAGGTGGTGCTATTTGTGGAGGTTATGAAACCTTCAGGAAGTGGAGCCTTGCTAGGGGAAATACATCACCGGGATTTGAGGGTTTATAGCTTCACCCCACTTCCTGTTCTCTCTCTGCTCCCTACATGTGGATGAAATGTGACGAACTAGGCTCCTGCTCTGACCACCAAGCTTTCCTTTCCTACTGCCATGCCTTGCATGCCATGGACTCTGTCCTCCCTGGAACCATAGCTAAAGCAAACCCTTTCTCCATTTAGTCTCTGTTCTCAGGGTGCTTTACCACCAGAAAAGAGAAGTGACTCAGGCAGGTAGTCTCTGTTGCAAAAAAAGAGATTTCATTGAGATGACATGGTGGTGGGCATGGCAGGTAGTGGGAACACCTGAAATTCACATGGGCTCTCCATGCAATGCATCGGTTCTGAAAATGACCTGACCTTCTGGTGTTGGCTGCCAAGATCCTGGGCACTGGGAGGTCAGCTTTTACATGGTAATTCATGGACTGGCCCTGAGCAAGTGGAATTTGGAAGTTACTGCTCTTCCTTAGTATCTGTAGGGAAGAGCTCCAGGCATTCGCTTCAAGGGTCTCAAATCCACAGATACTCAAGTCCCTTTAATAAGCAGATACAATGTTTGCACCTAGTTTGTGCCTACCCTCTGAGAATTTCTTCTCTGCTCATTTATGATACCCAATTGAAACCATGGCCCCAAGGCACAGAGAAACAAAATTCCTCTTTCCATATTAAGTTACTCTTCCTTGGTTATTAAAACACAAAAAGTGGGTAACGTGGGTCCACCCTAGTTAATGACAAACACCAACCAATCAACAGCTATTTTTGTGCTTGCAGACAGAAACAGGGCACACAATCCCAGCACCAGAAGCATTGCTTGGATACCTTAGGACCCACAGAAAAGAGGAAGACAATTACAAGAAGGGGTATTCAAACCCAAAAATAAAAACCCAGACCCCTGAGAGTCAGGGGCTTCCCAGCTCCGGGGGTCCCTTGAGACGTCTGTAACGTTTGCCAATGAACATTTATGTGTTTTGGGATAATTTTTTTATATACTGTCTCTGCCTAAGATGCCTTCTTTATTGTTTAATAAAGAGTTGAATGGCCAATAGCTGTGCAGGAGAGAATAGGCAGGATTTCTGGGGAGAGAGAGGAACTTAGGAAGAATCTGAGGCATGAAGTATTTGCCAGCCAGAAAAGGAGGGAGTCGGATGTATAGAATGGAGGAAGGTCAAGAGCCATGTGGCAGAGTGCAGATTGATAGAAATGGGTTAATTTAAGTTATAAGAGCTAGTTGGGAACAAGTCTAATCTAAGGCTAAGATTTCATAATTAGTAAGTCTTCATGTCATTAATTTAGGGACTGGCAGTCTAAAGAAAATCCAATAAGAAAGTTTGATTCATTTATGCCTTCGGCTGAGATATTTTCTCTTCCTTTATTTCTTTAATTGATGGAGGCAATGAATCCACCTGGCAGCCAGAATCATGTTGCAGAACAGGTGCTGGGAGAACCATTGTTATACATCAGTGCATGGGAGCACGGCAGCATCAGAAGTCTGTATTCTGCATACATGTAATGCTTTCCCCTGTATTTTGGATCTGCAGATGGAGAACCTGTTCCCATTCACACTGGCTCTTGAGTCTGTTTGCAGGTCTCTTTTCTCAACCACTTTTGACTCTTTCGCTGCAAGGCTCATTCATTCAAGTTGAGTTGCTGTGATGGAGATGGTATGACCTACCAGATGGGAAAATATCTACTACCACTGTTTTGCAGAGAGCAATCAACCAACTGCCCCTGGCTATTTCCTGAAAACAGGAAGTATGCCCCCCTTAAAGACTCAGAAAATAAAGGAAACATACACAGCCCAGGAAGTAAATGAAGTCAGATTTACAAGGCACTGTTTCCAAGGTTACACACATAGTTACAGCTGCTAGGAAGAAAAGACAGACTGGCCCAGCTGCCTCCAGGTCAGGCAGAGAAAGTTCCAAGGATGGAGCTTTCATATATTGGTGCCCCTATTGATTGGCATTTTGGTGATGCAGCGGTCTTTGAGTCACCAATGCTCCCATAGGAAACCCCACACCCATGCTCTGCAAGTAAGCCCAATAAACTATGCTTCACCAAGTTGGACTTGGATGGAATCTTTACTTTGGTCTGTTGACAGTAGCCTCCCTGGGAATGGGTGGACATTCATTTGTCTCCCCAGAAAAGGTCACACAATACCAGACCTACTGTGACAACCATATTTGAGCTAAACCTTTCTTTGCAGAGCATTTTGTTAATATTTTAGTTTTATTTTAATCACGAGTGTGCATGTGTTTTGTGTCAGAATGTCTACAGAAGTGCAGGCACTCTCTGAGGCTAGACGTGTTTGCTCTTCTGGAGCTGGAGTTATATACGGTTGTGAGTCACCTGACATAGATGCTGAATATTAGACTCGGGTCTTCTCCAAGAGCAGAAAGTGATTTTAATTGCTGAGGCATCTCTCCAGCCTCCCCAATAAATATTTATGCAGGAAATAAAACAGGACTTACTTAATGACTTCGAAATAAGAACCATATTAAGAGCTACACCACAATCCACCAATGAACATACTTAAAAATCAACATATGATTGAACTGAATTGTAAAACAAATAATTTATAGGAAAATTGTATCTATCTGAACGTGTCTATTAGGGGCAGAAATCATTCCTTTGGATCTGTGGTGCGATGTGAATAGCAGGAGATGACCGGGTGCTTGTGTGGGAGTCACAAACACCACAGCTGATATTATTTACTCGTACTTGATAGAGTTGGCCAGCAGTAGCTCGCAGTCTTGACAGAGTTCACAGCCATGGTGATAAATGGTGGTCACCAGCATAAGATATCTCTCTGCTCCCGTACCGTGCTGGTTGGTTTTTGTGAACTTGACACAAGTTACGGTCATCTGGGAAGAGGGACTCTCAATTGGGAAAATTTTTTGACTGATGATGGAGGTGAAATGGCCCAGCCCATTGTGGGTGAACCACTGAGGAAATGTTCCTCTAAGAAAGCCAACTGAACAAACTGTGGGAAGTAAGTCAACAACCAGTGTTTCTCCATGGCCTCTGTCTGCTTCAGCTCCTGCCTCGGTTTCCCTTACTGATGAACCACGACTGGGATGCATACACCAAATGAACCATTTCTTTCCCACATTGTCTTTCTGTCATAGTGTTTATCACCAAAACAGAAAGCAAACGGTTACACCTGCCAAGATCTTCTGCCTGCCGAGATACTAGTGGGAGACAAACGTAGCTGCGCAAATCATACAAGGAAGATTCCAGGGCACGGCACAGGGAAAGAAGACCAGCAGTGGACTCACGGTGGAGAAGGGATCAGCTACTCTGCATAGCGTGGTCTCGCCTGATGCAGCCCCAGTTCAAAACTTCAAAAACGCCCTATGTAGTCTGGTAGTGACTGACACACTATTTAGATTTATATTAATCTTTTAAAGTTCATTGCTCAACTCCACTCTTTGAGCAGTCAGCATCTGATGTCACCAGACATCGCAATGGTTGTCATACTAGATGGCGTAGGCTCTGAACACTGATATCATTATATCAAAAAGTCCATTGTGTTTTTCTGTCCAGTCCAGTATCATGTTTGATCTTTGCTACAAACACACATCTTGTCAATTCTCCAGGCAAGTCTCAATGTCTTTACACGGAAACATCCTGAGAAATTCTATTTGCCTCTAATATCAGCATTGCCACCTTTGTCTGGACTCAGTCATCCTGCTATGGATGAAGTAGAGTTTCTGTTTCAACCACTGGCCTTCCCTTTCAAAAATATATTCTCTTCTTGGCCTTCAGAGTGATATTTTAAAAATAGATCATTGGTGTCTAAGAGATGGTTCAGTGGGTAAGGGTGCTTGTAGTATAGGCAGGAGGACCTCAGTTTGATCCCAAATACCCGTGTAAAAAGCCACGCATGGCTGTGGGTCTTTGTATCTTCAATATTGATCCCAAGATTCTTAGAGCTTGCTTGCCATTCAGCCAAGAGGAAACAATGAGGTTGTGGCTCAGTGAGAGACTATCTCAAAGCAATCAAGTGGATAGTGACAGAGGATGACACTGGTGCACACCTGCACACTCACGTAATGTATCACACACACATGTGCACACACACACACACACACTACATATACAAATAGACAATGACTCAGATCAGATTCAAGCATCCACAACCTGAAATTCCACTCCATGAATCAAAGCTGATAAGGACATATGCTATTCAGCCCTTGCCCGCTCTGACCTCAACTCCTGGCACTGTCTCCCCAATTCATGACTCAGATTTAAGCCATTCAAAACACACCAACTGGCCTTTGTAGGGACGTGGTATATACTTTTCCTTCTTTGTGGGCACCTAGTGCTCCTCATGTCTTCCTGCAGATATCACCTGCACAGGCGCCCACCTGACTCAGCCCTTCTCCTTCACAGTGCACTGTTGGGTTTCCTCTGCAGGACACATACCCTGGTTCTGAAATCATCTTGCTCAATTATTCTTGATTTATTTACCCCCTGCTTCTGCTGGGTGGAGTATGGGCTCTGCTATACCTTTAAGGCTAACACGGGTGCCTGGCACTCGGTGGGGACTCTGTAGATGTTCCCCGAGCAGTGTGTGCTATTGTGGGGTCTACAGAATGAATCACCCCATAAGCAGCTGTTCGTGGAGACCAACTGGCTATACAACAGTTGAGGCTGTAATAACTGCATGGCAGACAGTGACAGCAATGGCCCTCCTGTGTTCATTTAGTATGACATACCCACAAAGGCACTGTAGATGAGCAACCAGCCACCTTACTGTTAGTCGTCTCTGGAGAGGACGGTTTATTAAGTAAGAAGCACCAGAGGCAGCTCAGGGGGCTGTGGAGAGAAAGCAGTGGCTCTATGCATAACAAAGAATTCATTGCAAAGGGCTTCTCCAAGTTCAGGATGATTTCTCTGTCTCTTATGGCATGTGTGCCTCTTTGAATTTGCATTTCCCAAGATCACCTTGAACAGGCACTTATCAACAGCCCCTTGAACTAATCAATACCCTCCCTTTGTACAGATCAACATCTTCCCCCTTGTACAAATCAATCAATTGCACTGATCAATACCCACCCTTGCACCTATCAATATCCTCCTCTTGTACTGGCTAACTCCCATTGCACCAACCAACACCCTTTTGCACAAATCAACACTTGCCCCTTTTACCTATCAACATCTCTCCTTCTACCCATCAATACCTTTGTGCACCAAACAATATCCTCTTGCACTGATTGATAATCACACGCCTGTTAACACCCTTCTCTTGCATTGATGAACATCCCTCCTTATACTAATCAACACCCCCCCCCCATTCTCACTATGGGTGAAGCACTGTGGGCTGGTCATGAGCCTGGACTCTGAACTCCATCCATCTAGAATATGACTTGTCTCTGCGTCTTAACTGTGTGTCTTGAGGGCAGGTTGCAGGCTCCGTACATCCCCTTCCACCTGGGAATTGTGAACAAGAGCAGTGCCCACATCTCTGAGCCATGATGGAAATCACATGGGTTGAAGTATGTTCTGGAGAACAGACGGCCTCACCTGGGTACCCAAGCAGCAGCTAAGTGCTGCCTCTAATTTATCCAGACGTGTTTGGGGAACAGCAGCCACTCAACAAACATAAAAAGAAAGAAGGCGCCTTGGAGCAGCGCATTTCCTCAAGGGCCATGGCAGCATCTTAATTTGCACTTGGTTGCAGAAGTATGAAAATGAAAGTGGCGGCGTGCTCTGCATCGTGGCTGGATTTTCAAAAAGTCGGAGTAAAACAACAGAGGGGCGCTGGCGTGTTAATTAACAGGTCGACATGGGAAAAGAATACCATGGAAAGTCAAACAGCAAGAGCCCGGGATCCGCTTTTATGCCCCAAATAAAAGGACTTCTCATTATTGGAGCCAGGAAAGAAAGCTTCCTTCTATAATCTAGGGCTCTTTCCCAAGTCCTGATCTCAGCAGGTGAGGGCTATGCTGTACTACCTGCGCTCATTTGCGGAACTCCTGAGAGATGATGACGGAGTTCTTCTGTCTACAGACTGGCCACAGGTGTATGTAGGCAATGGACAGTAGGACTTGTCTTACGCATGTCTTTCAGGTATCTGTGTGGGTAGATGCTGTCCTTTCTGTTGGGGTATAGAGAAGAGAAGACCCTGGGCTGAGGGTCATGCGAGTCCTGCTGGTAGAGACACCAAGGCGGATGTACTAGACAGGATTCTAGACCTGTCATACAGAGATGGTCAGTGTATGTAAAATTTGCTTCACTTAAGTATAGAAATGTACTAGATAGATATTTTTTTGAAATGCATCTCTTGAGAAATTTATGAGCTAAAATTACATGGCCCTGAAAGCTGGGGAGGTATTGTCTGCTTGCTCCAGAGAAAAGAATTTCTGAGAGGGCTTAAGGACACACAGGTGTCAGAGAAGACAGTGATGGTCTCATAATCCAAGATTCATCCATAGGAGGAAATCACATGACATTCTGGAGGCTGATGAGACGGCTCAGCGTTTAAGAGCATTGACTGCTCTTTCCAGAGGACCTGGGTTTGATTCCCAGAACCCACAAGGAAGCTCACAAACATCCATAACTCCACTTCTGGGTGATCTGACGCCCTCTGCTGGCTTCTGTGGTATACACACATGCATACACACACATGCACATGCATACATGTTATTAAAAAATAAATCTTCAAAAATCCTCAGCATTCAGCAATCCTCACCAAGTTTGTGTTGGGTCTGGCTAGACAGATACAGATACTTGATGCCTACTTATGTAGGTTGTGGAACTCACTGCCTCTGCTCTTTCAATCCTGCTGATGAGGAAGAAAGCATTTAGCTATGGTAAATGGGGTGCCAGAAACCACGCCCCGGAGTCTAGTAGCTTCAGCTTTGGAAGAAGGGCTGGAGACTGAATGGGTTTAAGCAAGCTTTTAGGAGACAGAATGAAAGGACAAAGGACAAAGGCTCCATCAAAGTGACACTTAAGTCCTCCTACAGCATCTCAAGTTTGTCTGCTGATAACTGTGGAATCCAACCAGCAGAAGCAAGGCTTGCTTGCTGCCATTCAATCTCAAGAAAATAACAGCATCAACTACGATCTTCCTGAGTGTAGGCATCAAGGAAGACACTTGCCACGAGGTAGCATGGCAGATGGGCTAGGAATCATGAACTCTTGCAGTTAGAATTCTTGGAAAAGCCAGAACGTACTGTCAAGCTGCAGTTCACAAAAGGAGTTGTCTTAGATAGGGTTTCTATTGCTGTGAAGAGATGCCATGACTATGACAACTCTTAAAAAGGAAATTTTTAATTGGACTTGTTCACTTACAGTCTCAGAGGTTCAGTCTATTATCATCATGGTGGGGACCATGGCGGCACATAGGCAGACGTGCTGCTGGAGGAGGAGCTGAGAGTCCTACCTCTCGCAGGTGACAGAAAGTTAACTGAGAAACTGGGCAGTATCCTGAGCATAGGGAACCTCAAAGCCCAACCCCACACTGACACACTTCCTCTAACAAGGCCACACCCACTCTGACAAAGCCACGCCTCTTAATAGTACCACTCCCTATGAGATTATGGGTGCCAATTACATTCAAACTACCACAGAAGTGTTCCTGACACTTTTGATTCCTTGCTCTGAAACTCCATGGCACACCCCTCAGGACCTCGAAGGCTGGCAGTCACATCCGTATACACCTTCATGTCACATGCAAGGCCTTGGTTTCCATCTCAGGATATATGTGTGTGTGTGTGTAAACATAAACAAACAGGCAAAATGCTCTTTGCCATCAATGTAACTACCATGAGACATTATCACACCAAACTTTCTTGGAATTAGAACCTCCTTCATTGAATTTTGAAGAGCACTTATTAGTGAGTTTTTAAGGACTCACTAGTGAATTGCATTCTCCGCATGGAAGTGCAGGCCAGTGTCTCTGAAGCTTAGAATAAGTTCAGAATTAGTTTTATCCCAAGATCAGGAAGCAGCAATGAGAAGCAGCCACCACCCTGAATCGATGGGCCACTGAGGAGCCTCCCAGCTCCTCTAAGAAATGCAAACAGAATGCCTCATACCAGACCTGTTGTGTGGTCACTATGCACTTAACAGAAAGATGCACACTTAATGAGCTTTTCTCTAAGAATTCCCCTCCCTTAGGAGGGGAAAGCACACTTTACCTTCAATATAGCAAAGTATGATTTCTCGAAGGGCAAAAATTAAGCTCATAGAAATGCATGATTGGATTAAGAGCGTACAAAAGCTTTTAAAGCACTGGACATGGGGGAGACTTTGTCTCAAGTTTAAAAATTTTCCTAGAGGTGCAATTACAGAGCCACTGAGAAGCAGGGGAGTGACATTTTCCCTACACTGATCTCTAAGCTTTCCTGGTGTCACAGAGGCACCTGCCTTCAGCACCATCTTGGTGTTCTTCCTGCTTATTCGGATGTGCTGTGTCGGGTGTTGTATTATTCCCAGGCTTTGTGAGAACAAATAAAGCAGGTGTGCCTTTTCCTCTTAGAATTCATTAGGAGAAGATGAGAGATTTTAATTATGGAAAGGATCGATGGATTTGATCACATTAAAAATTAAACAAGGGCTAGGGGCATAGCTCAGCAGTAGAGTACCTGCATAGAATCTCCCAGTGAGGAGCTGGGGTGTGGCTCGGTGGTAGAACCCCTGCCTAAAATCCCCCAGTGAGGGGCTGGGGTATGGTTCAGTGGCAGAGCACCTGCCTAGAATCCTCCAGTGTGGGGTTGGGGTGTGGCTCAGTGGTAGAGCACCTGCTTAGAATCCCCCAGTGAAGGGCTGGAGGCATGATTCAGAAACTGAGGACTTGCTTAGCATAAGAAAAGCCTTAGGTTCATCCCAGGATGTATACATAAGCAAACAGGCACAATCTTTGCACCGGCCCCTAATGTGTGAAATTAGGAGGTCAAGAGCAAACTGGTAAGAATCCACGTGACACATCAATCAAAAGACAGATTATCACTAACACACAGGAGAAAGTAGATTTGGACTCAGTGGCCCTAGAGGTTCAGTTTTGTTAAACAAGAATGTAGGAAGAGCTAATATCAGCAAGTCCTACCCTTGAAATGTGATTTCCCTGCATTGTACAACATTCTAGCTTCAGAAAGGAAAGAAGTTGAATTCCCAGTAGGATAATAAAATGGGCAAAGGACAAATATTTAATAATGAAATAAAAAAATAATGTAACCCAAGTAGGGCAAATTAAGGAGACACTGAGATAAGATGTTTGCTTAATAAATTGTCTATTTGAAAAAAATTAATATTCTCTGTTGGAAAAGTTGCAGGGAAATGGGTATCTTTACACACAGCAGGTAGAATTGTAAATTAGTTAAGACTTCCCGAAGGCAATTCTACAGACATTACAAAACTGTATTACAAAATTACATATCCTCTGACTCACATCCTTGAATTAAAATTTATTTCTCAAAGTTTACCTCAAGGGATCGGTGGGAGATACGTGCAAAGATTTCTATATCAAAACACAAACCATAATATATTTTATAATAGAGAACATCTTTATAGTGTTATAGAGTTATGGAAGGGATTTTTAGACACATGGTTTATTGCTGTCTTTCTTCTATTCCTACTTCTAATGAGGAGGGATGTCTGAGACCCTATCAGGAGCATGTATCTCCGAATGGCTCAGCTGTCTGCTTTTCCACCATAGGGACAGCTCACTGGGTAAGGGGCAGCCGTAGGCATCCCTTTCTTCTTTCACTGTTACATCCACCTACCCAGTTAGACAGCCTCTGAGAAGGGACTTCACTCTCCTCAGCCTCCCTTGCCACCTGGCAGAGTTCTTGGCTTAGAACTTCAGTGGAAAATGTTATACTCAGTCAAAGATCCTATTCGTCTCTGGTCCCTAACCCTGCTAGATACAAGGTGGACATGGTTTTTATAGACTTAAAGGTTGTTGAGACCCTGGTGGGTATTGGGGAACTGAATTCTAGTTCTCTACAGGAGTGGTATGCACTCGTTTTGGCTGAGCCATCGCTCCAGTCCCAACATGACTGTTAGTAGTTTGGGTTCACAGGGATAATAATATGTTCGGGGTCACTCAGCTACCAGATGAAATATCCAAGCCACTGAGTCACCAGACAAACTCCATTCTGGGCACACAAAGAGAGTAAATTGAAAGTATATGCCAAGCCCAGCAGACCAGTATAACAAGTCTTTTGTAGAGCAGACGGAGAACATGCCCTAATCTTCTGTTTCCCCTTTGCCTCACAATTCTGTCTAAGCATGTAGCCAGAATGCTTCTGAATGATAGCAATAACAACAACAAAACCAGCATAGGCAAGGCCCTATGTCCTCCCTAGAGTGGCTTTCCATACCATCAGACCCCCAACTCTTCAAGCTCCCTTCTGGCATGCATGCCTCTAGCTTCAAACCCTCCCCCTGGTCTACACATCTCCATTGCTTTACCAGTTATCACTTAGTGAGCATACAGACTAGGAGAAGCAAGACTATTTCATAATGGCAACATCCACCCCATGGGAAGTATTATATCAACCAACAAATGTGGACCCTCAAATGCCCCAGATACAAGACACAGAGAGTCAGAGCTCAGAATTTTCGCTTGATTGCTGGGAACTCGTCAAATTAAAAGTATTTTAATCTGGTTAATTTAGTATGAAACACTGATCAGAGATGCCTACCTGCTGCCTGGCTTTCAGACTGTGAAGAACAGGGCTGTGACCCAAGCACTTTCCTTAGAGAATGTGTAGACCTGTTGTGGTTGTGGAGTGCCCTGTGTACCTTGCTGTCTATAACAGAAATATCATAATAGTGGCTAATAGTTATTATGTGTCTGCAAGGGGCTGGAGTTCTTGGAAGGACCCACGAGTTACTTATTTATTTATTTAACTTAAGTTTTGTTGAGTTAGGGGTTGAAACTGTTCTGGCACATGACAGGCAAGCATTCCACCCCTGAGTTCCAGCCTCGGACCCAGCAACTGTTTCATTCTCACAACAATAATATGGTTTCTGAGTGATTATTCTGAGTCAGGGTGGTTGGGAAACTTACTAGCAGTCTTCCCCAACAGACTGTAAGATGTAAGTAAAATAAACCCCTTTCTCTCCAAGTTGCCTTTGGTCCTGGTATTTATCACAGCAATAGAAAGCAAAGTAGAACACATGTCTTGTAAATGGAGACCAGAATTGAGTTGTATTTTCCTTCTTTACAGGAAGGTAGCTAATGCCAGTGGAAGACACCAGACCCTCAGAACTAAGATGAGTACTTCCTGGAACCCTATTCCTCTCTCGTGGAGATAAGGATTCCTTGCAGAGATACCCCATTACTTTCAAGACCTGCTCTCTTTGTTCCTTGTGGCAGTGTCTAAGCCACTGTAATGTTGTTGAATTGCCAGCCCAGCCTTCCTTGCATCTCAGTATGAGCACATGTATACTTAAGCCAAGCACTCTGTACAGTTGCATATGTCTGAAATCATTAAGTTATCTGCATTATATCATGCATGTTCATCCCACTATCCATAATATTCACAGAAAGACAGGCTCATAACTACTAACTGGACTACATTTTATAAATGCAAGTTAAAGAATATCACCAGTTAGAGTATATATTGTTGGCCATTGGCAGTGAGCTTATGCTCCCATTTTGTCCCCATCTTGGTCCTTGCTGACTGACATTCTTGACCCCTGAACCTGGATCACAGCATGGAACCTTCCCATTCCCAGGTCCCCAAGAGCTTTCTTACCATTGCCAGTGGTATGACCCCAATCAAGTCCTTCTGGCTCACATAGATCTTGGATACCCCCAAGTCAGACGTGATGTCTCCTGGGTATTCAACCTGCCACGTGACAAGCTGTGTGGTGGGTGGGTCACTGGGTTCTTCAACCTCGACGTCAATCTGCATGACTTCGTAGGAGGCATCGTCCACACTATGGAGTAGGAATGAAGGGAAACAGAGGTGAGCAATTGAGACGCAGAACTCACCTGTGTCGGTGTGGCGTTTCTCCGGCATCTGTGTTTGTGTGCTCCAAGCCTTGAGCAATTTAAGGACAAGCCACCATCTGCATGCTTGCCAGCCCTTGCCAGGGCTCTGACATCATCATTTAAGGGTAGCTCCTTCTTCTGAGCTATTCAGCAACTCCAGGACAGGGGCTGCATTCTCTGAACACTCTCTGACTCACCCTTTCTTTCTTTCTTTCTTTCTTTCTTTCTTTCTTTCTTTCTTTCTTTCTTTCTTTCTTTCTTTCTTTCTTCCTTTTTCCAAGAATGGCTCTTTCCTGGACTTCCAGAAACAACTACACTGTTACATTGATTTTATCTCAAAGCCACAGTCTGTTTGGTTGGGTGCACAGAATTTTAAAGGGTGCCATGGCCTTGTGTTCCACTGATGGTAAGACAGTGTTGCAGGGAAACAGAAGACAGGCAAGGATGTGGGCCCAGGGACCATCCCACTGCTGATAAACATGGGCACGTCATCAGCTATCACCCGGAGACAGGAATGGCTGTGACGAATGCTAGTTTCGAGACATATGAGTTCTCATAAACACAGCTCTGGAAATGGATCCAGGCTAGAAGGCTAGAACTATTTTAGCAGCCTTCGCTATTTACATTAACTGTCTGCTTTCTTCTCTTCAGAGTTTCTTTCTAGTACAATGTCTGCTCTTCTACATGACAGGTGAGAGAGAAAATGGTTTCATGCCAGCCTTTCTTGAGGAGATGAAAGAAGGGTAGGTGAGGGCTCATAGGGGCTGTCTGAGATGGGCTCTTAAAGGAGCATTAGTGAGCAGACATGTATCTAGTGAGTCAAGTTTCACATCTTCACAAAGTGTCAAACACTGGCATTTACTATTATCATTAGCACTGCTTTATTTCACAGAGGACCAGTTTATGCAAACATGTCAGTGACATCACCTAACATGCAAACTCTCACCTGGAAGCTCAGAAAGAGACACTGTGAACACGCAGGTTAAGATGGCTGATTGGAGATCATGAGATTGAATCAAACAAAATCAAGATAAGAGCCATTAATACAAAAACAAGAGAAAGACCCACAGAGAACAGAAACAAGGATGGTAGAAGAAGGCACCCCTACACCAGTCCATACCAAGATGTTCCTACTGTTTCCAACCAATACTGCTCAAAGCATGTATTCAAGAACAGTGGGTAGCAGCTATCCCTGGAGTCTGGCAGTTTGGATGCTGAAAACTCAATTCAGAAGCCTAATTTCATGTTTTGGGGGTGAGGGGGTGGGCAGAGTACAGTAGACTGTGGACCCATTACTAGAAGTAGGGAGTCTGAAGTAGGGAGATCCAAAGTGCAAAGAAACCAGGGTTGGTGGAAGTGTAAGCAGAACTCAGGGCAGAGTCCTGATGGATGCCATAGATGCTCAACAGCACACATAGAGGTGATGGTATCAGCAGGGTGATTAGGGTGGTTTCCTCAACACCTTCTGCCTCCCTAACACCCTATCTCATCCCTGAAGTCTTACAGGAACGTGGGAAGTATGTGTTGGGATGTGTAACAGTCAATCCAACAGATTAGAAAGGGCAGACACAGTTGGTCTTCCCCATTCCCTCAGAGACTCATGTACAGAAAGCCCTGCACTGCCCAGATCACCCCCAAAGCACCAGAGATGGGCTGTAATTTGCAACCTGAGGAAATCAGAGGTGGAATTCTGGCCAGAAGTGGTCTTTGACTCATTTTGAATATCTGACACCAGCAGCCCCACCCTGTCAGTGGCAGATAAAGTACATCTCCCTAGCATGAAGAGACAAACTGAGAGAAAGTACACTATATTCTGTCATATTTCATTATAGGCAGTATCTTACTATGCAATCCTGGCCAGCCTGGAACTTTCTATGTAGACCAGGATGGCAGCAGACTCAGAGATTCACCTGCCTCTGCCTTCTGAATACTGGAAGTAAAAATGTGTACCACCATGCCTAGCTATTTTACTATCCATTTAATATTCATTGTTTAATTGAACTTTTGTTTGTTTACTGTTTACTTACTATTTTTGAATTACACTTGTGTGTGTGTATGTGTGTGTACCACCACATACACGTAGAAGTCAATGGTTCTCTTCTTTCATTACATAAGTCTTGAGGACAGGACAGAGTTTGTAAGCTTTGGCAGTAAGAAGTTGACCCACTGAGCCCTCTCTCCAGCCCTTATTGTTTTAATTCTAATTAATTGTTTTGATTAGGTTCATAGAATGCCCACTTCTGTCTTTGGGTTATTTGTTGTGGCTTAATTTGTATTCTCACTGGAAAAGCCTGTGTTGTTTCCCTTTCTTCCTCTACATCCAACACACAACAGTCTTCCTGCCAGTCACTGTGTACCCAGCCATACACTCTCCTCTCATTCTGATTATACCTCTGCTTTCTCTCTTATACATTTCTTTTTTTAGCTTCCCTACTCAAATATTGAGACCATTAGCCCTAAAAAATTACCATAAACCAAGTTGTTACGGAGTTTTTTGTTGTTGCTATTTTGTTTGCAATGGGAATTTTGGTGATACTGTATCTGAATGTTCTAGAGAACGCAGGTGGAGGTCACAAGTGTCTTCACTCTCTGCTGCTATTATTCCCTAGACCACTGGTAACCCACCATATGTGCTATTGCAGTCAGCTCTATCTCCAATCTAATGCCACACAAGGACAAGGCAACTCACCAGGAGACTCACATAAAAGAAAACAAAAAGAAGTATGACTTTGATTCAGTGTCAGAGCCCTTGCCTAGAAGTATAAGGCCCTGGGTACAATCCCCAGCATTGGAAAAATAAAACAAAAGAAAATAAAGAAAAAGTAAAACTAATAAAAGATAAGCTACATCCTAGAGGACACACACATCCTAACAACTGCGTAAATCACACAAAGAGAGCAAAAGCCAGGAGCCAGCAATGCACAATGGCATTTCACAAAGTGACGTCTCAATACCAGAAAACAAAGATAATAAAATAGATGGGATTCCAGAAAAAGATATCAGAGTCTTACTTTAAAAACTAATCAAGGGCCATCAGAAGACTCCAGAGAGCAGTTGAATGATGTAAGAAAATCGACTCGGGACCCAGACAAGAAAGTGACTGGAGTGGATGGAGTAAGGATTTGAGCACATAGACAGGAAAGGTGGCATGTAAATTGAGACACTGGAGTAGAACCACAGATATTCTGGAAATGCAGGGTTGATCAATAACATTAAAAGAAAAGACAATAGAAAGCACTGAACAGACAAGCCTGGTCAGAGGAATGGACTTCAGGACTGGTGGACAAGGCTGAGACAGTGCATAGAAACATACAGGAAAGAAAAGCCAACACAAATGACAAAATTGTGCAAGAACTCTTAGAAACAGTTAAGAGACGAACATAAGAATCCCTGAGGTAGAGAAAGGATTTGGAATGAAGTCTAAAGGGCTTAGATAATTAATTTGATGAAATTATAGTTGAGAATTCCCCTGACTTTGAGGAAGAGATGGGCATGCAAACATGGGCAATATTTGGAAGCCAAACAGATAGGATGAGCACAACCCCTCCATGACACACCACTGTACAAGACAAAAAATACCAAGTGAACCACAAACAACACTGAAAGCTGTAGTGGGCAAATTGCACCTTACATACAAAGGCAGAAATGTTAAAACAACACCAGATATCTTATCAGCAACCCTAAAAGCCAGGAGAGCATGGAATAAATAATATGTTCCAGTCTCTAAAATAAATCACTGTTAACCAAAGTTGCTACACCTTGTGAAACTGCGGGAGAAATATGAACATTTCTTTTCTTGTTCAAGAGAAGCCGAAGTCAGAGAAACTGATGACCGTCAAGGAAGTGCTGCAGACTATCCACAAAGGAATACTATAGACACAGGAAGACGAGAGTTTCTCCATGAGGACACAGGAAAACCTAGCATCTCATGAGAGGGGCGGATGAATAGAGGGGCACTGGGAAAGTATCGACATAACACATGGATTCCCAAAGAGGAGGAAGGAAGGACCTATCGATAATCCAGCAATCCTCATTTATTTCTCCATTGCTGAGATAAAACATTGTCTAAAAGCAATGTCTAAAAGCAATGTGGAGAGTAAAGGCTTTGTTTGGTTTACAGGTCACAGTCCATCACAGAGGGAAACTGGGGCAGTAATCTGGAGGCAGGAATTAAAGCAGAGGACGCAGAGGGATGTTGCTTACTGGCTTGTTCCCTATGGCTCGCTCAAACTGCTTTCTTCTACAGCCTAGGAATAGCAGCGCAGGTATGGTGCCACCCTAAGTGGGCTGAGCCCTTCTACAACAAACATAAATTGATAAAATGCCCCAAAGACTTGCCCATGTGCCAATATGATGGAGGCAATTTTTCAAATGAGGTTTCTTGTTCCCTGGTGTGTCAAGTTGACAACTGAAGCTATGTCACACACCCTTTAAATATACTCTATAAGCCTCACCAGAGAGAGAGAGAGAGAAAGATTTGCTTCAAGACACTTTGAAATCAACTTTGCTTTTAGGGTCCTCTCCCAACTCTCTGAGTCCTGTGATGTTTCAGTAAATCAAAGTGGAGGCATGAAAACTAGAATATTGGCTGTGAACGCTTCATCACACGTTGCATTTGAAAAGATCAAACACCACATAGACACTGACCCTTGGGTGGGAGCAATATTAATAGCGGATAACTCAAGTTATTAAGTCTTCCAGTCTCCTTTCTGTTGTCCTGATAAAACACTCGGAATAAAAGCATCCTGGGGAGGAAAGGGTTTACTTAGCTTACATTTCAAGATCATAGTCCATCACTGAGGGAAGTCGGGGCAGGAATTCAAACAGGAATTGAAGCAAAGCCTAGGGTGGAATATGGATTACTGGCTTGCTCTGAAGATTATGCTCAGCTACCATTCTTATACAGCCAACGACAACCTGCCTAGGAGGGATGGTGCCTCAAGAGAAGGCGTGGCCCTTCTGCATCAATAATCAACCAATAGAGTTTCTCACAGACATGGCCAAAGCCCAGTCTGGTCAAGACAATCCCTTAGTTTATGTTCCCTGCTTCCAGGTGACTCTAGGTGTGTCAAGCTGACAACTTAACTAGAGCACTGTTAACACTTCTCAATAATATCCATGTTTGTTTGTTTTTTATTACAGATTAGAAGCCAATATATTATGGCATGGCTTTAAGAAGCACTCTAGTGATCCACTTTCACTCTGCAGCCACCCACATGGGCAACTGGCTTCCGGGGTGTATGAGAGCTGTGGTTGCACGGTGACGTGAGTGTGGGAGACAGGGAGTGAAATTTCACTCCCAACTTTAGGCTGCTCCAGATGGTTCCCTGAAGGATACACTGGTGAAATTTTAGGAAACAAAAACCAAGCCAGAGGTGGAGTAGAGGGGTGGTGTCGGGGGGAACCATGTAGGACATGCGTGATTCTTTCCTTAGGGAACCCTTTGATATGTATTCCCGATACCCCTTTCCATACACTTTCTAATATGTCACCCGAGTGCAAGACGTGTGATATTAGGTCCATAGAATTGGACAGACTCCCCCATCCATTCCACTGTCCCCTTGTGCCTGAACCCTAGCTCTAAACACTTTCACTGCTAATGACCCAAGTCTGGCTTTCCTTGGATAGTCCCTGTTATGTTTTGAAATGTGTTTAAACATTCAGTCTTTAGCAGATGGCACTGCCTATGGAGGCTATGGAGACTTCAGAGGTGAGGGCTAGGTACGGAAACTAGCCACCAGGGATGGGCCTTGATGATGATATCTACTTCTGTCCTCTGCTTCTTGATTGGTCAAGAGATGAGCAATTTGGATCATAGGCCACCTGCCACATGCCTTCCCCTCCAAAACAGACTACAGTCCGTGAGACAGTGAGCCATGATAATTCTTTTGGAGTTTTTAGAGCCAGTTTACAAGATCTGAATTTGAGGGGTTATTTGCTGGGAACTCAGCTTTAGCAGAGACTGTTGGTCCTAAGTTCGATGCCTCTAAAGGAGTCACAGTGAAAGTCTAGCACCTCTTGTGGCAGCTACACCTTATGGGAAGAGCCAATGTCTTGGGCTGGGTCTTCCATCCTAACGTCCTCAATGGATTGTTACAAACACTATGTCACGGATTCATATACCAATGAACCTTCATCTTATTGGCCCTCCTATAGAAAATGAAGGAATTTTCAAAATAAGCAGGATAGCATCCTGTTTAGGTCTTTTTATCAACTCGACACAAGGCTGGGTTATCTAGGAAGAAAAGAACCTCAATTGAGGAAATGTCCCTACCAATCTGGCATGTGAAGAAGCATGTGACATATTTTCTTGATAGGTGACTAATATAAGAGGGCACTGCCCACTGTGGGTGATTCCATCCCTGGTGTAAGAAAGCTGTCTATGCAAGCCATGGGGAGCAAGACAATAAGAAGCACTTTTCCATGATCTCTGCTTCAGTTCTTGCCTCCAGGTTCCTGCCCTGACTTCCTTCAGTGATGGTCCCTGATCAGAGCTATAGCCTAGTAAAAATGCTTTGCTCTCCAGATTGCTTTTGGCCAATATTTTATGACAGTAATAGAAAGCAAACTAGGACAGAAATCAAAGGCAATTAATAAATATTCTCCAGAAACAGGAATGCGGAATGTGGGGAGGTACAGAGGGCCTCACTCCAGGCTCAGCTCCTCTTAGAAGGACTTTCCACATTACTGTGGTCCTCGCCTGCAGTGGCATTTAGGAAATTTGCATCTGATGCAGACATAAGGGACCAGATGTCTCCCACATGGAAGGACCACTGTCCTCCTTTCCTGTATCCTCTTTCATGTCTCATTCTCAAGATTAAAATGGGGATATTACTCAAACAAATTGTTTCTCCTTAGACATTATCATGCTATTAAAATTTTCCATTACTGGTACATTTTTTCTAACTTCTTCATTACCATTTTCTGTATAAGACCTTTTATGAGTAAGTAAAATATGCACAACTGCTTTAATGTATGTACTTTATAATGAGATCTTCTTTGTCACCATAAATTTGTCGTCTCATGAACTCTCTTGTGACCAGAGTCATTCTAGAGGAGAGAAAGAGAGAGATCGCCAAAGAGGGTTTGTGTGTGCAGTACAGTGAAAACTGAGGCAATCTTTGTGGTGTGACTGGGATCTTAAGAATCCTGGGAGGGAGCTGGGCAGTGGTGGTGCATGCCTTTAATCCCAGCACTCAGTAGGCAGAGGCAGGTAGGTCTCTGTGAGTTCAAGGCCAGGCTGGTCTACAAGAGCTAGTTCCAGAACAGCTAGGCAGCTAGGACTGTTGTATAGAGAAACCCTGTCTTGAAAAACCAACAAAACAAAACAAAGCAAAGCAAAGCAAAGCAAAGCAAAACAAAACAAAACAAAACACAAAAAGGAATCCTGGAACTGGGACTGACTGGGGCCGGAGGTGCAGGTGATTGGTAGGAAGGCCATGCAAGTCTTTAAAACTATCCCCCAAGCAGCCAGCTGTGGCTAGCCAGTCATCTACGAGTCATAGTTTGCTTATGTACTGTTTTATTTTTGAGCTAAATTTAGGCTTAATTTTTGAAGAAAAAAGAGTATACAGCATAGAGCATGCATGGTCTATAAAGCTTGGCATATTGCTATCCTACCCCTTACAGGGAAAGCTTGCCAATTCCTGATCTTTATCATGAGAATAAAAAGACAAATTAATAACCTTTAAAAATAATAAAATGGTATTTACTTCGCTACATAGATACTCCTCTAGAAGAGAACATGAACCAGTCAAGTACTTCTCCCCAGTGCTAATGAGAAAGTTCTTATGTAAGAGTTGACCTGGGGCTATTCCAGATTGGAACAACAAGAGAAATGGAATGAGAGAAATTGGCAGAGGCGGGCCCTATTATAAAGGCTGCCATTAGGGTTAGAATTCATATACCAGGCTTTTTTTTTAGGTACTAAAAAGTACAAAATTATCCCAACTGAAATAGAGCAATAGGCCAAGCTTCAGTGGAAAGGGAAAAAAATAAAAGGGGGCATTCCTTTAGATGAGTTATGGATTTCACAAGAATCTCTGCAGAACTCTAGAATGTTAATCAGAGTGGGGCACTTTTCTTAAGTGCAACCATCCTTCACACATTTGTGATCTCAAGCCCTGCCCTTGCACGCAGAGGAGCAACCCCAGTTAACCAGGATGGACAAATATACAGACAGTCTTGACCTAGGACAGGGTCGAGTTTCCAGATGAGGACTTACCTATATTGCTTGAGTGAAACACAAAATGATTAACAAATAGGGGTGTGGCCATGTTCAAATGTGAAAATCTACATGAACTTTGACCAGTTGGACCCTTTGCAACTCATGCCATCATCTTAAATATGAAGCAGAAGTCCCAGAAAGAAATGTAACTGAGATGTAATGCTTGGGATGCTGTCATCTGGATAGGACATAGTCCATGCCTTCTTGAGGAGACCCACACAAGATCTGGACCATAGACGTTTTGTTATGCAAGGGAGGGCTCACAAGGACCCACACTTCATAGAGAACACAGAAGCAGGAGGGAGCTTTGCTTGGGTGTACTAGCCTGTGCTCCTCTGAGTGACCCATCTTCCATGCTTCTGTAAGCAACCCCTCACTCACGTTCCTGTAGGTAACCTTTCACCCCTGCTCCTGTGGGTTACCCCAATTCAGCTTCAGCTAGACTTGAGTGCAGCTGCTTATTTATTCTGTTTAGGGTACCCTTTCTAGGCTGTGCAGATTTGTTACATAGCAACACAGTCACTCATTCAAAATGGGATTTTCTTTGCAAGAGAGAACCGCTCCCACTTAGGCGATGTCCACATCAGTTTTTAAGAGCAAGCCCAACATTCTAATTATAGTGTATTGGAGATGAAATAGCCTTGCCTGCTAGGTTTTAAGTTTCACTTATTAAAAGGCAAGTTCAAATTTGACCCCTTTTGTTCCTATTTTAACTATATTTCCACCTCTGTTTTACCTGGATTGACTTAAATGATCTTTTATGGCATACTTTACCTGTTAATCCATAGCTCAAGAAGCTTTTTCCATGATCCAAAGTAGAGAGAGAGAGAGACAGAGAGACAGAGAGAGACAGAGACAGAGAGGAGAGAGAGACAGAGAGAGAGAGAGAGCAGAAAGATGGAAGATGGGAAATCAGCTGTTTGCAAAAGGCATAATTTTACCTAAAAGCAGCGAGTGCCCTTGACATCTTTGAGGAGCCCCCTCCACTCCCAAAGGGAAGGCATTTTCCACACTTGCTGAGCTGGAATCGCTACAGCAGACAAACAGAGGGAAAAAATAACACTAAATCTTTCATCTCCACTTCGTGACATTTTCTTAAACATATTCACTTGGAGATAGAGAGATATTTTATTTTTATACATTTCTTTTTGTTGGGAGTTTTTTTTCCCACTCAAAAAGAAAGAACAAAATCCAATCTGTATGCCACAGACACATTAGTATCCTCGCCAAGGCTGCAGACTGTTCAAGACCACATCTTGTCTTGCATAAACAGGTACCTCGGATGCCCAGCATTCGTGATGAAGCTTTAGCCCTCCGTGCAACTTGGACAGGAGCTACGAACTCAGAGTAAGGTGTAATTGGCAAGAAATGTAAGCAAGCCAATCACGCAGTTTGTTTCTGACTGTCTCAGCTTCTCCCTTCTTGGAGAACTGAGAAGGGTCTGTAATGGACTAACACCGATGAAGACACCATCAGCGTTCTAGCAGGAGTTTATAAAGGTGTGCGTTATAAGATTTCCTAGCACAAAATTTTAATTGGAACTATTTCTACTACTACGTCTGGTGACACTGCTCCCTAGACCCCACTGCAACTATTTATTATTTTTAAGTTAAGATAAACTGAGCAGAACTTCTTTACACTTCCTCTCAGCAGAATGCCTCCAGGATTGACAGATGTGAAGCAGGGTTAAGTGTCTTTGCAAGTATCTTGGTGTTTGGAAGTAGGAAAGCCTCACCATGGCTGTGTGACATCTTCAGCAGAAAATTAAGGTGTGTCACACACACACACACACATGCACCGATGCACACACACACACACATTGCCCCTGAACCCAATAGCCAAAGCATACCTGATATCTGAGGCAAGTATACATCCAATAGTATTAGTGCCACACTGAAATAAAAGACCTACAGACATTATTGTTCTCTATCTACAATCTCTTTAAGCATGTCATTGAATTGAATTGCTGGACTAAAAAGCTCTTACGTTCACATGAAAATTCAAAAAGGGGGTTATTAATTGATAGCGATGATGGGCACTAAATCTACTAATGGTTTTCTCAGCTCCCATCTGACATGACAAATGACAGAGCTCACGGGCTGAGATGTTTTATTATCCTGCAATAAAATTAATTCAAATATGTATATAGGTAATTCCTTCTACAAAAAAAAAGGTTTCTGTTTCTTTAAACCTCCATGTGAGACTGTCATGTCACCGCCCATGATCAATACATAATTGAGCTTCAGGCTTCTAGTGCCCAAGGTCTGAGGCTGAAGAATTAATTTACTGGTTGAGGTTAATGGAATGTCAATTAATTTCTTGGTATAAATGTCAATACATTCAGTTAGGCTCTGTGATTTAAATATAATTAAAGATAAACTTCAAGTCAACGTTACCTTTTTGGCTTGGGATATGATGGGTGATTTACTAAAATCCTATGAAGTCACAAGGGAGGGGAATTTGCGCATTTGCATTATCTCATCCAGCAAGTTATGTGTGTTTATTTCCAGTAGCTTGAGAAGGAAACAGCAATAAGTGCCCTCTTGTTTCTCTCCAGCCTTCATGGTCCATCTTCGACAGCTACAGTTTGTGTTCCTCGGTGTGGTGGTTGATAGAATGGACTTTGGAACCAAATGCACCCAGTATAGAATCCTGATTATGGTACTAATTAGGATATGTCAGCCTTACCTTCTTGGGTGGTGAGCTTGAATTATCAACTTAATACAACCCACAGTCACTGGGAAGAGCGTCTCAGTTAGGGGTTGTCTACCCTGGGTTGGCTTATGGGCGTGTCTGTGGGAGATTGTATTGAGTTCATCAATGTGCGAGGACACAGTCCATTGTGGGCAGCCCCATCCCCTAGGCGTGGAGTTTTTAACTGTATAAGAACGGAGAAATGGAGCTGAGCACTAGTAAGCAAGCCAGGCTGTGTGCTTTCACTGCTTTCGGCTCTTGACTGTGGGTGATGTGCCTAGCTTTTTAAAGTTCCTGCCTTAACTTCCTCATTATGATGGGCTGTAAACCTCCCACTATTCGCTGAAACAAACCCTTCCTCCTCTAAGTTGCTTTCTGGTAAGGAATTTTATTATTGCAACCAGAAAGGAATCTAGAGTTCTGAAGGCCCCAGATTTGCACACCATACAATGCCCCTCAATCAGGACTATTTTGAGTAGCCGTAGGACCTCAGGACATGGTGTTTTGAATTCTAAGTGGCATGCGGTGCCTGTTTGAACTGCAGTGGTGATGTGCACAGCTGTATGGGGCCCTCCTGTCAATGATTAATGGAGATCACTGTGCCAAGGGTTTAAGGTTATATGCATATAAAGCTATGACCAAGGCATTGGAGGTGATAGCTTGCATTTGAAACTGGGTATCAATCTTGGCATAAGCTCCATTTAGTGCCTGTGGGGGTCTGAGGGGAGGTTAAAGATCAGTTCTCAGTGTGTGGTTTTGAATGCTGATCTTTTTCCAGCTGTGGGTCACAGACAACACCTGGAGAAGCCACCTGTAAGCCATGCTCTGCTGTAGATGCTGTCCATGGTGCCAAGTGAGAACACTTGGAAAGGCTTCCACTCCCAGGGAGACGACACACTCTGGACTATCAGATTTCAATGAGAACACACAGAAGATGAATTCAATCTCCCTGGGATGGTCGTCTCTCCACTACTTCTCTAGAATCAAGGGGTAGTGAAGTTGCCAATGTCCTTATCCATGGAGCCTGTCACTGCCATCTTATATGGCAAAGGGGACTTTGCCATAAATTGAAGGTCCTGAGATAACATTATTTGGGATTGCAGGTGTGGCTCTAACTGCAGTCCTGGCGGTCATCATTAGATGAGGGCCAGTGGGAGCTTCCACAGTGGGAGACGCCCCACAGAGGCCCAAGTGGTTGGAAACAGGACACATAGCCGACTTCAAAGCTAGTAAGAGAAATCACTTTAAGCACTTTGTTTAGCCAGGTCCTTGCCTAGTGGACCAGAGGAACTTCCTCAGTGACCCAAATCCCCATCAACATGTTCCACTCAGGAGTGTGGGCTGTGCTGTGGCCGACGTGTCATTTCTGCTGCAACAAGTTCAGAAGCAATTAGACACTTTACATAAAAAAGAGATTAATCAGCATCACATATATTATGCTCAACCTTATAATAATCCAATCAATTATTCAGCACAGCAACCAGTAAACATGGAACCGTTTACAAACAACCCCATCATAAAGTGTTCTGGCTTAGGATTAACATATGGAGTTGTGTCTACACCACAGACAAGCCTGGTGCTTCAGGAGATACATCAGGAGGCCAGCTGTACACTGGCAACACCTGATGTTCCCAAACAATGCTGAGGGGGAGGAGCTTGTCTCCACTGATTGTAGGTTGGCTCTTTAGTCTGGGATATATGATGGCCATGAATGAAGATGACAGCAGTGATGGTGCTGATGTGGTAATGATGATAATGGTGATGCTGATAGGAGTAATGGTGATGGAGGTGATGGTGTTCCTCTCACGACCCC
Organism: Neodon shergylaensis; assembly: GCA_025134845.1. Classification (NCBI taxonomy): domain Eukaryota; kingdom Metazoa; phylum Chordata; class Mammalia; order Rodentia; family Cricetidae; genus Neodon; species Neodon shergylaensis. The sequence continues at coordinate 1,677,502 of JABTXL010002731.1, read as the reverse complement.
ACTGTAAAACCCCCATGGGGAACAGTTAGTTTTGAGCAGCAGAAAAGCACTAGTCTGGAGGGATGGATCCTCCATCAGATGGGAGAAGATTATGAAGAATGGGCCCTTTGAGCCCTCTTCCCTGTTTAGGTAAGGAGCGGCCAGAAATTCTGGGCCACTGGTCCAAGGCTCTCCCCAGGGACACAGACTTCAGGCATCTGGGGTATATGGTGTGCCCAGTGCACAGTGAACTCGACGGGGGCATCATTCATGTAGTTATATCCACTTAAAGTGCACAGCGGTGACAGGCACACCTGTATGAGGCCACCCTGTCACAAGCAGCACGGATGAAATGAGGTCAACGAGGCAAATATTTAGGGACACAATTGTGAGGGTGCTCTAGACTTTGGGTGTGATAGCTTGCATTTAAAACTGCATACCAAGTTTCAAATAAGCTTCATTTAGTGCTTATGAATGCCTGTGGGAAGGCTAAAGATTAATTTCTTCATGTGTGCCTTTGAATTCTGACCTCCTTCCTAACCGTTAGATACAGACAAGAACTGGGCACCCCCATTACCTCCTGAGAAGAGGTGCCTGCACTCACACGGTGGTTCTGTTTGAAGCAGGCTCCTCATCTTATTCACATGCCCTAGTCATTCCAGGTTTTCAGAGCCTGGGAGGACTTGATTTGAAACTGTCTTTACAACTGTCTTTACAACCTCCCAGGGTGGCCTATAGCACTCATGGCTGGAACCTAGTGATCTGAACTCAGGGTGACACACACTCTTAATGGGAACCAGGGAAAAAGTAGGTTTCTTTACTGAGGTTCCTAAAGGGAAAGGGAATTTGAAAAGATTTTAGGTCCAGTCTGTGTCCCCAAATTCACATCCTGAAGAGCTTACCTTGAGCACCTCAAAGTTGGACAGTTTGGAGATGGACATAATAAGAGTATACAGAGGAGGTCGGTGGGGGGCAGGGGATGTTATAGTCAAATTAAATCAGAAACAAAGCATCAAAGAGTTCCCAAGTGAACAAAACCACCCATGCCTTCTAAGTGACCTCAATCTTGCTTGAGTTGGGTCCTGGGTTTTTTATTGTTGTCCTGACACAAACTAGAGTCACCTAGAAGGGAGACTCTGGAAGAGCTGCCACAATGAGACTGGTTTGTGGGTTGTGATTGGTGATTGACACGGGAGGGCTCAGGCCACTGTGGGCTGTGCCACTCTCTAGGCAGGTGATCCTGAGCTGTGTAAGAAGGCTAGCTGAGAATGAGCTTGTGAGTGAGCCAGGAAGCAGCATTCCCCTGTGGTCGCTCCTTCAGTTCTGGCTTGTGTCTCTTCCTGAATCCCCTCAGTGATGGACTGTGACCTGGAAATGTAAGCCAAATAAGCCCTTTCCTCCCCAGCTTGCTTTTGGCCATGATGCTTATCACAGTAAGAGGAAAACAAACTAGAATAATTTATAAACATAAGAAGAACTTGACTATTTCTTGCCATGTATGTCTTAAGGAAGAGCTGAACTCCCACCCACTGAATCAGAAACCACCAATGGAAGGATTATAATATTAATTAGGGATGTTCCAATAGGATAGACCAACAAGGGCACCAGGACAACTAAGCCATCAGGCATCGTCCCACCCAATTACATACTGTGTGTTTTCTATAAACTGCTCTTGCTGCGTTCTCTCTGCAGAGTCACTCATTCAGTGCTGGCTAAAAGTCTAGGGATGTATGAGCCTGACAGCAGAGCTGTGGACTAACATATCTGGACTCAATAGTTCAGCAAGATGAGGCTGACTAGTATTTCCATGGCCTTAACACAGGAGCTGAATTGAAGCACTCCTTATGGATACAGACTTAACGTACTCATGATTCTGTTTACCTCTTAACCAGGTGCTGGGGTGTTTGACTGGCAGATCATTAAGAAGGGATGATCGATTACTTTGCATTCTATTGCTGTGCTAAACACCAAGACCAGAAGCAACTTGGGGAGGAAATGGTTCATTTAACTTAACAGCTAACAGCCCACCATCCAGAGAAGTCAGGGAAGGAACATGAAGGTAGGAACTGATGCTTAAGCCATGAGGAATAGCTGCTTACTGGCTTCTCTGCATAACTTGCTCACACAGTCTAGGTCCACCAGACAGGGTATAGGACCACCCACAGTGGGAGGGGCGGCCCTCCCATGTCAACAATTGATCACTAAAATGCCCAACAGACTTGCGCATTGGTCAATCTAATGGAGGCATTTTCTCAAACTCCAGCTTGTATCAAGACAACAAAAACTAGCCAAGACAGATGAGAACACAGACACACACAGAGGGGAAACCAGCAAAGACAAGGAAAGCCAAGTCGCCCTCCAGTTCTGCCATGTCTGCCTGGTAACTGGTTTGGAGTCATTCCATGGCCACTGAATTGTATATCAGTCACAGTGTTGTTTTGTCTCGTGAGCATGAGGAAGAAGCAGTTGTCCACATTCTACTATTGTGAAGAACTGCATGAGATGAATTCCCACTATAAAGAAAACTCATGGTTCCCCTTTACTTCCGTATTTTTTCTCTATTTCCATCTCTTTTCATTTGATCTTCTTTAATGAGTTGCTCTTATTTTCTAGGGTTAAACATGGTAATTAAACCCCATTAAGGTATTTTGGAACAAACTAATGAATAAGTTATGAAGTACTATCTGTAGCTTATTTTTTTGTGTATGTGTAGTGTTCATATATGTATGAACATTTGCATGGGTGGGAGTGTGTGTGGAAGTGTGTGTGGGGGCACACACATGTGAAGGTCTGAAGTTGATGCAGGGAATCATCCTTGGCCCATCTTCCACCTTATTCCTTGAGGTAGGGCCTTTCAACTCCGAGCTCATCAATATGGCTAGTCTTGCTAGCTCACTTGTTCTGGGGATCCATTGGCTCTGTCTTCTCAAGTTGGAACACCACAAGTGGGCTGCCACACCCACCTGGCACTCACATAGTTTGGAGGACTCCAAACTCATGTTTGCAGAGCAAATGCCTTAATCACAGAACCATCCCAAAGCCCCCTCTCTGTAGTAATTCTTATCAAAGTCAATGTGTCATTATTCAGCCATCTTGTCAGTCCATGCTTGTGTGTTGGACACATTCCTGATTAACACGCCCTCCAGCTAAAGATACTGAATGGTGACCATCTGCTTTAAAGCATCGTGGAAATAGTCTCCATAAATAATACTTCAAGATACACTTGGGAACAATTATGGCTTTGGGTCTCAAACCAACTACAATTAAAAGATGTTTTAAGGAAGAGAACATGCCTGGGCTCAGCCTCTGGGGCTGACTTCTGTGTCCGACATGACTGAATAAGCCACCTGCATCTTTTCTGGTTTCCCAGCTGTCCAGGGGCACTGCAACCCAGCACTCTTAAAACTAACTGAAAGTTGGGAGGCCGTGTTCTGATGCCCAGGTACATTTAAACTACTACATGGCTGTGAGTAGACTCCTCAGGAGCTAATCGAAGGTTTTATAGGAACCTGAGACAGACCATTTCCAAAAGAACCTCGACTAAAAACAGAAAATTAAACAACGGGGTCCCACCCTGCTTCACCAGCCCCCTGCTAAGGCTACCTGCCCTAAGACAACTCTGGCCACAGTTCCTGGCTGGCTTCAGATGGAAGCATGCCACCCCCCATTTCCTGCCCAGCTACGTACATGGCTCTCTCTGTTTACTGTTGAGAGAAGCTGCCAAACGGCAGCATAGGAGGGGAGTTGTTTTAAAATGTGCCGACCAGTACTGTAATAGCCTGCTGCTCTTTTTCAGTGGGGACTCTCAAGCCACCGGAATATACAGTCAACACAAATGGCTGGGTGATGGAGTAAATTTTTAAAACCGATGGCTGATGCAGCTAAGTTCTTCCATCACAGCCTGCCTGGGATGCCACAGGGAGACCACCCGGGATGGGGGTGCAGCGAATCTGACGGGTCCCCTAAGAATATCCTCTTAATTCCATCTCTGAATTCTTTTTAATGATGCTAATTATGGTGATACACCATGGAAATGTGTCTTCCAGTGCCAGCCTTCGTTCCAAGTGGCTTATCAAATTTATATACTAGTCATTACTCCTTACTGGACTGTGAAGCCCAGGGCTGTGTGTCTGTATTCTGTTCTTAACTACAATGTGCGTCTTCACACACACACACACAAACACAAATCACTCTGCACATGTGCATGCATGTACTCACAAAAATGTCACAAACAGAACACACAAAATACATATACATACAAATACACTCAAGCACACACATAAACACACAAACACACACGCCTTCACAGATTTAGACACATAGGTGGCAAGCCCTACGGTTTACATACATTAAGGACAGAAAGAAAAAAAAGGGTCAGGGATTGGATGTGACCAGTCCAGGGAGAGTTGGAGGAGGTACGGGGGTGCACAAATCATGTGTTACTGAATGGAATCCTCCAGGAATGTAGCTTTCTACAAAAGGATAATCTATTAGCTTATTCCTGCCAGCCACTGAATGACATCAGTGAGAACAGACACTAATACAAAGTGATTGAAAACAAAGCAAAAGTCTGGATCAGCGAGCTAGCTCAGCAGGTAAGGTCCTGACTGATACACCCTTAGGTGCCAAGCCTGATGACATGAATTCCATCTCCAGGGCTAACAGGGTGAAAGGAGAGAACCGACTCTCAAAAGTCGTTCTCTGACCTCCATAGGTGCACTGTGGCATGGACACACATGTGTGCATACACACACCAAATACATGTAATTTTAAAAACGAATTCTAAAAGAGATCCACCATTGAGTATAAATGAGTCCAGAGGGCATTTTCTTTCAGGTAATCAAAACGCACTTTATAATCTTTGCAACCTAGACCTAAGAGAATACGATGATAACATATCATTTATATCAGACTTTGAGGAGTCAGGTACATTTTATTTTAAAAGGAAAATCATACAAACAAGGAACAAAGTGTTTCTGGATCACTCACTCAACAAACAGATTTTCCAAGAAACTCCTCATTTCCTACAGGAAATGGCTCTAGCAGGTCTGTCAGTGAAGCCTCCACTGTCATTCCATCAGTAATTAGGAGTTCATTGGAACTTGGACAAAGACGATTGCCATTTCCTTTGTGGTTACCAGAGCACAGTCTCTCCAGCCATGGCTGGACCAATCTGATGCAACATGGTGCCTCTCCACAGAGTGAATCCCAGATGGAATGTAGATGTGGGCCCAGTACAGGCCTCATTCAGAGTCTCCAAATTTTATTCCCATTTATGTGTGTTATTACATATACGTCTACATGTCTGTACATGTGTGTGCATGCATTTGTGCTCTTTATATGTACATATATGCATGTGAATGTCTGCTTGTGTTCATGTTTGTATGGGTATGGGTATGTACACATGAGTGCACATTTCTGTGTATATGTGTGTGTGTATGTATGTACCATAACAGGTGATACATACATACCCATCACCACTATCCAGAGCCTTCAGTTCTGTTTCTTTCTCTTCCCTTTCACAGCTGAACCCCATTTCCTTCTGTCCCAAACTCCTCATGTCTGGCAACCACTCTTCTTTCCTGCATATCCAAACCCCATAATTTTAACTTTGACATGAATGGGATTGTACAAGATATGAACTTCTAGAAGTAGGTATTTTTTCAACAAACATAATTTTTTGGAGCATCCCTAAGCTTTGGGATATATTTACAGTTCATTCCTTCTTATTTCTAGGTTTATTTTTATTGCTTCTTTTATTTTTGAGATTATAATAAAATTATATTTCACCCTTCCCTTTCTCCCTCTGAGTCCTCCATAAACCCCTCCTTGCCTTTTTTTAAAATTCACAGCCTCTCTTTTCATTAACTGATGTTATATACATATATGTTTTGTATATACATATATAATCCTAAATATAACCTGATCAGTCTGTATCATGTGGCTTATATGTATGTTCCTAGGGACAACTACCTGGTGTTAGATAACCAGTTGGTGTGCTCATCTCTGGAGGACTATTCCTCTCACACTCAGCATTCCTTCGCGCCTTGTAGTTCCTTATGTATGGTTGAGGCTTTGAGATGTTTGAGAGGCTTGATTTCCTGCATCTTTCCTCTCACGGACTCCAGGTACACAACTAAAGAATTTGATGGTTGATATTAATTGCTAACTTGCTTTAGAATCACCTAGAAGACAAATCCCTGGGTGTACCTATAAGGAGGTTTTCAAAAAGCCATCCTGAATGTGGACCACATCATTCTATGGGCTGGGGTGCTGGACTGAATAAAAATAAGAAAGTGATATGCAAGATATTCATCAGTGTGGTTATAGGATAGGGTCATTTCAGGTTCCCTATCCTCAGCTGCCCAAGGAACTAACTGGGGACATTGCCCTGGGCACCTGGGCGCCACTCTAGGTTCATGTCTCTTACCAACCCTAAGGTGGTTCCCTTAATTAAGTTATGTGATTCCCTGCTCCTCTATCCAACCTTGTTTTATCCCCAATCATCCCGTTTCCCCAAGTTCCCCCCATCCTCCCCTTCTCACTTTTCTCTCCCCATCTCCCCTTACCCCCATCCCACCCTACCCCCAAGGTCCCAATTTTTTGCCCAGCAATCTTGTCTATTTCCCATAGCAGGGATAACAACTATATGTTTTTCTTTGGGTTCACCTTCTTATTTAGCTTCTTTAGGATCACAAATTATAGACTCAGTGACCTATATTTATGGCTAGAAACCAATTATGAGTGAGTACATCCCATGATCCTCTTTTTGGGTCTGGGTTACCTCACTCAGGATAGTGTTTTCTATTTCCATCCATTTACATGCAAAATTCGAGAAGTCATTGAATATCTTGCATATCACCATAGAACCTTCATCTAGCGATGGATGGAGATAGAGACAGAGACCCACACTGGAACATCGGACTAAGCTCCTAAAGTCCCAATGAGGAGCAGAAAAGAGGGAGAACATGAGCATGGAAGTCAGGACCACGAGAGGTGCACCCATCCACCGAGACAGTGGGGCTGATCTATTGGGAGCTACCCAAGGCCAGCTGGACTGTGACTGAAAAAGCATGGGATAAAACCAGACTCTCTGAACATGGCGGACAATGAGGGCTGATGAGAAGCCAAGGACAATGGCATGGGGTTTTGTTCCTACTTCATGTTCTGGCTTTGTGGGAGCCTAGCCAGTTTGGATGTTCACCTTCCTAGACCTGGATGGAGGGGAGAAGACCCTGGACTTTCCACAGGGCAGGGAACCCTGACTGCTCTTCAGACTGGAGAGGGAGGGGGAGAGGAGTGGCGGGAGGGGGAGAGGGGTGGGAGGAGGGGGAGGGAAATGGGAGGCTGGGAGGAAGCAGGGATTTTTTTTTCAATAAAAAAATAAAATAAAAAAAATAAGAAAGTGAGCCGAGCAGCAGCATCCATCTCTCTGCTTCCTGACAGTGGATGCAGTGTGATTGGCTGCCTAAGGCTCCTACTGCCATGACTGAACTGTGTCCTTGAACTGTGACACAATGTAAACCCTTCCTGCCATAGCTGTTTTTTTTTAATCACAGCACCATCAAGTAAACACTATAAACAACAAAACTTTTAATACTGTAACAGTGTCCCTGAGGATCCCACCCTTGCCGAGCAGTGGCATCTTATATGTTCTCAGAAAGAGTGAGTTGTTTGGTCTGATCTGGCTTCTTATGTAAATTAATCTAGACTGCACCCTCCTGTGTCTGGTCCTTTTCACTTAGCACAAGATATTGCCACACGCAGTTGTACACCATCATCAACCATCGCTGTATAGTACTCCATTGTGAGAATGTACCACTGTGGAGGTCTGCACTTTCCTCTTGGTAAGCAAGGCAGGGTTCCCAAGTGAGCATCCTGGAGGCAAATTTTGCTAACACATATGCACCCGTCTCTTCATGCTTACTCAGCACTGTGACTGCTCTACTCTACTCTCTGAAATACAAAGGTATGCTTGGAAGAGCTGTTGACGGCTGCGTGAGCACTACAAAACCCTCTTAAGTTCCAGGAGTGATTGAAGTTTCCATTCTGCTAAAATTCAAACATCCATTTCTGCCCTCCCACTCGCATCTCATAATCAAACATCATCTCAGGAGCCGGTTTACAAGGCTCCTTCTCCAAATTTACCACCTTTCAAGTCCTAGCCATTTTAATCAAGACTAGAACATCCGACCACAGTTCTTTGAGCACTAAAATTCCTTTCAGTCCATTAAGTTGACAAGGGGTATTCAATTACCAAGTATTACTGTAATCATCGTGGGAAAGTGTCTCCAGGCAATACTCACAGCTTTGAGGTTTGCTCCAGCAAAACACTAACTGCTGCGTTGTCCGTAGCTGTGAAAGATAGAGCTGGACAGGCACTTCTCTCTTAGGACGGCCCCCAGGTGACTGTGCACTGGAAGAGCCCACCTCCATCATTGTGGCTGGGTTGTTTGATGACAGACAACACAAAAGGCATGAGTCTCCACTGTTAAATAAATATTGACCGGATGGAAGTGACTGGATTGAGAAGGGAGGAGGGGAGAGAACTGACTCTCAGCCCTAAAAGCTCTCAGGGTAAGGAACATCTACTTTACTCTGGGCACGTCTACCATGTTTGCGGTACGTAAGTGACAAGCACAGGGCAATGCCCACATCTCAACTCGGTCTGCCTTGTAAAACATTATAAAAGAACTTTTGTAGCTAGGTAGTTGTCACAGGGAGCTCCAAATGTCAACTTGAATGAACCTCAACTGTTAGAATTGCCTCCATCAGACTGCTCTATGCCCATCCATGGCTGTGTGGCATTTGATTGATTATTGGCTGATGTGGGAGGGCCCGGCTTACTGAAGTCAGTACTGCCCCAGGCTGATGGTCCTGGGTACTATCTGAAAGCAGGCTGAGCAAGCTATAGCGAGCAAGCCACTAAGCAGTGTTCTTCAATGGCCTCTGCTTCAGTTCCTGTCCTGACTTTTCTGGATGAACCACAGCTATAAGGTGAAATAATTCCATCCCACCCCCAATTTATTTTTGGTCATAGTGTTTATCACAGCAACAAAAAGCTACTTAGACGAATTTTTGTTTATTTCACAGACTTCCAACAAAACACACTTCATCCACGTCGTTGTCAAATACCTTTCCGAGATGTTCAATCAGGCAATAGTCACTTCGGTGTAGGATGTTGGAGTCCAGCACTTCTATAATCCACTATGATGCTGGATGGTTCTCTTTTGACTGTCAGTTTGAAGGGACCTGGGATCAACTAAGAGATGTACCTGTGGGTGGGTCTGTGAGGCCATTTCCAGAAAGAATTAAGTGGGAGGTACCTTCCAGCAGCAGCCAGAATATAAAAAGGGACTAACACCTCAAGGGCCTTCTTTGGCCTTCTGATGTAAACTAAATATAACCCCTCTCTGAGAATCCTCTAGACCAGTGATTCTCAACCTTTCTAATGCTGTGATTTTGTTTAATACAGTTCCTCATGTTATGGTGACCTGCAACTACAAAATTATTTTTGTTGATAATTCATAACTATAATTTTGCTACTGTTACGAATCATAATGTGAATATATGGTATGCAGAATATCTGATATATCACCCCTGTGAAAGAGTTGTTAAACCTCCAAAGGGGTTGCAAGCCACGGGTTGTCTCTCTAGACCTTCAACACTAGATGAAGAGTCGAAGCACCTAGCCTCAAGGTTCTCGGCCTCTCCAGAACACAGATAGACACTGTAGGGCTTCCCAGAATTTAATATATAAGCCACTTGAAATAATTCCTCTTGATATATTCATTCTGTTGGTTCTGTCCCTTCAGAGAACTCTGGTTTATGTAGATGCTGTCCCTGACTCTCTTATTGAAAATTATCTATAGGGTTTTGAAACAATAAAACTGAGACTCATGGTGAATGTATGCTCAGACAACACCCTCTGGCCTCCTGAGAGCCACCCCTGGCTGGATGTTTGGCTAGATGTTACAGCTGTCAGCACCCAGGCAGCCTGTTACTCGCTTGGGATTTTTGTATTAACTTTTATTCGATCTGGTTTCTATTGGTCAAGGCTAAATTCCCAAGGGCTCCTATTAATGAGTGACATTTGAGATTGCTGAAGTGGCTAAATGGTAGACCTGAAGCTGAGTCACCAGCCTCTAGGAACAAACGCTCAAACCACACTATAGGCCTGCCCTGGTCTCAGCTCAGAGCTGTGGCGGTGAACAGGAAACAAAATGACCAGGGTCTGTCCACGACACCCATCAGCTCCAGTCTGCACCAGCAATCCCAGGTGTCTGTGTCCAGATGGATAACCCAAGTCCAGGTTTGCATAGATGTATTTAATTAAAGCACCTCAACTCATATCTAAGCACAACCTCTGTTGGGAGCTCTGGGAAGTGTGGCTCTGTTCACAGGAAGGACATAAGAACGCCAACCCCACCATCCCATTAACATCACCTCGATCAAGGGGGAATAGTCTGGGAGGGGCGAACTCTGCAATGTGTGTAGATTCTCAGTACACTAGCAACAAGACATCATCCCTTATTATCACTCAAAACCCCTTCTTCTTTTAACATCATCAATTTTTTGCACATCTTTTGTTGAAGGTGAGATATTTTTCTCATTAGAAGAATGATTCGCTGCATATTCATGCACAGAACCTAAAACAACAGACAGAGGGGCTTGAGGAGATGGCAAGACGGCTTGCCCTGTTAGCAGGAGGACCTGAGGTCATGGCCAGAGTCCATGTTTAAAACACAGAACACAGTGGCACGTGTTTATCATCTCGGTTCTGTGTAGGCAGAGATGGCAGTTGCCTGGGGCTCTCTGAACTAGCCGAATTAGCAAGTGCTGGATAGATGAGAGACACTGTCTCCAAGACAAGGTGGAAAACTCCCGAGAAAGGCAGCCAAACTTGTCCTTGGGCTTACACACACACACAGAGAGAGAGAGAGAGAGAGACACACACACACACACAGACAGACAGACACACACACACACAGACAGACAGACAGACACACACACACACCCCTGCAAGCCCCATCTGAACTGTAGCGAGGCTGAGAACCCAGTAGCTGCTCAGTTCGTGAGGCTGCGTGTCTCCAAGGCCTAATCTAGTGTTGGAAGTCTAGATTACCAGTTTTCAATCTATGGGAAGTGAACCCTTTGGCTCATATATTAGATATCCAGCATATCAGATATTTACATTACGATTCATAGCAGTAGCAAAATTGCACACACATACCATAGGCTCTTGTGTGGGAAATTCTCATGGAACCCGGCACCAAATTCCACATAGAAAGAGAGATCTGAGAACAGGTTCTCAAGTCTTATTCCACAGGGGCAGAGTGGAGGGCTGACAGGATTTGCACTGAAAGTGCCAGGGGATATTTTAATTAGCAGAACCTTATCTAAAATAAATGAAAAGTGGAGCGTTCTGTGTAAGAGATAACAGCACAGTCTCCAGCCGCCAGGTCCCTGTTGGTAATTTAGAAGAGTTTGTTGGAAGTTTAAGAGTTAATCAAACGAGCCAGGCATAGTGGCACATGCTTTTCATAACCAGCACCCAGGAGGCGGAAGTTGAGGGAGTCTCTGTGAGTTCAAGGCCAGTGTGGTCTGTGTTGTGAGGTCCAGGACAGCCAGGCCTACATAGTGAGATCCTGTCTGTAAAAACAGGGGGGGATTAAAATGAATCAGAGAAGCAGAAATAAAGACAGATGGTAGCAAACCTCACCCCGATAAGATGGGATGAACTAGGAGAAGCTGACTCTAAGCTTCATTCATTCTATCCAGAACCCCTTCCCACCCCCCCCCCCCAAAAGCCACCCTGGTCCTGGAATTCTGGCAAATGAAATGGCGCCCTCAGCTTTCTTAGCTGCTTAGGGAGAGTAAGGGCTTCTGGTAAGGTTTGCTTTTCACCACATTCTTTAGCAAAGACAGAGGTCTTGGATTTGGGTTTGCTGGCCTGCCCCATTCTCCTGATGGACAATGTACATAAAGCGTCTCCATCCAGCTGTGCTGTGTACTCACTGAGGTCCCCTAAGCCCCAGCCAGAGCCTCCCTGACTGCCTTGCCCCTGTTAGACCATCTGTGTGCATGCTGGCCTTTGAACATGAAGTATCCTCTTTAAAAATTGTCATTGCTGTTGCTTGAGATGGGGTCTCGTGTATCTTTTTTGTTTGTTTGTTTTTTGAGACAAGGTTTCTCTGTGTTGCTTTGGAGCCTGTCCTGGAACTAACTCTTGTAGACCAGGTTGGCCTCAAACTCACAGAGATCCGCCTGCCTCTGCTTCCAAGCACCGAGATTAAAGATGTGTGCCACCACTGCCTGGCTTCATGTATCTTATGTTGGCCTCAAACTCTATGCAGTCGAGGATGAACTTGAACTCCTGATCCTTCTGTCTTCATTTCTTGGGTACTGGGAGGATAGTCATGTGTCACGCTGCTTGGTTCCTATTTAAGAACTGGGGGCTATTAAAAAGAGATTAACTCTTTAGCTTACTAGATTGGAGGCAGTCAGGCTTCTTATAGGAGGACACCTTGGTTATCCACAGTCTGATGCAGATCCATGAATATGAAATGCTTCCTAATAGCTAAACACCCTCCAGTATACATCTTTGCCCACCCATCTTCCTAATGAGCACTTGAAACTGCCGGGTGCTTTGGATGAAGCATCCTGCACTGCAGACTTATATGGACATTAAAGAAGAGTTTTGTGCCTTTATTCCTAGTGACCTGAAAGCAAGCAGACAGCTCCTTCACCTCCCGCCCACCTACTGGCCCTGTAATTGCTATCTGACTGTCTGGTTGATTTTTTAAGAGAACAAGGCTTTAAAAACTCCTTTCTCTTCTAACTATGCGGCAAGAATTAGTTGGGAACACAAATCAAATCTCTGACATTCTGACAGGACGGCAGGAAGACAAGATTAACTGCCGGTATGGTTCTCCATCTCATCTTTAGGTTCAATAATTTAGAGCTCGGATTGTTTACACAGAAGGCAAACAATATCTTGTGCTGCATATTTTATGATTGCATTTCAGAGCGCAATAAGCCAGAGCCAACCACCAGTGCATACTTAACCGTTCTCAGGAGAGAGCTATTAGGGAAGAGGCAGGATCAACCCTGACACCCCAGGCAGAGGTTCAGATGGGATCGGCACCCAAGGGTGAGCCGCAAACCCTCCCAATTAACTTTTCCTGGAATCGGGGTACTTAGCAAGGAACAGTTTCCAGAGCACGCTGGAATCTTCCTCTGAAGGACTCTTCCAGACCGGCCAACTGGGGAGGCACATGCCATTTGTTCTACTTTAGTTTTTAAATATTTATTTATTTCTATTTTATATGCATTCTGTGCACCCTGTGTAGATACTGCCCTTGGAAGTCAGAAGTGGGGGACAGTCAGAGAGATGACTTGGAGATAGAGAGGCAGCTCAGTGGTTAAGAGCACTGGCTGCTCTTCCAGAGGACCTGGGTTTGATTCCTCCCAGGACCCACATGGTAGCTCAAAATTGTCAGTAACTTCAGCTCCAGGGGATCCAACACCTTCTGGCCTCTGAGGGCAACAGCCATGCACATGGTGCACAGATAATGCATATGGACGAAAGTCAGAAGAGGGTGCTGGATCATGCTGGAACTGGAGTTACAGATGGTTGTGAGCATCCATATAAGTGCTGGGACTTGAACCTGGGTCCTCTAGAAGAGCAATCCGTGCTCTTAACCATTGAGCCATCTCTTCAACCCCAAAGCACACTTTATAGATAGCCTATGGCTACATAGGCCTAGCATACGGACTGCACACACATGCCTGTCTATTGATACTGGGATCCTTGATACCCAAATGAAACCAGCTCTCTCTAATCCCAATTTATTGGGAAAAGCGTCTGTTGTTAAGAGCGCATATGATGAAAACACAGTGACCGTGCTACTCAGACTCAAGGGAGCATGAACGCAGCAGCACTAACAAAGTGTGGATGCCAGCACAAACACTAGGACTGATGTTGTTTTCACTCTTTTTCTACTGCTGTGGTGAACCACCTTGACCAAGGTAACTTATGGAAGGAACGGCCTATTCAGGCTTACAGTTGCCGAGGGATGAGAGTCCATTGCTATCGCAGTGGGGAGGTGTGGCAGCAGGCAAGTGGGGAGTAGCTGAGAGTTCACATATTAAACTTTAAGCAGGAAGGAGACAGAGTTCTGGGAATGACAAGGAGCTTTGAAGCCTAAACCCTGTCCCCAGGAACATACTTCTCCCAGCAAGGCTACTTCTCTAGACCTCCTGAACAGGGCCAGTGGTTTCAGACTGTTTAAATGCCAGAGCCAACAGACAAACAAAACAATCACAGACATCAACACTACAAATGACCACAATACTAACAGTAACGCCAATGCCAACACTAAAGTTACAGACAGGTGTGAGCAGCCATGCGGATGGTTGGAATGGAACATGGTTTGGGGGGACTCTTTTTAGGTTTGTTGCTTTTGATTATGATGCATTTGTTTAACTCTATGGAGCTGCTATTCTTTGCCTGCCTAAAACACCTGATGGTCTGATAAAGTGCTGAACAGCCAGCAGCAAAGCAGGAGCAAGATAGGTGGGGCTGGCAGGTAGAGAGTATAAATAGGAGGAGGACCGAGGGAGAACGAGGGACAAGAGAGCAAGGAGAGGAGGATGCCAGGGGCCAGGCAGCCACAAAGGAAGAAGGAAAGTAAGACATAAAGAAGTAAGAAAAGAAAAGGCTCAGAGGCAAAAGATAGTTGGAATAATTTAAGAAAAGCTGGCTGACAACACGGAAAGCCAAGGCCGGGTATTCACAACTAAGAATAAGCCTCCATGTGTGATTTATCTGGAAGCTGAGTGGTGGGCCCCTCAAAAAGAGTAACGAGTAAAACAACCACAATAACTTGTGTCCTCTGCTTTTCACTACTGAGCCGTTGTTCCAGCCCCATAAGCAATCAAGCGTCTTGCCTCTGCTTCAGGAGTAGCTGTTACATCAGGCGAATGCCACTGTGCCAGCATCCCTCAGCCTTTTCATGGTGACTTCTCCCCACTTTCTCTAACAATCATTGCCCGGGGTGCATCACTGTCACAGAACTTCCCTGACGCATGCCCGTTGATTCCCAAGGCCTCAGTGGGGCTGTCACCAAGTCAGCAATGACGCTATTGTAAGACATGGTCCCTAGGAGGTAACATCTTATGTCTGCGATACACCTACTCCAAACATTTTGGATGCATAACTGACGCAAGTTTTACACACTGTGAGAGACAGAGTTAGAGTGTAGAGAGACATAGAACACTGGTGGGGGGGCATCTCTAATTGGAAAGGTAGAAGGAGAGGAGTCATTTGGAGACCAGCTTCCTGAACTTGATAAAACACTCACACTCAGGTCTAGATGGGAGTGGAGGAGGGTATGGGCTTCCTTCCCCAGCCAGGCTTGTCTTGCAGAGGCAGAAATAGGGCGAGTTCCATGCAGTGTCGGCACCCAGCATTCTCCCTTGGCCCTGCGGACTACGTTTTTTGTTGGTTTTTTTTTGTTTGTTTGTTTGTTTTTTATCAAATCCATGAAAGCAGTATCTCTAGACTTGGCTACAAGCGCAAATGTTCAGAGTGGATTTCTCAGGAAGACTTAGATGGAGTCACCCTGGGGTGGAGCCCTGGCAGTGGCACTCTGTAAAAGCTCCAGGTATCTGGAAGTCAAGGTGCCAGGAACAGTGGAGGTGATACCATATTTTAGTCTGTTTCCTCCACTTCTGACCCTCCTTTTTCTAGGGGATTCTCACTTCTCAGGTCTATATACACACACCCTGGCAAAGCAGGGTTTCTGAGCAAGGGCCATCTCCTGGTCAGCCTGGAAACTTGTAAACCATTCAAGCACATGGCCCCTGCCTCATATGGGAGTCAGGAACTCTAAGGAAACCACCCCCATCTATGATGTAAGAAGAGAAGCTCTTCTACCCTAACCCTGGTGATCTGGGTGCCTATATCGTTGAGGGCCCTTGGGAAGGGTACCCATTCCCATTTAAGGACATCTGCCCTACACCCAATGTGGGAAAATTCAAACCCTATAAGGACCATGTAGGCAGAAAACTCAAGGATAAAAGATTATGTCAGATTAAAACAAAACAAAACAAAAAATAAACTAGAAGACAGTACTAACAATGAGTGGTACCTGTTACCCTTTGGTGTTGAGGAAATCAATGTAAGAGCAAGGGATGATGGTGGATTTTGGCGTGCGGTCCACCTGAGGAGGCAACAGCTAACCATCAATGGTACGTTAGAATGTTAGAGGTGGGACCAGTGGAGTGAAGAAGAAATGCATCACACACACATATACCAATATTTATATGTATATTTATGTACATACACATAAATTTTTCAGAGACTTAGGATGCTAGAAGCTCAGATTTGTACACGATAGCCTGTTGTTCCAATAAGGCATGGAATTTATGTTAACTTAAACCAAACATGTGGACCAATCAAATCTCTACCTAGACAATAGATTCCGTCTCTGTCTTCAGATTTACAATCCTATCTCGGGGCCATGGAGGCGAGGGCCACCTTTTAGCTACTTTGCCCATCATGCCACGTGTGACTGGAGGCTTAGAATACACACACGTGAAAGAATGAGTGAATTAATGAACAGTACTTGTAACCACCCAGGGTTTTCACGGGCAGTGTCCACGCAGGGCAGAGCATGTGGTTCAGCTGGAGAAACTTTCTCAGCGCCAGCGAGGCTCTGGGTTCCAGAAAGATTTCAAAAGTCAACCTTTGATGGGGTGACTGTTGAGTGTCAAAAATGCAGATACAGTGGCTTCTTGGGGACTTGTTCCTGCTTCCTTCTGGGATCAGGGGAGGGTTATGCCCAAGCAGGCCATGAGAGTGCTAAGGGCTTGTGGAAGAGAAATCCTCGTTCTCAGTTTGGGCCTCACCAGGCAGCCCTTACAGTTTCCTTTCCCCTTTTTATTTTCCTTTAATTTATACGTGTGTGTGTGTGTGTGTGTGTGTGTGTGTGTGTGTGTGTGTAGGCAACATGGAGTCCATAAGAGGTTGCCAGATAACCCATAGCTATAGTAGGAGATTGTGAGCTGCCCTGTGGGTGCTGAGACTGAGCCCAGATCCCCTGCAGGAGCAGAAAGTGTTCTTAACCACTGAGCTACCTCACTAGCCCCTTTCCCTGCTTTTCAATCCACTGAAAGTTTTGTTACTGCTGTCAGCACACCTCAGGAGCTTCGCTGAACACTGCCCACTTTCTCCTTCCCATAGACTATTCTGTCTCCTCCTAGAAGGCCTCAGCAGCTTCTCCCTGAAGAAGACAGAGACCCCAGCTGGCTAAAACCCAGAGGCAAGCAGCTCAAGCAGGTAGACACTGATTCTCTCCTGTAGCTGATGGTAATCACTCAGAAACACCAACACACAATGACATGGATACAATGAAGAAAAGGGGATGCTATCAAAGGCCCAACACCGCCTCCTTCCTTGTGACTAAACCCAGAACTCAAAGCCAACTTGCGAGGCCTCAGAAATGAAAAGTCTTCCACTTCCTGGGGAATAGACATATTTTTCCTGGCAAGAGACTCATTTACAATTTTAAAGAGCAACAATGTCTTTCATGATCACCGTTTTCTCTGTAACAAGGCAAAAAAAAAATCACAAATTGAATTAAACGACTCCACTCTCTGAGTGGTTTTGCCGGCGCTCCACGCTTTTTTCGGTAAGAAGCTGAGAATCCTAAGCCGTTGATCAAACTGTGTGATTCTAGCTGACAGGGGGAGAGAAGGAAAAGAAAGGGGCTTCCAAGCCAGCGGCTGACGCTATTACTGTCAGTCTCAGCTTCTGCTCAGAAACACTGGGGAGATCTCCCGGCCTGGTGCCGCTTCCTTCAGCACACTTCTCTAAGGACTGGGAATGCAGAGCTGGAACGTGGGAGATCATCTGCTCCTGCTGAATTATTACCCTACCCCAGACCTCCATGGCCAGACCCAGCTGAGGGATGACATTATTGAGACCAGTCAAGGAAGAAATATTAAGTGCCCCCAAAATCTTTGCCATGGAAACAGCCTTCTGTTGAGACGACCCTTTCTCAGAAGGTTCCTCTGATATGTTAGATGACGAATGCCCAAATATGGGCCATCTGGATATGAGAAGACAGAAGGAATGTCACTAAGGAAGGTCTTTGAGGATGGTGGTAATGACGAAGGTGGCCTGGTGGTGCCGCTGTGCTACTCTGAGCCCAGAGGGAGCCCACAACTGTATGTACTGACATTGGGCACTAGACCAGCTGAGCATAGCAAAACTGAGAAGATACTTTGTGATTCTATTCACATTAGATGTTTGCAAAAGGTTAAATCTACAGAGGCAGACAAATGGACAGACATAGATAGAACATACTTGCCGAGGGCTAGAGGCAGGGGTTAGAAGGGAAGTTTCTAGAATGTGGCAAACGTGACAGTTAAAATTAAAAAATGTCTCCCATAAGCTTGCTTATTTGAGCACGTGGCCCCTGGTTGGCGGTGCCCTTTGAGGTTATGAAACCTTTAGGAGGTGAAGCCTTGCTCAAGAAAGTATGCCGCTGGGAGCGGGCTTTGAGGGTTCATAGCCTCGCCCCACCTTCTGTCCTTTCTCTGCAACCTCTGAGAGGTTAAAAATGTAATCTCCCAGTTTCCCGTCACCAAACCTCCCCAGCCGTTATGGACTCTCTCTGGAACAGTAAGCCCAAATGACTTCTATTTTAGCCGACTTGGTGATGATGCTTTATCAGAACAACAGAAAATTAACTAATTCATAGGAACAGGAATGTTCTAGTAACGGACTGTGGTGACAGTCCCATGACATGGTAAGCACACCAGGTATTCCTCAGCTGGGCACGGATTGCATGTGGGTTTTATGGACTCTCCTGGAAGAAAGCTGCAATGGGTGGACGTTAAGGAGGAAACTCATAACTGGCCAAAGTGTCAAGAATAGGTGATGGTGTCATGCCTCGCCCCAAAATGGGACAACTGTGTCACTCTCCTCAAAGCTAAGGGGACATCATATTAGAGGGAGAGGATAGGATGTGAGATCCAGAGGATGGGGAGATAAAAAAAAAAGAAGGTGGCATGGCCATAGTACACATGGACTTATTTGCAAAGAACTGTGCAAGACCAGGTTTATAAACATTGTACCATGGAAATGACAGGGACTCTGAGGTCCCATCACTCCTTGAGAAACTCCTGGCAGCTAATGGTTGGAGGAGGGGCAGGTGTCATTTTCTCCAGTGGCATAGCTCCTGATGAGTTGCCTTTGATCTCATAAACAACATCACTCAGGCAGGGGAAATAGTGAAGCTCCAAAGGGTAGCACTACTATATGGCATGGAAGTCGGAGGCAGACTTGTTGAGAAGAAGGATTAAAGTAGAAGACGGATAGGGATGAGGGAAGAGAATGGGAGTGAAAATGACTCAAATTCGTTCTGTAAATGTAAGAAACACCCCCACCCTCACTGTGCCAAGAGAGAAACAGCCCCCAGTGAGGGTGCCGAGGCACACCTTGACCTCAGGAAGTCCTCCTCCAGGAAGAGTGGGGATGCAAAATAGAAGTTAGTGTTAACTATGGAATTTAAGGGAGGCTTGAGATGAATGTACACCTAGGCATTCAGCAGTATGGAGGGAGTGGGAGTAAATAGTGGTCCTCCCCATTCCAGCAGCCACTGGCTGTATGTAGCTCGACATCTAGGGATGGAGCCTCATGAAATTACCCCATTCAAATTACCCCATTTGTTCAGGTCTTCTTCTAGTGATCATATTGTTTTGGTAGCATGGTGAGGCTTCTTCACCATACATGGAAAACATTGTCATGTGTCCATCCTGGTCCTCTGGGTCTTACAATCTTTCCACCTCCTTCTCCACTGTGTTCCCTGAGCCTTAGGTGTTGGGGTTGTATTGCAGATGTAAGATGTATCAGGTAGTGCTGGGCACCCATGGCCATTTGTTCTCTGCTGTTTAATCTAGTTGTGGCTTTCTTTCCTGGTCTCCATGACATTCCATATGGTCAAGAGGCACAGTGGAAAATGAAAATAATTCATTCATAGAATTCCAAGATCGTGTCCATAAGAGGAAGTGTTGTGCCTGAGTCCTGAGATCCCCAAGACCACCACCATGGAGCCACACTTTTGAATGCCAAAGCAAGGTTTTGTTTATTAAGTTCGGGCTCTGACTCATAGTCTGACACAGCAGATGGAGAGAGAAGGACCCCGTCTATTTTTATAAGGGGTTTGTTTATAAAGACAAAAACTACAAAGCAGTCACAAAGCCATAGTCTCAAAGTACAAAATTACTTAACCTATATCACAACTGGCTAAAGGTTAGGTAAAGCTTAGCTGTTGTCCTCTGATAGGCTGTTGCTGCTTGGGGGGGGGTGTTATTTGCCCCTGGTGACTGTCCCCTGATCACATACTCAGGACATCTGATGACCCCTTGCAAACATAGGATCTGCCTGGAGACTTATCTGATTGGTCCGTAATTACTCAACCAGTAGGGGAAGTTAGATGGTCAACATTCTATGTATAACTACAGGTGGGGGAATGGGCTGCAGCCAGCAACTTTGTATAACTTAGGTTTTTCCATTAGCTAATACTCCCCCTAAAGGGGGGCCCATGGCCTTCAGCTTATCCTGGGGGCTACGATGCAGTTCCAAAGTTCCAAAAGGACTCAGCACAGAAAAGAAATCCTTTCTGGCCTTCCATTTCCCCCTAGGTGTTCTAAATGGAGTTCAATCCTGAACTTTAGGTTCCTCAATCTGATGAGAACAACTAGCAAAAATTATTTCATCTTCACTGTTGCCCCTTCTTCCCTTTTCTGTGGCTTGGAGGGGGCTTGATGGTACTAGGTCCTGGGAACTAGGACCCCAGACATTGTGAGCAGTAAGACATAAGAAAAAGACTCTTCTGAGGAACACCCCTACTTTCCTTCCCTGGGTGCCTAGCAGTATGAACTTCCATGAGATGGGAGAATCCATATATCATATTTATTTGTTGCTAATGAACTTTTAAGAGAAGATTTGTCTTTTTATTTTGTGTGACTGTGTGTGTATGTGTGTGTATGCACATGTGAGTGAAGTTCCTACAGCAGCCAACAGAGGGCAACAGATCCTCTAGCACTAGCGATATACTTTTAACTGCTGAGTCTCTCCCCAGCCCCATGATTTCTCATTAAAGTACGTACACTGACATTCTCCCCAAAGATAAAAGAGGTTTAAAGATAATTTTAAATATGAACATTTTTATTTCTTAAAACAACATGCAAGGAACAGTTGATAAATCATCACTCTTGTTAATTATATGTAGCAGTCTGTATACTTATTTCTAAATCATTTTTATATTTTCCTAAAACTTACAAATACATGCAAAAAAAATGAAGGCAGTCCCATTGTATATCCCCTGACTCTGATTTGGATTTGTTCCACGTAAACACACTTAGTGGTCTATTTAATGTCTTATATCTTCTCCAGAGCCCCAAGCCAAAATAAACAACTCATCTTATCATTAAAGTGACATTAGCAATGCTGTCCATGCCTCTGGTTCAAAGGTACAGAGAGGAGAGGCTTCCTGTTTTCAGTGCTCACCCCTTCACAGCATACCTCGGAACAGAAATCTCAGCAGGTATTCACCCACCTCGCCAAATAAATAGCTACCTACAAATCTCCTTTGACTCGGAAGTTCCAGGACTGGTGTTTGTGTGCAAGATGGAGTGTTTGCCATCTGCCACTCACCAGGTGTGCAGCTGTCACTTGGGCTCAGAAGCCTGCCTTCACAGGGCTCTTGACTCGCAGGGTCTCAAGAGCGCGCCCATTCTAAATCATGGTCTGCATGTAACCTTTCCAACTCACTCCATAAAACTAAATGATAGATTGTCCTGAAAGGCGACCAGACGGGTGGCTATAGGAAACCAGAGTCTCTCCTTTGGAGGCACACGATTAACAAGAAATCCATCTTCGATTTCTGCGGTGCTGGGGATTAAATCCATGACCTTGCAAACACCAGGTAAGCACTCTACCTGTGAGCCCCAAGCCCTTCCTGTGTACTTTGAGTCAATGTCTCACAAAGTTGTCCAGACTAGCCTTGAATGTATTATGTAGTCCACCATGGGCTTTGAAATGGCAGCCCTCTTTCCCCAAGATTCCAAGTAGCTGAGTTGACACACCTGTGTCACCGGGGTTGGCTAAAACCTATTTCTAGATTAAGATAAACAGCAAGGTCTGGGAGTTGGGGATTTAGGAAGCTAAAGGCATTATTATTCCCTTGACACGTTCCCAGGGTGTAGGGAAGTGCCTGGTACAACCAGGAATTGCTATTGCCGGGTGATTTCTACAGATAACACCACAGCCTGTTATTTTCCCTGATTACAATCCCTGAAACTGTGCAAACAGGGTAGGAAGTGGCACTCAGGAAGCAATCGGTTCTCAGAACTCACAGCAACTTCACTGCTCTGCGCTCCATATTTGCTCCTCTCTGATTGCGCAATCACCAGGAAGCCAAGAGCTACCAGGTAGATAAAACCAATGGGGCAGGGGGAGTAAACGCTGAGCTGACACATGAGGAAGGCCTGGGGTAGCAAGCAGGTGTATGCAGGACCCAAAATTTTTGTACATGTGCCTGCTCAATCACCCTGACTGCTCTCATGGTCTTCTGCTCCAACATTGAAAAGCACAATGATAAACACAGGAGACACTCTTGTTGGCACAGTGACACGGACCCTGGCCTTATCTGACACTTAGGGTGCAAGCAACACAGTTTCCAAATGAAGTAAAGGCTGAAAGATACCAGTTATTTAAGTGAGCCTGTGGGTAAATGGACCCCAAGTTCAAGGAGATCACTGAAGATGAGGGTCTATCTTTCCTTTATTTGTATTTATCACCTACTATTTAACTACTATCTATCTATCTATCTATCTATCTATCTATCTATCTATCTATCTA
>JABTXL010002731.1:1639253-1654577 GCA_025134845.1 Neodon shergylaensis | reverse complement strand
CTATCTATCTATCTATCTATCTATCTATCTATCTATCTATCTATCTATCTATTTATCTCTTTCTATCATAATCATCTGTCATCATCTGTCTATCATAGTCATCAACCATCTATTTGTCTAATCTATCATCTATCTTATCTATCATCTTTCTAATATCCATCTACATGTCTCTTCAACTTCCACTTATTTATCTATCTTCTATCATATTATGACCTATCTCCCTCTTTCCAGCCTCCTTTTCCGTCTCCCTCCCTCTCACCACCAATGTGCCCATCTATCTAGCAATGCATCCGAATCTCTTATACAAAATTCTCATACATTTTAATAAACAATTTATACAGTTTGATGATAAAGTTTTCTGTACAGATTGAGGTGTACAGCTGATTAGGAAAAGGAGCCAAGAGGGAGGGACTCGCAGCATCACACATCGATCACAGGCAAAAATACAGCATGGAGGAACCATCACAGGAGTAATGGGGGAAGAGATCAGATGGAGCTACATGTGCATATCAAGAAGGGACCAAAAATATATGGTAAAGGAATGAATGAACTTTTTCCCAGGTCATAAATAATAACAACTCCAGATGGGGAATATGAGGTGACACTTAGTTTATTTTACGAGAACTAAGTTAGAGGACTAGGATGGGAGAGGTCTCGGGGCTCAAGCTGGTATCTCAGGAATTACAATCAGGTTCAAGATGAAGCACAAGTAGGAGGGGAAGGAGAAAAATGTTGTAGTGGTTTGATTGAGAAACATCCCCCATGGGCTTATGTGTTTGAACACTTAGTGCCCAGCAGGTGGCGCTGTTTGGGAGGTTACGGAGCCTTTAGGAGGTGGAGCCTCTCTGGAGGACGTTAGTCACTAGAGGCAGGCTCTGGGTGGGAGTCTATAGCCCCACAGCCTCTGTTTTCTGCATGGGCCGAAAACTGTGATCCCTTCACTTCCTGCTGTCATGTGATTCCCAGCACTGCTAATTCTCCCTCTAGAACCGTAGGCCAAAATAAACTCTTCCAGAAGCTGGTCTTATTGCTGCATTTTATCACAGCAGCAGAGAGTATAGGTGTATATCATCAGACTTCAAAACTGTCAGCCAGACGCAGAACCCAATGTCAGGAGCATGCTCTGAGGGTAGATTCAAAACTGCCCCCGATTTTTCCTTCTCTGCATATTTTGTGGCCTGCCAGCAGGCCCTTGCATTCAACTATTCTCTTAAGGCAGCAGAAACCATCCCGTCTGAACCTTGAAGATCTGACAAAAGGACCACGAGGTTCAGTCTACACACCAATGTTTCCAGGGAAAGGGAACCGTGTCATTTGTACTTTCTTGGAAGAATGGTTCTTGGGGAAAAATATATCATTTTAATGCCAAGTTAAATATATAACATTTTTCAAGTTAACTCTACGTTGTTCCATGCGGAGTGGGAAAACTATCAACATCTCAGTGGGGAATGTGTGAGTTGCTCAGTTGGCCATTTCAGTACTCAGTGAACAAACTATGTCACATCATATATCTCTGTCTGGATCCCCAACAGCGAAGAGCTCCTACTCACCCGCCCTGTCCTGGCAAGGGTCTTGCCATCCTCGGACTTGAGCTGGTGCTCTCCCTCTGGGACACTCCCAAGGATTTCACCCAGTGCCATTGTCAGCTGTAGTGTTCGAAGCACACCATGCATGTTTGCTGCTTGACCACGGTTTACTTATTTACTCTTTTGAAAAAGGCCTTACTTTAGAGGCTAGAATGATGACCCAGTGATCAACAGCACCTGCTGCTTTTGCAGAGGATCTGAGTTTGATTCCATTCCCAGCATCCATTCAGGTGGCATACAACTTCTTGTTAACTCCAGCTCCAGGGGATCCAGTCTATAGGACACCGTGATTTCCCCCACTTCTCCAGCTCTCGGACATTGAGTGCCTGAGTCTCAGAGTAATTGGAGAAGAGGGAAGGAAACAGGTTTGCAGGGAAGCCAGGTTCCAAGGCTACATTCATAACCATCTCCACAGTTCAGGTCTTTAGAAGTCCTTCCCTTAGATTGCATGGAAGTGTGCTAGCTAAAGGGTCAGCTTTTCTACCCATATATTGAAGAGTTGCTTTTAGAACCCAGGTAGAGAATTACAGGGAGGGAAAAGGGGGAAACCCTCTGGGGAGTGTCAGCCAACTTCAGGAGCTTCCCTAAAGCCCCATCCTTAAGGTTTGCAGGAGAATTCAAACGCTGGGTCTCACTTTTGTTCCAGCCAGGATGACAGCACGTCCCTTCTGCACTCACCTGGCAACCTTACATAGCAAGTCATCAGCATACTGAGACCCTCGGGTGGCAGCTGGCGAGTAGATCAACTGACTACAGAACAGGGCCAGTTTGCTAATTGAGAGGGAGGAGTTATCTCTCTTACTCAAGGGCTTGATGCCAAGGGGTGGGCAGTCAGTAGGATACTGGCCCCTGAAGTGGGAAGTGCCCACCCGAGATGAAAATCTGAAACCGTGTGTATTTTCTGTGCACATACCACTGGCTTCACGACAGAATCCGCTGTTACACAAACCTCTGAATGCGGCCTTGTTTTCTTCTTTGCAGGGGGTGGTAGCAGTGTCCTCTGTCCTGGACACTATAGGAGACATAGCTAGTCAGACTGTCCCCTAGGACTGTGCTTGGCACCTAATAAACTCAAACTCAGTGGTAGGTACCAATTACCAGAGAGAGAGTCCCTTGTATGTAAACAAAGGGGTCTGCTCACAACAAACCTTACAAACCAGCTCAGTCACCGAACGTCAAAGGTCAAGTGGCTCCACTCCTTTCTGTTGCCTGTTAACCAAAGGCGTGTCAGGCAGGGATATTGTCACAGCCCAGCATGGCTGGGACATTCATCTGTGGAGCCGAGAAGTGGCAAAGAGCCCAGGCATGTCCGTCTGAGGATGAGCAAAACACTCACTCCAGAGCTCCCACAAAACTCCCCCAAACAAGACGGCAGACCATGGACGAAATTCACAGATCAGATGTTGGGTGACAGAGAGCATCCGAACGGAGCGAGAAATCTGAGGTGGAAAAGCTTTAAACACTGATTTTTAACTGAACAATAGGTCTAAGGAGGCATGCCTGCTGTAGGAAAGATGCTGTGCTCAAGGGGGATATATAATCTCACCCTGAGCCCCTGGCTGAGGTCCAGGCCAGTGTTCTGTTATGTGTACCGAGGGGAGGACGTGGAGAGTGAGAGATATCAGTTCCCATTACAGGTACTGAGTTGAGGGGACAGGGTTATAAAAGTAGAAAAAAAAATCCCCAAAGCTAATTCATGCTGGAGGTGCTTGCACACAGTAGAAGGACTAAAGAAGGTACCAGGTTAGTGGAGGTGAATTTGAGCAGAGTCCTGGATGCAGCGGGAGGGTCATCGGAGCAGCCAATGAGAAGCCAGTTCCAGGCAAAAGGGGTGACTGGAACAGTCACCATGAGCTCGGCACGTGTTTGACATGGTGAAGGACAGTGACGGCCCCTGCGTACGTAGAAAGTTGTAAGTAGAGACAGCATTGGCATCTGAGGGGACCAAAGAGAAACAGCCAAGAACCAGGCGAGTTTCTGATTAGTTTGTTAAAGACTTAGGACTTTATCCTGAGTGGGGAGTAACCAGGAGACCCATCCAATGTACATGTTTAGGAGACCAGCTGGGGGCTGGAAAGATGGCTCCATGGGTAAGCACACTGGCTGCTGTTCCAGAGAACCTGGGTTGGATTCTCAGCACCCGTATGGTGGATCACAATTTTCTGTAACTCCAGTTCCAGGGGATCTGATCTCCTTTGTGCCCTTGGGGGGATTATATACATGTGCTGCTCAGATGTCCATGCAGAAATAGATATAAAATAAAACAAACCTAAAAAAAAACTACCTAGGAACCAGGTCTGTAGCTCAGTCAACAGAGTGTCTGTCTAGCGTGTGCAAAGCTTCATTCCTCACACTACACAGTCTGGCAAACCTGAAACCCCAAAACTCAGGGGCAGAGACAGGGGATCCCCAGGGCAAGCTAGCTAGGTAGACTAGACAAATCAGAAAGCTTCATGTTCAGAAACAGACAACCCTGCTTCAGTAAATAAAACGGAGAGCAACTGAAGAAGACACCCAATGCTGGCCTCTGACCAGCATATGTGCGTGCACACACGCGCACGCACACACACACACACATGCACGCGCGCACACAGCCACACACATGAACACACCCACACACACACACACACACACAAACCTGCAGACACATACTCAGACATACCACACATACATACACATGCTAAAAAAATGGGTGTAAACTAAGAATAAACTAAGAATGATGTGGCAGGTGGGTGTGAATATAATGGGAGCCACACGCTTGCTGGGTGTACATTTGTTTAGGGTGTCCTGATGGTTTTAAACTTACATTTTTTTCATGCCTTAGCCCCGGGAGCAACCACACAATCCCAGACTCTGTGGATACTAAACAGAAAGTAACTTATCCCTTGTGGTTGTGGAAACATAAAACATTCAATCCGGACTCGCTGAACATAGCGGACAATGAGGACTACTGAGAACTCAAGAACAATGGCAATGGTTTTTTTTTTATTGAAAAGAAAAAAAATTTAAAAAAATTTCCGCCTCCTCCCAGCCTCCCATTTCCCTCCCCCTCCTCCCGCTCCTTTCCCCCTCCCCCCACTTTTCTCCTCCTCCCTCTCCAGTCCAAAGAGCAGTCAGGGTTCCCTGCCCCATGGAAAATCCAAGGTCCTCCCCCCTCCATCCAGGTCTAGGAAGGTGAACATTTAAACTGGTTAGGCTCCCACAAAGCCAGAACATGAAGTAGGATCAAAACCCCGTGCCATTGTCCTTGGCTTCTCATCAGCCCTTATTGTCCGCCATGTTAGAGTACTACTCTGCGGTAAAAAACAATGACTTCTCGAATTTTGCATGCAAATGGATGGAAATAGAAAACACTATCCTGAGTGAGGTAACCCAGACCCAAAAAGATGAACATGGGATGTACTCACTCATAATTGGTTTCTAGCCATAAATAAAGGTCACTGAGTCTGTAATTTGTGATCCTAAAGAAGCTAAATAAGAAGGTGAACCCAAAGAGAAACATATAGTTATCCTCCTGGCTATGGGAAGTAGACAAGATTGCTGGGCAAAAAACTGGGATCTTGGGGGTGGGGCGAGATGGGGGTAAGGGGAGAAGGGGAGAGAAAAGTGAGAAGGGGAGCATGGGGGGAACTTGGGGAAATGGGATGATTGGGATATAGGAGGGTTGGTTAGGGGAGCAGGGAAGCACATATCTTAGTTAAGGGAGCCACCTTAGGGTTGGCAAGAGTCTCGAACCTAGAGTGGCTCCCAGGTGCCCCGGGCGATGTCCCCAGTTAGTTCCTTGGGTAGCTGAGGTAGGGAACCTGAAATGACCCTATCCTATAGCCATACTGATGAATATCTTACATATCACCATAGAACCTTCATCTGGCGATGGATGGAAATAGAGACAGAGACCCACACTGGAGCACCAGACTGAGCTCCCAAGGTCCCAATGAGGAGCAGAAGGAGGGAGAACATGAGCAAGGAAGTCAGGACCACGAGGGGTGCACCCACCCACTGAGACAGTGGGGCTGATCTATTGAGAGCTCACCAAGGCCAGCTGGTCTGTGACTGAAAAAGAAAGGGATAAAACCGGCAATGGGTTTTTGATCCTACTGCACGTACTGGCTTTGTGGGAGCCAAGGCAGTTTGGATGCTCACCTTACTAGACCTGGATGGAGGTGGGTGGTCCTTGGACTTCCCACAGGGCAGGGAACCCTGATTGCTCTTTGGGCTGACGAGGGAGGGGGACTTGGTTGGGAGAGGGGGAGGGAAATGGGAGACGGTGGCGGGGAAGAGACAGAAATCTTTAATAAATAAATAAATAAATTAAAAAAAACAAAAAAAATTGAAGGAAAGATGTCTATGCTTTTTTAAAAGACATTTTTGTAGTGATATTTCATTTGTATTTTAGTAAATAAAGCTTTCCTGATGATCAGAGGGTAAAACAGCTGCCCAGGTCAGCCTTACAGATGAGGCAGTGGAGACACACACCTTTAATCCACACTAGTTTGCCATAGAAACTGGGCGGTAGTGGTGCACGACTTTAATCCCAGCACTAGAGAAGAATTTAAGATGGGAGGAGACAGCTCTTACACAGTCTCATTTTGCGCATTCCTAAAGGCAGGATTGCCTATTTTTGGACTGAGGTAGAGGGCTGTTTTGCTTTTCTGACCTTCAGGTTGAATCCCCAAATCTGCCTCTGAATTTTTATTAATCATGCTACACATTTTAATTCCAGCAATAGATAAAGCCAGTGAGAGATTTTCACCCTGTGGATGCCCAGGTGTGGAGAGTAAATTCCTTACATGATGGATGGATGTCACCGGTCTCAGGAAAGTCTCTGTGCTGGTTAGGCTTAGCAATATTGACTCAAGACAACCTAGGATCCCTTGGGAAGAGTCTTAATTACCTAAATGAGATTGCTCTGTGGGCATCTCTGGGGATGATTATCTCAACTGTTAATTGTTGTGGGAAGATCCAGCCTGCTGTGGGAGGCACCATTTTCTAGGCAGAGCCCTGACTTATGTGCAAATGAAGAAAGGGAGCGAAACTTGAGCAGAAAGCAGGCAGCATGGTTGCATTTATTTCTCTGTGATCTTGACTATGGATATTAAGTGGTTAACTGTTTTGACTTCCCCAAAAGTATGGTTTGAAATCTGGAAGTGTAAGTAAAAAAAAAAAATCCTATGACTATTAAGTGGTTCACTGTTTTGACTTCCTCAAAAGTATGGTTTGAAACCTGGAAGTAGAAGAAAAAAACCTTCCCTTATCTTGTTATTGTTGGATAGTGTGGTTCCACCATACTATTAATTAAAATAGAACAGCAATATTGTTCTAACTCCTAGTAACTAAACAAAAATTTTTCTTTATATATTGTTGTGGAACAATCCTTCTGTATACTGTAAGTATGTATGTATAACTCTCACTGGTTAATAAAAAGCTGACAGGCTGGTAGCCAGACAGGAAGTATAGGTGGGACAGACACAGAGGACTCTGGGAAGAAAAAAGGCAGAGTCATGTGAGATGCCAGCCAGCCACTGAGGGAGCAGGATGTGTAGAAAATGAGGTAACAAGCCATGAGCCATGCGGGAGAGGGTAGATAAGAAACGCGCATTAATTTAAGTGCAAGTGTTAGCTAGTAATAAGCCTGAGCTGTTGGGTGAGCATTTATAAATAATATTCCGTCTCTGTGCGGCAATTTGGAAGCAGCTACCTGGACGAGGAGCAGGTGGTCAGGACTGAGACACTTCCAACTACAATGTATGACTTGCAAAAGGAAAGCCCAGCTATCCAAGAACAGCAGCTATGCACGGCTGCCTGATGTCAGGACCTCAGACAGCACCAATCTAAGCCCCTAGCACACATAGCTGGATGTGAAATTCTCATCTCCCCACAAGCCACTTGTTGCCCTAGGCTCACAGACCTGTGTCTGCCTGATGGCTTTTTCCTTCATCACTTCCGTTCTCTGAACTATTTTAGATATTTTAAGCATCTCTTTGTGTAATTGGGTTTTAGGATTATTTTGTTATTTTTCTCAACACCTCTCTAGCATTTCTCCTTACATTATAGAAAGAGCTCTGAACTGTTAGAATGTGTATAAGTGCAATACTGCATTTGGAGTCCTCTGTGGTGAGGGGGTGTTGGATTTTATCTTCTCAGCTAATGTGCTGGGAAGCCAGTCTAATAGCTCCTGTCCCTCCCCACCCCTTTGCGAAGCTCAGAACTTTTTCTTCTGTTGTTTTGATTGCTCTTGAGTTTACTTGTGAGTGTGCTAGAGGAGACTGAAAGCATCAGGCTGGGGCTGTAGACTCTTGGGCGCTGAGATTTTTTTTTTTTTTTTTGGTTTTTCGAGACAGGGTTTCTCTGTAGCTTTGGAGCCTGTCCTGGAACTCCCTTTGTAGACCAGGCTGGTTTCGAACTCACAGAGATCCGCCTGCCTCTGCCTCCCGAGTGCTGGGATTAAAGGCGTGTGCCACCACTGCCAGGCTGCGCTGAGATGTTTGCACAGTGCAGTGTGCATATAATATTGAGAGCGGGGAGAGACAAGAGCCTGTGGTCTGAGCCAGAGGCTCCAGAATATCAAGGATAATGAGTCTTTGGGGATATGGTTGCATGGACAGCCGTCAGTGTTATGTGAAAATAAGTGGATGCAGATGTCTCTACATATACACACATAGATTCCTACAACCTGTGTGCAGACAACACTCTGTCAGATTCCTGGGTTCCGGCACTGCACAGTGGTCACAAATTAGGAAAGCTTAGTGAATACACTCAGTGACTACTCTTGTATTTTTTACCATTTATTTATTATTGATTTGTTCACTAATTCATCTTTCAGAGATGGAGCTCAAAACTATTCATCAGTACATGCTAGGTAGCTGCTCCATAGTCAAATTATGTGCCAGTTCTATGTGCTCCAAAGGATCACCATGGCTGGTAAGATGACTCATTAGGTATACATCTTTAGACAAGTCTGGAGTCCTGAGTTTGAGTCCCAGGATCCACATGGAGGAAGGAGAGAAACTGCAGCTGTAAGATATAATCTGAGCTCCACACACAGAGCCTACCACAAAATCAATTAATAATGTTAATCTAAAACAAAGATCATAAATGCATGTGTGGCTATGTTCTGCTCTACTCTGTTAGACTGACAGGAGAGCGAAGGTTGTTAAGTAGCCTAGGATGACCTCGAACTTGCTATGTAGCTGGGGAGGGGTACCCACACAGCACTCCAACCATCTTCAGAAGACGATACATACAGCAAAGTGTGGGAACACGAGTGTTCGCAGATACTTTTGGAGAAAGCTCCCAGTGTTGTATAAAACATTTCTCTATTTTTGAGTCCTTTCTATTTCAGCAATAAAGCAAGCTGGGTGAAAAAACATCCAACCTGTGGATGCCTGACCTGGGGAGTGAATCTCTGTATGAATCATTTCTACCATGAGTGACAGGGTGGGAAGCTAATTCCTCGACGACCTTTGCAAGCCTCCTGTATGGCTCTGACTCCTGGAAACAGACAGAAGTGTTTCTTTACATATGCAGTGTGAACATCAGGTGCCTTTAAGCAGTAAACAAGCATTCGTCTGTTATGGAGCGAACACTGGGGGAGTTTAATGTCACAAATACAGCAGGAAGCATCCTCACGGATTAGAGACAAACGCAGAAAGAAATGCCACCCAAAGACTGAGTGGCCCATATTGGAGATGTTCACACACACACACACACACACACACACACACACACACACACACACACCCTAGAGGATGTAAGATCTCTCATCCCTGATAATGCTGGGAGGACAGACAGGGACACACTGTGTGTGTGTGTGTTTACAGGAAGGGCACTGTGGGGTGTGCACCTTTCTTCCTGATCATGTAAATCAGGACCATGAATTCTTCTCTAAGAATTTATTTTATTCCAAACTTGTGCTTTTCTTACTCTACCGCAAGGATAGAAGTCAATTCACAGCCTCCCATTTTTTCTTTATGCCCTGGATAAGGCATCCCCTCCTAGGACTCTAGCATCTTCCTGCTACTCATCCTATAGGACATTAAGAGTCAAAGGAAGGAGGGTGTGTGCCAAGGAATGCTATTGTCCAATCACGACACAGCTGTGCACTCTTAAACTCCCAGTACCTGGGACTAAGACTTGCACAAGTTTGGGCTGCCAATGTCCTCTCATAGATGGTGTGCTGGTTTATTTTGTCAAACTGACACCAACGAGTCACCCAAGAAAGAGGCCACCACGGTTAAAGAACTGCCTTCTTCAGATTGGTCTCTGAGCAGTTCTGTATGGCATTTTCTTGATTAATGATTGATGTGGGAGGGTCCAGTCCACTGTGGGCGGTGCCATCCCTGAGCTGGTGGTTCTGGGTGCTATAAGGAAACAGACCTAGCAAGCCATGGGGAGCAAGCCAGTAAGCAGAGTTACTCTACGACCTCTGCTTCAGCAACTGCCTCAGGTTGCTGCTTGAGTTTCTGCCCCCACTTCCCTCAGGGATGGACTGTGCTATGGAAGTGTGAGTCAAATTAACCCTTTCCTCCTCAAGTTGGATTTTGTCAGTGTTTAGCCACAGCAGAGAAAAGCAAACTACAATAGAGGGGAAGGGCTCACAAGGCTCCACCCCACCTTAAACATTTATAGGAGGCTAATAATTGCTGGAGGGAGAAGAGACATGCTGTTCAGACATGTAGTTACTGATTAGGTGCACACATTCCTGTGACTATCCCCTCAGACATGACTCTGTGACTCTGGAAGAGACACGAATTCAGTGGTTAGGGTCACCAAAAACAATGACATGGAAAGTACAAAGGAGGAGTTGGAAAAAGGATGGAGATCCGTAGGAGTGAGGGGAACAAAAGAGCATGATGGAGGGCAAGTGTGATCAAAATAGATCATTTACATTATATAATATACACACATGTGCACACAGACATATGCTAATGAAAACTTCGTAAAAGAACAATAAAAAGAAAGAGCTCCCACTGCCCACAAGGTGTGTTGCAAATTTTTCTGTTTCGCCTACAAGTATTTTAGTAAGGAATGGTAAGATTTATCTCATGTGCAAACCTAGCAAAGATTGCTGCCTCATGAGTACCATTTAGTAACAAAGGTGTTTAAATTGCAGTCCCCTTAGAAAGTCATGCTCAGGTTCTCAGCCTTCCACCAGAGGACATGCTCTCTGGATGTGGAGAAATGGCTCGGAGGTAAAGGACACTGGCTGCTTTTGTAGAAAGCCTGGGTTCAGTTCCCAGCATGCACATGATAGCTCACAATCGCCTGTTAATTCCAGTCCCTGGGGGATATGATGCCCTCTTCTGGTCTCTGCAGGTACTGCATGCACATGGTGCACAGACACACAGACATGTTCTCACACTCATTAACAGCAGAGAACACACACCTTTCCCGACTAAAACTGTAGAACCATTTTTGTTTGCAACTGAATAATGAATTTTGTTGGCAACTGAATGACACTGTGTGGCATCAGCTGATAGACATCAGGTTGTTTCCTTTTCCTGGCCATTGTGAACCAAGCATCAGTGAGCATGGATGAGCAGTTATCGCTGTAACAGGCAGTAGAGTCTTTGGGAGTGTGTAACCAGGAGTGAGAGAACTGGGTTATATAGTAGGCATGTTTACAGCTTTTGGAGAGACAAAAACACTGTCATCTGGATATGGCATGGCTGTTACACTCACGAGCTCACAGCAGTTGTGTTTAGCCACAGTAGATCAAACCACTCAACGTTCCAGCACAAATGGAGGAGGGGCTCACAAAGCCTCCACACCTCATGAGGAAATTTGCCAATAGTGGGTTTCTTGGGGAAAGAGTCAGGTTTCTTCAGGAGCGTGGCCCCTGGTAGACTGCCCATGTGACATGGGGATGCCCTACACCCATGCACATAAAGACTGGACACAGTGGGCTTTGAAAAGAAGACATGCAATTGGATGGAGAATGTGGCCAGGGGTGCCTGAAGGCCTTGGAGGGGGACAGGGTGGTCACGATCAGAATATATTGTGGATATGTATGAAATTTTCAAAGAATTTTTTTTTCAGAAGGACTGCATGCTACTCAGTCTGTGAGTCTCAGGGCACATTACCCTGTAGAACCTTCTCAGGGATTGGTGCCTACCACATCTGTATGGTCCAGTGTGGGTGGCACAAGCCACAGGTAAATACAGAGCACCAAGTGTGGCCAGTGGCTGTGACCACTGCTATCACAGCCAGCCAGTGGTTTCAGCTTTGGACAAGCTAACCTAGAGTCTGTTATGTGCAGAAATGGGTGATTAGTGAAGGGAGACATGGGAATCCTGGAAGCCCCGGTTTGTTGATTCTGATCCTATGATGCCCACGGGGAGGCTGAGAGTAAGCACCTCCAACTTGGTATCTTCCAGTGTGCAGGAGCACTTGCTTCCATGAGTGCATCTTGTAGGATCTTTCTGACCAGGTCTTACACATTCTCCCCCACCACGTCCCACCCTTCTCCTCAGCCCCCTTCCCAGGTGGCATCCTCCCTAACTTAGTATGCCATTCTCATCTAATTGCGCCCCCTGTGAGTTCATCAGCCCATGCAGGTAAAACAATGAGGGCTCCGACAAGTTCCATTTTAGCCAGATTCCGTCTTCTGCTGGTGGAACCCTGCGCACAAGCTCATCTCTGTCTTGTGCCACCACAGTGGCACCACAGTGATGGGTACATTATGATAGCATTAACACAGGGAGGAATTACACTGTGCAGAATGGCACACTTGCATAGTCTTAGGTTGCCTAGGAAAATGTAGTTTTGTTATTGGTTCTTGGAAAGCTTCGTCCGGTGTCTTTTGACCCTTTTCAGCTCCTTCCTCCAGCTCTTCTTAGACCCACCCCACTTCCCTACTAACCCAGCTTGGTGTCCTCTTCTTCACTTTCAAAGCCACTGAGTCCAACTTGTGCTACCCTTAAACCCTTCAGTGTGTGGTCTTCCACTGGGGTGGCGTTGACCTATCAGGGGTCATGCACTTAAAGAAAATATAAAATCCCAACAGCTCCAATAGCTCCAAGGTGGGACTTAATGGTCACCTCCCCTCTCAATGCTGAGAGTTCATGTGGCTTGAGTTCATGCAGGCCTTGAATTTTAAACATTGGCTCTTTTTATTTTAGAGGAAGGTCTCTGCACTGTAGCCCAGGCTAGGCCAAACTTACTACTTCTTCCCTGCTGGCCTTGAACTCGTGATAATACTCCTGCCTCAGCCTCCCGAGTTCTGCATTGGCAAGCATGCACTACCACATCCAACTCGACATCTCCTACTCCCATTAATATTTTTCTCCTTTGATACATCTGACTACAGATGAATATTCTCCTTGAACATAGAGTTTAGAGAAAATACTAGTATTCAATCCTCATAAGAATAAGCCAGAGAGAGAGAGAGAGACAATATGTTGTATTGTCTGCATCTTACTTTCCTGACTTCAAACGCTCAGGGGCCGTGACAAAACAGATGGTATTAATTTCACAGAACGCAGGTCTGATTTATAGGCATCGTGATGGAATAGCCTGACTGACCTCCAAGAGAGCATCCACTAGTACCACTTTACAAAGGGAACTCGCAGTCTCTATCCTCCAGCCCACGGAGCAATAACCACACACAAATGATTTATCATCTTTCTGTGAAACTACTCTTTTTTAATAAGCATCTTTAGTTAGATGCTGATGCTAACAATTACAGGAAAGAAAATAGAAGAAATTGGTTCTTTTTTTGTAGCCAGAAATAGAAGCTAGTACTAAATAAAATGAATTTGAAGAATTTCTTAAGAGAGTTAAATACTTAATTTAAGTATTTAACTATTAAAAATTGGTTATTTTATGTGCATGGGTATTTTAACTGCATGTATTTATGTGCACCACATACATAATATGCATGGAAGTCAGATGAGGGCATTTGATCCTCTGGAACTGGAGTTACAGATGGTTGTGAATCACCATGTGGGTGCTGAGCATTGAACTTGGGTCTTCTGAAAGAACAGCCAGTGCTCTTAACTGCTGAGTAATTTCTCCAGCCTCATTATTTTATTTAACAAAGGATACATTTTCATTATATTTCTATATGCATCTCTTTTTAGGTTTTTATTAACTTTTGACAATTGCTTTTTTTTAAATTAATGTACATTAATATTTTAATATAATTGCCATAAGTCATTATAAATTTCAATAAAATGGACTGTGCTGTAGTTTTCAGTTGCCAAATAAAAATTAATACTATTTTAAAAGTTTTTGGAAATACTTTTCAATCAATGTATTCGTGTGAGTGAGCATGCATGCACATGAGTGCAGTACCCATGGACACCAGAAGGGGCATCAGATCCCCCGGAGTAGGAATTACATGAGGTTGTGAGGCACCATGTGAGTGGTGGGAACCAAACTCTGGTTCTCTGAAAGAACAGCAAGAGTATTTAAGCACTGAGTCATCTCCAGCCCTTGAAAAATTAAAATTGAGATTTTTGTACACGATTTGAGTTTTCTGCTGGGGGTAGAATGAGGGGTCTTGAGCACAAGGGAGAGTGTTCTGCCACTGAGTTATACTTCCAGTCACTCAGCTAAAATTTAATTAAAATATTTTACTAAGCAATTTCAGATAAATGCTTTAGATATTAAATAATACATAGGGGATAAAACATTATGAAAACAACCCCCCCCAATTACTTCTGTTTCCTGACATTGGTCACAGTTACTTTCTTTCACAGCTTTTTGGCCTTTTTTGTAATATTTTCCCTATGTTTGGAAAAATATAAAAAGTCCTTTCAAAACTCCCTTTACCATTTTTTTTTGCCAATTATTTATCTCTGGCCCTCTTCTCATAGAGCTATTGATCCATAACATCTAATGTGGTAGGATCGGCTGCAGCTGTCCGAAGGGTAAAACATATTTCTCTAGCTTTTATGTATTTTATGCCCTTGTAACATGGTTTTATTCAAGACCCGCATTTGTTTATGCCACACATTTGTGTGATGTTTTCTTTCTGAAACTCCGAGTCACAACAGACTGCATTTTCCTTTATAAGTAAAGGAATAAAGGGATTTCCTTTATATCCACTACTACTTACATTTGTTACACATTTTCTCTTATAGATACACTTAGTTAGATCTTGGGAGTCACTCGTTTTCCAGAAATACATTTTCACTTTTTAGACATTAATCTTCATGTATGTGCTTGTGTGAGCATGTGAGTGGCAGACCTGTGGAGGCCAGAAGTAGGTGTCAGATACCCTGGGGCAGGAATTACAGGTGGCTGTGACCCCTCCACATGGGTCCGGGGAACTGATCTTTTCTTCTTCAGGAGTAGAAAACACTCTTTACCACTGAGCGGTTTCTCCGGCCGCAATATTAGGAATTCTTATTAATGGTGGCTATTCTTGGTTGTTAACTCAACTATAACTGAAATTAGCTAAAATCTCTAAAATGGAGGGGCATGCCTGTAGGGAACTTTTGCTTGATTTGAAGTGACTTCTACTTCTAATCTGGACCTTTAATGTGAACAGACTCACCTCCTATGTAGGCCACATCTCCTACTGGAAGCCTCTATAAGGACATGGAAGAAGGAAGCTTTTGCTCTTTGCCTCCTTGTTCTTACCTCTCCAGCAGGTCCAATATTTCAGCCGACATTTGAGTCTTCGTCTTTAGGGTTCCAGTGTTACTGAAGTCCAGAAAACTAAACTACTAGATTCTCTGTTGGGCCTCCTCCTCATAGACAGCCATTGTTGGGCCTCCTCCTCATAGACAGC
>JABTXL010002731.1:1614683-1639243 GCA_025134845.1 Neodon shergylaensis | reverse complement strand
TGTTACATTTAAGAGCGTTTAGTAATTTGCCATACATAATAAAGGTTTATAATTAAATCATTTTTTTTCTTTTTGATATCTAAAAGTAGTACAATGTTTTATATTCACCAAAGAGCTATGAATTTTATGGTGATGTTTATAAAATCATTATTGTGTTAATCTTTCATTTTTCTCTTTTCATACCAGTTCCTGGATTTCTCAGGGTACACAGTTACATCTTCTGAAGACGTGCTTCCCTCCTTTCTCCCCAATTCTGGGCTCTGGCTGCTCCCAATGGTCTAATTGCTGCTACATCACTGTGCAGTGTAAGGCAGCTGTGGGCAGCTGGACTCCTCTGTTGTCCTCACGACTCTGGAAGGCTCTTCTCTTTTAGTCCGCCAGTTCTTTTCTCACTGGCTTCCAGCCAGATGAAGATTTCTGAGTCAAGGGCTGCTCTGGGGTTCTGGGGGTGACTGCACCTGCTCCATCCCAGATTTACCTGTGTGGCTCTCCTCTCATCAGCCACAGACCCTTCAGCCTTTTCCAGCACTCCTTCCCCCATTAGTTTACTATCTTTTTTTTTAATCCCTTTCCGGATATGACGTGTCCACCTTGCAGAGTGGGATGTGAGCACATGTGTTCAACCTTTCCCCTTAACCTGGGAATTACCAGATGTTAACTTCAATCAAATACACTCTCATGGTCACTCAACAATTTTTTTTTTGCTGTTGTTTTTAAAATCAGTCTATTAGAGACAGAACAATGAGTCAAAATGTCAGAAGACTTCCTCTCATAGAGATCCTAAAGGAACAAAGACAAAGTCTGTGTCGTTAAAAATTACCCTAAACTCTCATTGCTAGTGTAGAGTTCAATTCCCCATGTTTCTTGGGCTCTAGCCAACACACCCAGATACAATGAATCGACTTGTTTATTCAGGAACTTTCTGGGAAGGACATGGTTACTTGTTTATCCAAAATCCATTCTTCTTTTTCTTCTTATGAAAAGAACTTTTGTAGTTTTTTTTGTTTGTTTGTGTTTGTATGTTTTTGTGTTTGGGTAGTGGCAATGAATCAGAGGGTGGAGAATGACAACTCCATACCTGTGCCTAAACGTGGCCAGTACATGACTCTGTTTCAAGTTTTCAAATGCAGAAGTTTGGGGTGGAGAAATGCAGAACTCAGTGGTTAAGAGCACCTGCTGCTCCTATAGAAGACCTGGGTTAGGCTTCCAGAACCCACATGGTGACTCACAACCATCTATAACTCCAGTCTTATGGGATTTGAAAGCCTCTTCTGGGCTCTACAGATACAAGGCACATATATGGTACACAGTCTTATATGCACACAAACTGATACACATAAAAACAAACAAACAAACAAACAAATAAATAAATGTTTAGTGGAATTTGCTGTGGCCTCTGGAGACATTTTGTGTTCCTGTTAATTGGGTACCTCTTCCTTCCCACTCTTTCTAGAGAAGAGGGAACAACTATCTTCATACTCTGGGAAGGAATTTTGTATGTTTATGATGGAAGACTAGAACAACACAGCCAGCTTCGGACACTGGTGGTAGATGCAGGCTGGTGTAGTCATGAGAACACAGTCTAAATGAGCATAAACTGTCATCCTCCAGGTTCTACCACGGAGAACCAAATGATATCAAACTTAAACACCCCTTACCTTTCATTTGATACTAAGTAGTTGAAGACTGAAATTTTCTATAAGATTCTTCAAATCCATTAGTTTGAGACTGAAAATTCCTATAGAACCTAGGGTATCCCATTCCCCATCCCTTGGACATGCAATTAGTTTGAGAATTTGGGGCGATTTTCTGGCCCTGCAGTAATACAGGTTGATGCTAGAGATGATTAAATCTGTCCTCCTTTCTAGTAGTCACAATTCTTGGGGACAACTGTCTTGAGGTTGTGATTCATTCCTCAAGGTTGTGAGTCTCGCAAATATTTCTTGCCTGTCTATTAAGAGACAGAACAATGAGTCAAAATGTCAGAAGACTTCCTCTCATAGAGATCCTAAAGGAACAAAGACAAAGTCTGTGTCGTTAAAAATTACCCTAAACTCTCATTGCTAGTGTAGAGTTCAATTCCCCATGTTTCTTGGGCTCTAGCCCAAGTACGTGACTAAGTGCAAAGTGGGGAAGAAATATTGACCTTGGGAAGCTTACCCACTCTAGGAAGCTGACGTCGAAACAATATGGAAAAATCTATCATCCAAGGTTTGGGCGGTACATTGTTGAGACAAAGAGAAAGGAATAATTACTTGCGTGCATAGAAAGCAGCCTGAGTTATCATAACTAACATCTCGGCTGGCCATGAATTCACAATGTCACCCACTCCACAGTTATTCACACAAGAGCATCTCAATGAAATCAAAACACTTGATAGCACCCTTGAGCTGGAACGCAACCCACACACACCTATACAGACACATATACAGCCCACCGCTACGCTTTATTATGAAGACAGAAGAGGTCTGGGGGAGGACCTTGCTGGGTGGGATGACTCACTGGGAGTCATCCCACTGAGTCATCCCTCACCGCGAAGACCCTCTGAACTTCTAGGCATAAGGCAGGATGCCAGGGTACTCTACCTAATACCGTATACCTTTCTTTTATTCATGTGTATTACATAGGCTTTGTGGTTATGGCCCTCATTATGCAGCTGTCTTCGTGAAGGAAGAAATGGCTCCCGGCTCATTATAATTTCAGAGTACCTAGCACATTGCAAGTTATCAGTTGCTATGTGTTACACGAACGGTGGATCTGCAAAGACACCACGAGGCTGCGATGATCATTGTTAACTTTACTGTAGCTACTTCCTGAACTGCAATGAGGGTCTGATTCTCCACAGTAGAAGCTGTGTCTTCTGGCTGACAAAAACGTGCAGTGCACTTTCATATGCTCAAGTACAGGTGTTCGTAACAAAGAACCTGGGTGCATCCCTCGTGTGTGTGTGTGCATGTGTGTGTGCATGTAATAAAAATAC
This sequence comes from Neodon shergylaensis, assembly GCA_025134845.1. Lineage (NCBI taxonomy): Eukaryota > Metazoa > Chordata > Mammalia > Rodentia > Cricetidae > Neodon > Neodon shergylaensis. The sequence goes on along the minus strand of JABTXL010002731.1, from coordinate 1,636,263 downwards.
CAGCAATGTCCTCTTTCAGAAGTCTTCAAGAAGAGAGTAGGATTTGCTAAATATAGTGACCACAATGGACACACTAGGCCTAGAATTGATTCAGTTTATGACTGCCATTTTAAACCACCCTGGTTCCCTACCCTAGCTCCTTGGCAATAAACACTCTACTCTCTTTTTCAAGATACCAGTATTTTCAGGGCAGAGTCTATTTGGAAGGTTGCACTACCTTCGGCACCTGACTTCTTTCATTTGACATAATGCTCTGCTTCATCTGCGGTGCTGCAAGAGACAGGTCTTCCCCGTTTCTCAAGGACGAAAGTCTTTCATCTCATAAGTCCCTTTTTTTATACCCGTTCATGAATGTGCTCATGAGTCGTTCCTTTGTCTTGGCACTGTAAACAATACACAGACCCTGAGTGTCTGCTCTTTGTGTGTTCTGTCTGTGGGGACAATGGAACCAACAGAGTAGTTTACCCATTTCTACAAACTTTCCAAGAATTAACTCCCACCATGCTCCAAACAGGCTTTTCCTATGCAGCCAGTACAAACCACAACGCTTAAGAAATGAGATGGGAACCAGGTTCGCCTGCGAGAGAGGGAATATCAGCAACACCATGGGACTCCTGCAGGAGCCTTTTCTCTCACATTCAGGTGCAGGGGCCGCTATTTGTCACCAGGAAGGGAACGAGTAGAAGCAGGAGGGTGAGGGGAGAGACAATGTGCAGGGTGAGGACTGACACTAGAAGATAGAGACAAAGACAGATCGCCTATGGCTCCCGACCCAGGCCTTCCTGAGGTCTGGAGGCCACTTGACATTTTTGTCAGCACACGCTAATGCAATGTTTTCCGCCGAATTCACCTTCCACTGTTATTTTCTGCTTTTCACAGCAGAGACAGCCTGAGAGGCACTGCCCTTTGAGTTAAGTTCCTTCTGTATCTGCGGTGAAATTCTACCCTGGGGAAGCAGCTGTCTATTTGATAGGTGTAAAATATCAAGTCCGTGGCCTTCTGGCCTTAGAAATGGAAGTTTGGGTTTTAAGATCTGATGTGTTCCCGTCTCAGCTGATTCTCAAGGTGAGCTAAGTGATGTGTATCAGGGTGGGGTGGAATCATGGGGAGATAATTTATTTCAGGAGAGGCTTCATTTTTGTCCTAATTGACTATATCGTACCATCTGACCAAAATGACCCCAAGAAATTAAAACTGTCTTATATATGTATATAAGTATATATACATATATAAAACAATTTTATATATACATATGTATATATGTATACATAAACTTAGGAAGTATTGGGAAAATTAGTTTCAACTTGAAAACCACTCAGTAACAATGTTCTGGAGCCTGTGCCAAGGAGAGCTGTGAATCCAGATCAACCCAGAGAAAAGTGCAGCAGGGTCAGATCTTTTTCTTAAATAAATAAAGATGTATTTATTTTTATTTTATGTGTACGGGCATTTTTCCTATATGACTGCCTGTCATCTGTCTGTCTTTATGCCTGTGTATCACATGCATGCAATACCCACAAAGATCAGAAGAAGAAGAAGGTATTGGATCCCACTGAGAGACCAAGCACCGCCACCACCCAGAAAAACACTGAGAGAGAAGCTCCCAGAAGACACCTAACCTTCTGCCTTCTCAGAACCAGCTAAAACTATTCGAGGGTGCTGTGCCCTCCCACATCACCTTTGATATCAACAGAGGAGTTACCCGGAAAGATCTCCCAGAAAGGTATCTGTGAGTCTACATCTAATACCCACATTTGTCAAACACAGATGTTTCTGCCCCGTGGTCTTCCGCCAGTTCACCCCTTCGCTCCCATTTACCTAGCACCCTGAATAATCCATGTATCTATGTAAAGATGAAGAATCGGCACTGGGCTGTACAAAGTGGTTTTATCCAGCCTCATCAAGACTACGTTTCTCATCTTATTCTGAAAATTAACTATATTGTCTCAGTGAGCTTGATGTCAGCAACAGCCCCGCTCTGGGAGATACCTGACACTGTCTACAGACAGGGGTGTGTGTGATGAAACAAAACTGTCTGTGGCTCTCAGGACTCCAGCATAACCCAGCTGCAAATCCCAAACTCCAGGATAACCCAGCTACACATCCCGGACTCCAGGATAACCTAGCTGCATGTCCCGGACTCCAGGATAACCTAGCTGCACGTCCCAAACTCCAGGATAACCTAGCTGCACGTCCCAGACTCCAGGTACATAGTCTCCCCAAAAACACCATAGTGGTGCCAAGGCTTTGAAACCTGGATCTCTGTTTGTTTGTTTTTGGCATCAACCCATACTTTCCATTGCTGAACTTCAACTGGTTCTCCTTAATTCCCTCCCTTCTGTCAATTTCATACAAAATAGAGTCATCTGAGGAAGAATCACAATGGGAAAGTGCCTCCATCGGATTGGCCTCTAGGGCATTTTCTTGATGGATACCTGATGTGGGAGGGCTCAGTTCATTTGGGCAGTGTCACCCCTGAGCAGGTGGCCTGGGTGCTATAATAAATCAGGATGAGTACGCCATGAGCTGTCAGCCAGTAAGCAGCATCCTCCATGGCCTCTGCTTCAGTTCTCGCCTCCAGGTTCCTGCCCTGCGTTCCTTCCTCGATGTGGCCAGGACATGTGCACCAAATAAACCCTTTCCTCCCAAGCTGGTTTTGTGTTTATGGCAGCAGCAGAAAGCAAACCACAGCCGGGACATTCAAAGATAACTCAGGTCTCCACCCTTCTGATACACTGTTGCACTGGACTTGCCAACTTACACATGATGTTTGTATTGGCCTGCAGCATTGATTTAGCAAGTACTATCATTGAATTTGGAGCTATGGTCAAGTGTTGAAAGTTTTCATTTTTAAATACATTTTTAAATGACCACTTTTATATGCATCTGCATTTTACAAACACAATTATGTGGTCCAGACAATGAAGAGACAACAAATTTCCACTGCCCTCCCCAATCAGTTTGCCTGATCCTTCATGACCAAATATTACCCATCTTCTATGTTAAGCCATACTTTACTTATAAAATTAATTCATGATAACTTCAGTGAACCAAACTACATAGCCAAGTTAAAAAAATTTTCTCTACTTTTCTGTGCTTTAAGATAAAGTGTACCTATTTGGTTATGAGAAAATTCCAAAAGTGGGAATCTAGAAAGCAATATCTGTATAATTAAAATTACATTTGTTGGTGGAAATTGCCATAAGCGAAACCAAAGATTTTGACATGGGCAGTTCTTTGAAAGTATGGGAAGAGAGTCCTGAAGAAGAGGAAAAGAAGAGACAGGTGACTTCTCAGAGAGAAGACTCAGTGGCAGTTGGAGACAGGCATGCCTCAGAAGAGGAGGTACTGGATGGAAATAAATGCCTGAGAGATGCTCAGTAGTTGCCAACCAATGTAGGAGACAACCATAAGGCAGCACCCACATAATGTGGTTCACGAATGCCTGAAACTTCAGCCCCAAGTGATATGGCGCCCTCTCTGGCCTTTGCAGGTAACTGCACATCTATGGGCACATACACACACACAGAGGCACACAAGGGTATGTGCATATATGAATAAATAAAATAAATTTATAAAAGAAACAGACTTTCTCTTTGTGGTATGAGCCTCTCTTGAGTATCTCTCCACATAAATAAAAATCAATCACACATACAAAATAGCACTGAGGATTATTTTAAGCTTATAAAGATAATAGGAAGAAACAGCCTCCCAACAGGTGAATGGTTGAATGAATTATGGCAAAGCCTACACTGAAGACTTCCATTTAGAGTTTCTATTTTTTTTTTAGAAAGAATCCAGCCCATGTGCACACATCTGGAGGGATACAGACATAAGGATTTTTAAGCAACAAAGATGAGTCAATCTCAGTTTACTAAAATAAAGAATGCTCGTGCTCATTTAGACAGATGTGGGTGACATCTTCAGCCTGAAATGCATCATTTGAAATTTCCTTCTTTTGTTTTTCATTTCCTGTACATCGACATAAGCAGTGTTCTCAAAACTAGAATTAAAACCAGAGCTGAAGTCAGCTGTTATATAATAAGCGGCTGCCACAAGACCATCCCTCGACGGTGGGCAACATCTGTACCCACTGTGCCTTATCTTGTCTGCCTGAGATTCTCATCTGGGTACCTGGTCCTCAAACATCTGGTCAGCAAGCAGGTGTCATTTCAAAAATCAAAGGTGGTGGACTGCAGTGGCTGCCTGAAGCCATGCCAAGGCTGGATGGAAAGAGACACTATCATTGATTGCCGGTGTCTTCCACAGGTGGGGACAGGTCACTCCCTTGGTTTTAGATGCTACTTTACATGTGTTCTGGGAGTGAAAGTTGAGCATCGTGACTGCCAGTGAGGAGTTAGGGCACAGTAACATGGTCAGACACTGAAAGCACATAAGTGCCAGTCTCTGCCTTCACTCAGCGTCACAGCCTAGGACAAGGACTCCAAATGCCTACTGCATTCTCATTTTATATATCTAAAAAAATACCTTCTGGGGTTAGAGAGAGACGGCTCAGTACATATGGTGTCTGCTGCACACACATGAGGACCTGAGTTCAGACTCCTGGAACCCACATAAAAAGCTGTGTGACAAGGTGTCTATCACTCAGGTGCTAGGAGAGAGAGATGGTGTAGATCCCTGGGGCTCACTAGCCAGCCAGTATAGACTCCATGGTGAACTCAGGCCAGAGAGAGACCATGACCCAAAACACTGAGGTGGGAGGCAACTGAGAGAGACACCTGCTATCCACTTCTGGCTTCCACACACAAGCGCACACAAGCAAATGTGTACCCACATACATATACACAGCCTGTACTAACTAGTACATACACACTCATATGTAAGTCTCTACACATTTAATGAGAGCCATTAAGGATACGGGAATCAATCCATTAAAAACAAACAGACTGTGAGCTCCAAATTCCCTGCATCTCCATGAGCTGCTGAGGACAGATATCCCGGGTGACTTTGGCTGAGAAGATAGCTAACATTGTCAGGGCTTTGCACAAAGTCATTCTGGCCATTTGTTATAGTTTCCACAAAGACCCGTTCACCATTTTCATGAATATGTATGTATGCTAATAGAGGCTGGGTATTATGAATGAAATAGTATTGTCCAACATCATAACACTCAGTCAATAGCTGCCACCCTAAGGAGATGCAGAAGCATCTGTGTGCGTGGATGGCTCGTTCTCCGAAAAGCTATTGGAAAATGGTATTGATTGTAATTGAGGGAGATCATGACAAAAATCCCCTCAGCAAGAAATACCCCTTAACCATGACATTCTCCTTTGACTCATGAGGCAAACTGCTTTCCATTTCTGACTATGGAAAGACACTTTCTGTTTATTATGCCATGAGTCTTTACCCTCTGAGGTCTATTTTTTGAGGGATTAGTCTCATAGTACAAGGGAAACAGGAATTTCTTACTCTCATTTTTTTAAGATTTATTATTTTAAAAATTGTTACATACTTATGTGTGTGTATGTATGTATACCTCATGTGTGAAATGCCCACACTTCACAAAGCCAGAAGATGGCATTGGATCTCTTGGAATGAGAGTTATAGATGGTCATAAGCCACTATGTGGGTGCTGGGAACCAAAGCTGGGTCCTCAGAAAAAGCAGCCAGTGTTCTTCACGGCCATCTCCAGCTTGTGCATCAGGTTTTAAAAACTTCCTACTACAACATATTTTGACCATGATTTAAGCCAACCATGTCCTGTGTGTACTAAAATGACTTTAAGCAAATTGATCAAACTGTGACTGTAAATGACCTTGAGGGACAGCCAGGCTCTGCACCCATCCATGACTCCCAGTGACTGCTTTCTGTCCCTAAGCACCTTCCCATGTTGGATGGCCATGTACCTGGGTCAGTGTGGTGTATGGTTTCTTGTGTCTCCTTATTTCACACTGGGTCACAGTTTAGATATATTATACAGGAACTTGTTACTTGTTGCGTAAGCTCGTTGGGAGTAGATGTTGGGAGCAGGAGGCCTTCCTTTGTCTCTTTCACACCCCTCTGACATGGTTAGACTTGTCCCCTGGCTCTGTAGAGGAGAGAGGGAAAGGCAAGAAGCAGCTAAGGGTATTGAAAATATTGCACCCAGGCATGACTCCAACAAGGCCGACCATTCTCTGGTGGAGAACCTCAAACCTAGAAGTGTTAAACAGCAAACATTGGAGTGGATGGATTATCGATGTTTCTTTTAAGCAGCAGACGACAGGAAAACAGGGTAGGAGGTAGTCTTGGGAAGAAGTGAAGTGATTATAATCAAAATATATTGCATGAACTTCTCAAAAAATTAATAAAAATATTTATCATTTGCAATAAAATAAAAAAATATTCGTAATAAATGTATTGCAATCAACAATGTCGTAAGTGGGGAAGAGAAACCAGATGCTCATCCACAGAGAGAAAACTCAATGAATAACTGTACCTGACTGCCCCAACTTCCCTATTCACTCTCTGCTGGATGGTGTGAACCCCAGATTTGATGATGTTTTTGTATCTCTCTTGGTTAGGGTTAAGAGGCACCGTGACCATGGCAACACTTATAAAGGAAAACATTTAGCTGAGGGCTGGTTTACAGTTTCAGAGATTTAGCCCATTATCATCATGGCAAGAAGCATGGTGGAGTCCGGGCAGACATGGTACTAGAGAAGGAACTGAGAGTTTTGGAGAAGGGACTGAGAGTTCTACATCTTGATCGTCAGGCAGCAGAAGGAGTTTGTCCCACTGAGCATGGCCTGAGCATAGCCTGCCTCCACAGTGGCACACTCCCTCCAAGAAGGCCATGTCTCCTAATAGTGCCATTCCCTATGGCCAAGCATTCAATGTATGAGTCTGCGGGGACCATTCCTATTCAAACCACCATAATATCAATGGCTGCTTCTCTCTATCTGATACTCAATATTTGTTCTTTTACTTTTGCTGGATAAACTCACTCAAAATCCAAAGCATGGAATCGTGTTGAACAAACTATACAGAACTGCCTCCGGGTCAAAGCTCATGTCAACATCCACTACTTTTGACAGTTGAATGCTATTGCACCATGTGGCTATAACGGGCTGTTCTGGTTAGCTCAACGCTTTAATGTGTAATACTTCGTAACTGCCAGTGCCAAGAATGGCCACATGTATAAATCTGGGTCAGAATGTGATTTCATTTTCCAGTTCAGAAATGGTTGTATTATATGACAAATATTATATGTAATATTTTTTTAAATTATCTGCTTTGGAATGATCCTCTTGTACACTGTAAAGATTTGTCACTCAAATTGGTTTAATTTGTTTGGTCAGTAGCAAGACAGGAAGTATAGGCAGAGTGATCAAACTAAGGATGATAGGAAGGAGAGCAGAGTCAGGAGTTGCCAGCAGATGCAGAGGGAGCAGGAGATGCATGTGCCATGTTAATAAAGAAACCATCAAATGTTAGAGCATAAAAAAGAAATATGGGTTAACTTAAATGTAAGAGTTAGTTAGTAATAAGCCTAAGCTATTGGCCGAGCATGTACAATTAATATAACTCTTAGAGTGGTTATTTGGAAACAGGCAGTAGGGATAAGAAAATTCCATTTACATAGGACAGATAGAGTATTTCCTCTGAATTTGTCAGATACAAATAGACTAGACATTGTTAACGTAATTATTGCCTGTATATATTTTCATATATTAATTGTACTTATCATATATAGTTTTACCATGTTAATTAAAACCATTGCTTTTTATTTAGACAAAAGAGGAAAATGTGTGATATTTTGTTTGTTCTGACAAATAAAGCTTGCTTGGCATCAGAGGGCAGAGCTAGCCATTAGTTAACCATAGAGATCTGGAGGTTTGTATAGAGGGGAGACAGAAGGTGATAAGGCAGGGTCGAGAGATGATCTAGGCCCTTTTGGATGGAGGAACAGGAAAGGTAGGAAAGAACTGTGACTCCTCTCAGTTTCCCTGATCTTTCAGGTACTCAGCCCTGATTTCTCACTCCTAGTTTTTATCATAAGATTAATTATATCAATGCTTCAATTATCATTGCTTTTCTGTTCTTGCCTCGGTTTCCAGGCAATATTTCATATTTCCCATTTCAGCATATTTTCACTTTGAGTTTTGCTTTTGTTTTTTGGCCCCACTTTTGCTTGACACATAGCAGAAACTTCTGTGGTCTTGCAGGCTTTGCACTGATGGGCACTGCGGGCCTCGTGTTCTCTGTGAACACGTGGAAGTGCAGCCCCATGCATGACTGGGGGAAGGGGCAACTGCCGCTTCTCATCCACACTCTGGGAGACACAAGCAGGGAGACCATGAGCTAACATGGAAGAAAGGCTGTTTCCCTGTGTGATCCTGGGAGACTGTGACAAGTGACAGACATCTGGAGAACCATGTGAGATTGCAAATGCGCTGTGCAGCTTTGAGGACTCAGGAAACCAGAAACCCAGGGGCAACAGCTTCCTAGATGCACTGAGGTCACTGACATATCCATTAGAAGCTGAGGTTAGCTGCAGTCAGCAGATCCACGGGAGAGACTCATTCCTCAGAAAGCAGCAGTGGAAACCACAGCTTGTGTCTGGGGCACATGAATTTACCCCTGTGAAAGGCAGCAGTGAGACAGACATACCTTGGAGGATGGTTGTGAGGAACAAACTGACCCCATGTCAGGGGCAGACATATGTTCTTCCTTGCCCTATTGTTTGGAAGGTGTGGGTGCGGGGTGAGCATCCTACAAGGGCTTGGGTTTGAGTCCTGCATGGCTCTGCTGAAGGTGGTGGAACTTCTGGGTGATTAGGCCTAGTAAGAGGACCATACATCACTGGAGGTGTAGCCTTGTAGGAACCCAGTCTCTTAGGTCCCAGGCTCAAGATCAGACCATTTATTCTAACTTACATGCTTGCTCTTCTCGCGTGCCCTCTGCCCTGGACCCATATAGACACCAAGATCTTGAACCTCTGAAATGTGAGTTAAGCTTTTATAGCTAAGACCCTTTGTCTTCCCAGCATCATCCACTTCAGCTATCTTGTAGCAGTAATGCTGCAGCATTGGCTGATATATCAGTAAGCAAACACATTGTTGCTGCTGCATGTAATTAGCTGTGTGGATTGGATTTTAGGGAAAGATCAAAGTTAAGGGAATACCTGAAGATAGGAAGCAGGATAAAGAGAGGAGCTGAGGCATCATGGAAAAGAAATCAACAATGTTCCACTGCTACTTCTCTTTCTCATGATATGGAGCTCCAGGATTAAGGAAGTGTTTATACAGGAGGTCATTGTGTGAGGTCCTGGCTATTTAGATGTAGTATGCACTCCAACTTTTGTTGGAAAGGGGTGAAACTAAATTGTGTTTTTTGAGAAAAATCTAGTATGCTTAGGAAAAGGTAACTCTTGTAAATTTCTCTGGGGAGGGAAATTAAAATAATGGGTTTAGACTTTGATTTTACTAAAAATCAAAAAGGGACAGATTGTCTTTAATTGCTTCAGTACCAGAGTTTTCAGGTATTAAGTTCCACTGAGAGGCCCCAAAGTTCTGTCTCTATATCATTGCTTCTCTAGTTACTCTGTTTCAGTCCTCGACAGGATTAACTGAGATGTCTCAATAGGACACTTACACCTCCATAAAAGAAAAAAACCCTGTACACAATACCCCATAATTTCACCCTCCCCACAAAAAACACAAAAATCCGCCCAGACAAAAGCAAGAACAAAACAAACCAACAAAATGAGATGGGAGGGTGGATTGCGTGATGTAATCAGAAAAAAAGAAGCACTTTGTCAATTATTTACAAAGTGATTCTTTCGAGTTGATTGTTTTTAAATCATTGTCTAAATTGGATAATTCAGTATCCAGGTGAGGCTCTTTAACTACCTTGAGAAGCAATGGAATCTTCATGACTAGGAAATTGAAAAACACAGAAACAAAGGCTTGACAGGAATGAGAAAGCAAACAAGTTCCCAAGCATGTTTTTCTGCTTTGCAGTGTTGTGCCTGATAGCACATAGACTCAGAAATGTTGCGCGGTGGGGGGGAGGGGGGTTGGAGGGGATGGAGACGGCTCATTGGTTAAGAGGGCTTGTTGCTCTTGCAACAGCACCAGAGGTCAGTTCCCAGCACCCATGTCAGGCAACCCATAACCATCTATAACTCTAGCTCTGGAGACCTGCTGTCTTCTGGCCTCTGTGGGCTTTGTGCGCACGCACACACATAATTTAAACAAATAAACCTGAAAATAAATCTTAACTAACTTCTAGATAAACTTTGCTGAAGAGGCCAACCAGATTTCAGCTGGAGCTAACAAAAATATAGAGACATCAGAAAGCCATTTTCCTGTGGTTGATTCACAGAAGCCCCCGTAGTGCATCTTGGGAGTACTGCTTCACTGTGGCTCTGTGTCCACACCAACGTGAAGTAGCAAGAACATGACGCTTATCAATTCAGACAAATTTTCATGGTTTAAGACCTTAAAGGGCTAGCAGATCCTAACTCCCATCTGGTCATGAGATCATGGGACCAACAGATCCCCAATCCTATGGGAAATCTATAAGAAGATATGATTGACAGGCCCTTAGTCTCAGGTCTGCAAGTGTAGTTGGTATGCCAGCTGAGAGGGATGCTCCTATGCACACAGCTATGGTCCAGAGAGCAGATGGTGGAAAAGCTCAGGAGACTTATGGAGATGTGTCGTCTTCAGACACACCTCAACATATGAATTCTACTCGGGCCTTGGTGCAGGGAACCCCCTCAAACTAAATACCAGGAGACCCAAGTTGTCATTTCTCAGGAAATAGCCAGAATGGCCAATAGGTATGTGAAGAGGTGCTCAAAATCACCAAAGCTCAGAGACTATATAAAAATTACCAGGGAGACATCATCTCATTGTAGTGGGAATGGCTGACATCAAAGAGTAAAGCCGGCAACTGTTGGTAAGGATGCAGGAAAAGGGAACCCTGCACTGTGTTGGGGGAGTGTGGGTTAGTATAGCTAGCATGAAGAACAGGACAGATGCTGGGCGATGGTGGCGCACGCCTTTAATCCCAGCACTCGGGAGGCAGAGGCAGGCGGATCTCTGTGAGTTCGAGACCAGCCTGGTTGACAAGAGCTAGTTCCAGGACAGGCTCCAAAACCACAGAGAAACCCTGTCTCGAAAAACCAAAAAAAAAAAAAAAAACTTGAGCTGGTCTATAATGAACAGCCCCAATGCTGGGTTAAGTGGAGTAAAATCTTTCTGTTGAAACAATACCCACTCTCTGTATTCACTGCAGTAACATTCACAAGCAATGACCAAGATGAGGAATCAACCACTTTCCCATTGACTGACCCGAGAAATGGGCAAAGACACTGTGGTATGCATTATGTACAACTAAATACCACTCAGCCACAAAAAGAATGGATCTTGCCATTTGCAATGACGTGGATGGAACTGGGTAACTCTTTAAAAGGTAAGGGAAAGACAAAAAGAAGTCAGGCACAGGAAGATGAAAAATGTTGATTTCATAAATGTGGAGCAGTTACCAGAGGGTGCAAGGAGGATGAGTGTTGGGAGAGAGAGAAGAAGAAGCTGGATTGATGGGTCCTAGGTTACAGGCACGAGCAAGGAGCTCTGAGGGATTATAATTAAGTATTGCATATCAACTTCCTCTGTATAGCTGTGACCAAGTACCTGGCAAAACAGTTCGTGGGAGGATAGATGTATTTAGGATCACAGTTTCAGAAAACCCAGCCACTGGAGGAACAACAGTCCACATCATGGTGGCCAAGACGCAGAAAGGAAGGCACACGGCAGGGACTGGGATGGGATAAAGCCCCAAGGACAACCCCCCAGTAACACATTTCCCCTAACTGGATCTGACCTCCTGAAAGATACCTTCTAACAATCCCATAATATTATAACTTTATCAAGGGACTGATCCATTCATAATTTAGAGTTCTTATGATCCATCTCTGGAAATGCCCTCAAAGACAAACCCAGGCTTGAGCGACATTTCTCTACTGCCCAGCACACCATCAATCCAATCAAATTGACACTTATGATTAGCTGTCAGACGCTATATGTCTGAATTACTACAGAAAGGGGTTTTGAAGGTTTTGCCATGAGGAGTGACAGGCAACTAAGGTGCTCACTTATTTTTTTTTATTTTTTAATATATTTTTAATGTTATGTACTTTGATATCAGGGTGTCAGATTCCCTAGAACTGGAGTTACAGACAGTTGTGAGTTGCCATGTGGGTAAATAAACTCAGATCCCGTAGAAAGAGCAGCCAGTGCTCTCAACCCCTGAGCCAACTCCAAATGTTCACCTATTAAACATCAAAAGTTTCCACTAATTGGCACATTTTTGCTTTTTACATATAAGTTTTTTAAAAGAAAAAACATACAAAAAATCAAATACAACAAAAAGAAAAGCATGCTATCCAAATTCTAAGTTATCCCCAGGAACTACATTAAGTATTTCTGAGGAAGATATTTCAGCAAAAAAATGACATATTCAGTAGTTGCCACCTGTGGGACAGAAGGAGACTAGAAGATCGTCTTCAGAGAAGGAGAGACGGTCAACGATTGCCAGACGTGATGAGCACAACCCCAGACCTCAAGCCTGTGGTCTCTTGTCATAGGCCAGGAACTTCCGGGAAGAAGGCAAGAATGGAACTGCATCACTGGTAGAGGCTGGGGTGACGGCATTTGGATTGTCTCATTTAGTCCTTGTGCAGCTCCTGCAATGTCCCCATCGCTGGTCAAGGGCACTACCTTTCATTATAGCCAGGGATGTGCTCACAGGGTCTCCTGAGCCCGGCACATGCTCCTCCCAGAACACTGCCTGCCTCTCTCTCTAACCCGCACTCCCAGCTCCTCTTCTGCAGATTCTCCCAAGGCCAGATGTTCTCTATTACCTCTCACAGCTGTCCTGCCTGGGCTGAGAACAGAGATGCCAGCTGCTGAATCGGCTCTTACCCTCTAGAGCTATAAACACCAGATGCCTTGTGGGTAACTGTTGCGGGAGGTCCTTCCGCTCCTCCAGCCTATAGCTGCTGAGATACCAGCCCATTGGGGCGTGGTCTCTCTCCCTTTAAAAAAAGCGGGCGTCTTCCCTCCTCGCTCTCTCACTTCCTGCTCCGCTTCTGGTGACTAGACTCCCTTCCTGGTTGCGCAGAGGGCTGTTGTCTGGGACGGTGATCTGTAAGTTTTTTCCCCTTTGAATAAATACCACCCTATTAGTCATAATTCCAAACTGGTGTGGCATTGTTTGTGACTTACGCCTTCATCTGGCGCCCAACGGGTTTTAGGACCCTCTCCTTTCCCGGCTCGGCTGCCGGCCGCGAGTGCGGCTTGGCGGGAGCCCCTCCCTTCCTCAGCCACGGCCTGTGCCTTGTGGCCTGTGGCTTGTGCGTGGAGCCAGCAGTTTAATATAAATTATCATGCAGTGGCTTTTCTTGCTGCAGTTCTTTATATTTTCCCTTTAGACACTTCAGATTGACTTCAAGTCCCCACGCACCCTATCGTCTGCCTCCCCACATGGATTTAAACTCCACAGGCCCACGTAGTCTCTGCCTGCGTGGTTTTGCTCTCTTCTGAGTCGTTTTTAAATCTCCTTTGCAAGCACAGCTTTTAAGTGGCGCAAACCAGAGCACACGGTTGCCAGTTGCCGAAAGCTGCAACCCCTCAGGGTGACTCTGTCACGTGGAGGCATACACGGCCTCTGGGTTACTCTTTTCTACCCCTGGATTCTGGGTTTATGGTTCCTTGTACGGAATTGATTTAATTACATTTACTTTGTTGAGCAACTTGCATTTCCCAGTTTTTAACAAATACTAGGCGGACAGGACCCCGTTTTCGTCGTGACTCGGCAACAGCGCCACCTGCTGGATAATAGGTAATATGGCAGTTTTTGTTTCTAACGCAAATTTTACTGCTTTGTCTTTACTAATACAATGGATTAGTGAATTTGTATTTACTAATATAATGGATTACATCATGCAAGGTTTATATGATTATGGGGATACTTTAATTTGCTTGTTACTAGGTTTCAGTTTTCTTTTCCATATTCTATCATTAAGGAAGAATATGGTACTCCTAAGAACGATAGAATCTTTACAAACTAATAATGAACAACTAATTGACAGGATTAAAATTATTGAAAATCAGAGGTTATCTGAACAAGTGGATACTATGATAGACAAAATTGACTCCATATCCAAGGGTACTAGAAAGTTACCTGAAAGGGTTCAGGCTGTTGAATTTGATGTTCAGACATTATCACAAAGTTTTGATAAGGTAACAGACAGAATGTACCTCCAAGATGGGAATCTACATGATATACAAGAAAAGTTTAAGGAGGACATGTTATCTTTGAAGGAAAAATTTAAAGCTTTGGAATCACAGGTGCAGAATGGGGACCAAAAAATTGATACCTCAGTGAAATCACTAGAAACATATACAGGTCAGGAGATTCAGGATTTAAGAGAGACAATGATAAAAAGATTTGAAAAGATTGAAGAAATTATTAGAGCTGGTGAACAGAGTAAGGAGGCACAAGGACAGTATACAATGCCGCCACCAGCTATTAGAACTGGCTTACCCAGGGTTTTTGCGACATACCCTATACTTAATTCTGACAAAGCGTCAACTTCTAAAGGCTCAAAGGGAGTTAAAGAAGCTAGATGGACGCCAATAGCAATGAATGATCTGAAAGAAATTAAGCAGGCTGTGGTTAATTTTGGCTTGCACTCTGCATATGTAAAGGAAATGATAAGGACTTGGGCTTCTAATGCTAGAGCTACCCCCTATGATTTCCATCAGTTAGTGTCTGCAGTTTTAGATAATGGAGCTTCCTTGATGATTGGAATCTATTTCAGAGAAGAATCCAAACACATGGAACAGCAAGGAAGAGCAAAAGGTGTGGAGGTTTCCCAAGATCAAATTCTTGGTGCAGGAGAATATGCTGATCCACAGGTCCAAGCTCTTTATGACGAAGAAGTACTGTGTCTATGTCACCAAGCAGCTTTAAATGCTTGGAATAGGATACAAGATCCAGCAAAAAGGGTTGAATTATATACCAGGATTAGGCAGGGACAGAGAGAACCCTTTATTGACTTTTTGCAAAGATTAATTAAGGCTCTGGATATAGGGGTAACAGACCCAGAAGCTAGACGAATACTTCTTGAAACTCTAGCTTTCGAAAATGCAAACACAGAATGCAAAAAGATAATTGGGCCTTTAAAGTCTAGATCAGCACCTATGGATGAATGGATTCAGCATACGATGAATGTTGAGATGTTTAGCTATAATGATGAATCTTGGGTAGGAGAAGCAATTTCCAAAGCAATGAGGAGACATCAAACTGCCAGGTGTTTTAATTGTGGTAAATTAGGACATTTGCAAAGGGATTGCAGGCAAAGAATTTCTAGGAATAATATCTCTTCTGGGAATGACAAAAATAGGAGACCTCGGCCTTCAGGTATATGTAGGAGATGCGGTAAAGGCCGGCATTGGTCCAACGAATGCAGGTCAACAACAGACAGACAGGACAACCTGATATCATCAGGAAACTCCTTGAGGGGCCTCTCGCAGGCCCCCAAGCCAACAGTGGCCTAGTCATTCCCAGTCACAGTGGAGAACTTGCCTCACCAAGAAAATTAAAAGCTCCAATTTCTGCTGTAAAAAGTAATACTGGTCTAAATGATGAATTACACGTGGAGGATGGGTCAAAAAACCCAGTAGGACAGAGTAAACGTATATTTTGGCAGACTTCTATTAACGATCAAAGACCAAAGCTAAGAGTCTGTATAAATGGCACTTTTATTGAAGGCTTATTAGACACAGGTGCGGATGTAAGTATCATTACCTCAGAATCTTGGCATCTGAATTGGCCTCTTCAAGAGGTAGATGTTCAGTTCCTGGGAATTGGAACCCTATCTCGTGTAAAACAAAGCACAAGATGGGTTGAATGCATAGGGCCCAAAGGGCAAATAGGAAGACTAAGGCCATATATAGCCAATATTGCAATAAATTTATGGGGCCGTGACCTGCTACACCAATGGAATACCCAGATTAACATTCCTGTAGTTCCAGGAACTCATAATTCTGGGAAGGATATGATGAGGTATTATGGAAAAAGGTTTCCAGCCATTCAGGCTGTACAAGAACATACAGCAAATACCAAACCTTTAGAGGTACCAACAGCCCTACCTTTAAAATGGCTAACTGAGAAGCCAATATGGATCAAACAGTGGCCTCTAGCTGAAGATAAATTACAGGCATTGGAACAGCTGGTGCAAGAGCAACTAGATGCTCACCATATTGAAGAATCAACCATCCCTTGGAATTCTCCTGTGTTTGTTGTTAAAAAGAAATCTGGTAAATGGAGAATGGTGACAGATTTAAGAGCTGTCAACAAGGTAATTCAACCTATGGGCCCAGTACAATCTGGAATTCCTTTGCCTTCTCTGTTACCAAAAGGATGGCCTCTTATAGTTATTGATTTGAAAGATTGTTTTTTCACTATACCATTACAAGAAAAGGATAGAGAAAAATTTGCCTTCACAGTGCCTGCTTATAATAATTCTCAACCTAATAGGAGATATCAATGGACTATCCTCCCACAGGGTATGCTCAATAGTCCTACATTGTGCCAATATTTTGTAAGTAAGCCATTGGAAATAATTCGTAAACAATTCCCCAAGACCATAATTTATCATTACATGGATGACATCTTGTTATCTGATTCAAATAAAGATACTTTAGAAAGGATGTTTGAAGAAGTAAAGAAAGTCTTGCCTAGGTGGGGATTACAAATTGCCCCTGAAAAGATTCAAAGAGGAAATTCTATTAATTACCTAGGTTACAGAATAGGGTTAGAGAAAATTAAAACGCAAAAGGCACAAATTAGGAGAGACCGGTTAAAGACTCTTAATGACTTCCAAAGATTGTTGGGAGACATTTCCAGTCTACGACCAGCTGTTGGGATAACACCTGATCTAATAGTTCATTTAAACAAAACCTTAGATGGTGATAAAGATTTGAATAGTCTAAGAAAACTGACAGCTGAAGCAGAAAAGGAACTGACAACGATTGAGGAAAACTTACAGGAGGCACATGTGGATAGGGTGAACCCAAATCTTAGCTGCATCCTAGTTATATTGCCTTCCAGAATTTCTCCTACAGGGATTCTAATGCAGAGGGAAGATGTTATTTTAGAGTGGATATTTATACCTAATAAACCAAGTAAAAAAATTAAAAACTTATGTGGAAAAAGTCTCTGAATTAATTATAAAAGGTAAGCTGAGACTTCGTCAACTAGCAGGTATAGACCCAGGAGAAATTATAGTGCCTTTTACTACTGAAGAAATAAAAAAGTTATGGGAAGACAATGAACCATGGCAAAGAGCTTGTGCTAATTTTTTGGGAGAAATTAATAGCAACTATCCCAAAAGTGGTAGACTTAACCTCATAAAAAGAACTTCTTGGATTCTTCCTAGAATTGTACGTGATGCTCCAATAACTGGAGCTCGTATGTTCTATACCGATGCAAATAAATCAGGGAAAGCAGGTTACAAGTCAGATGAATTGAGTAAGGTGGAACAAAGCCCTTATAATTCTGTCCAGAAGGCAGAATTATATGCCATTCTTATGGTGCTAAGGGATTTTAAAGAACCTCTTAATATAGTTACAGATTCACAATATGCAGAAAGAGTTATCTTGCATATTGAAACCGCAGAATTTATACCAGATGACACAGAGTTGACTTCATTGTTTATCCAGGTACAAGACATAATCAGGAACAGGCTTTGTCCGATGTACATAACACACATCCGGTCCCATACAGGTCTGCCTGGTCCTCTAGCACAAGGCAACGCTGAGATTGATCAATTATTGATTGGAAGTGTGCTGCAGGCCTCAGAATTTCATAAAAAGCATCATGTCAATAGTAAAGGCCTAAAGAAAGAATTTTCCATAACTTGGCAACAAGCTAAGGACATTATAAAGAGATGTCCTACTTGTTCTTTCTATAATCAAACACCGTTGCCTGCAGGGAGTAACCCAAAGGGTACTAAGAGAAATGAAATCTGGCAGATGGATGTGTTCCACTTTATGGAATTTGGTAAATTATAATATGTACACCACACCATAGACACGTATTCAGCTTTTCAATGGGCTACTGCCCTGAGCTCAGAAAAGGCTGATTCAGTAATCACACATTTATTGGAAGTTATGGCCATCATGGGTATACCTGCACAAATAAAGACAGATAATGGTCCAGCATATGTATCTAAGAAAATGAAATGCTTTTTTGATTATTATAATATAAAACACATTACAGGTATACCAAATAATCCTACAGGTCAGGCAGTCATAGAAAGATCAAATCGTACTATAAAGGATATGCTGAACAAACAGAAAGGGACCGAAAATACCCCCAGAAATAGATTACATAATGCTTTATTAACCTTGAATTTTCTTAACGCTAATGAGAAAGGAACAACAGCAGCAGAAAGACATTGGATAATGGAAAAGTCTGCTGAACTAAATCAACCAATCTATTTCAAAGATGTGCTGACCTCTCAATGGAAGCCAGGAGATGTGCTACGTTGGGGAAGGGGTTTTGCTCTTGTTTCCACAGGAGAAGAAAAATTGTGGATACCATCAAAATTAATAAAGTTTCGATTTGAAGAGGAGAAACCTCTTGGAAAGGAGAAATGACAACTCATCCACAATGATGATATTCATACAGGTGGTAAGAAAAACATATAGAATGGGGGCAGGGTTCTGTTCTTATCTCCACAGGAAAACACTCATCTTTGAAAAATTCAAGGGACCCTGGATGTTTGGATACTGACAGATGGAAAAATACCTGCCCAAAAGGAAATATCAAGAAAACTGAATAGGTTGTGTAAGTAAATCATATTAAACCATATTCCTAAATTTATAGAGCTGGTTTTGAAGTTGGACTCTGGCTCAGTCCCTCTCCAATTCCAAGCCTGTTAGTAAGAGAAAAACCCAGAGTTTCTGGAGTTTCTGTCTCATGTCAAGAGCCATGATATGGGACAGAAAGAAATATGAGTTTAGAAAACATCTTTGCTTTTCTTCATATCTATCATACCTTTCATTGAATATATCTATTATGCCTTTCATTGAAAACATATATATATATATATATATATGTCTATATATGTCTATATGGTTAATGTTTAAGTTTTTTACAATGAACAATGAGTCTTTCCTGAAGTGACATTTGAAGTTTCCAGGAAGAAGATGAGGCCCCACAACAACAACTCTACCTGGTTGATATGACGTCATGATACTGATAACGGTACTACAACACCTGTTTTCGGTACCAGCTGCACAAGACGATCCCAACTTGGTTAGCTGAAATGGTGCACATCTTGTACAACATTCTGGCCAGACCTCCACAAAATACTCAGAGACTATTTGCAATTTTAAGAGACATTGATCTTGAAATTTAACCATCATTTTACTTTCACAGGATCCCCCAGAAAGAACGTCGCCCCCATGACAGCTGGAAGTAATTCTAGAGGACGACGTCCCCTCTCCCAGTAAAGTTTGCCCCTGGGTTTAGGGACATCATTTAGGGGTTGGGAGGTTGGGGGAGGAATTTTATAAGCTCAGGGATCATTTTGAAAAAAGAAAAAAAAAGAGGGATGATGGGATAATAGAATTATAATTGTGAGTTACTGTTTTTAGACAAAAACATTGGTATCGATTCTTGTATATTGATACAAAGTTAAATTATATTGACTATTGTATGCATGCATGTTTCTACCTCTGTTTAAAATATTTTTTATGTACTGACATATATTGTATTGATATATATATTGTATGTATTTACCATATTGCAGTGTACATTTCTACCTCTGATTAAGATACTTATATATTGTTTGTGTATTGATATATATTTACCATACTGCAATGTATATTTGTACATTGTTTATATTTGGAGGTCATTGTCCTCATTTGTTTCACAGTAGTTTATTGTCTTAGTCTTTAAGTTAGATAGATATTGAGAATTATATAGATTAATAGTCATCTAAGTTTGTCATTTATAATTAGACTAATCAGGATTCTTTAGATATATAGAGATTATACTCAGTATAGATAGATAATCTTCAACCTCTTCAAAGAGCTGTAGAAAATGGCCTTTAATCTAATTCAGAGTTTTGTGATAGTGAGACACAATTGCTCCTGGCAACACCGCTCTATTCCCGAGAGAATATTGAGCACCAAAGACACTCCACCTGGAGCCTTTCTTTATGGCAGAACTGGCCTTTGGGCAAAGAAATGCCCATACTTCAACCACTGACAGAGATACAGAACGTGCATCAATGGATAAAACAGGACTGTCATATCCTGCCAAGACAGGGTAAGATAGTTTTGAAAAGTTGCTTGCCTTTGAAAATGGTATGTCAGTTATGCTAGGCCTTAGCCAAAGTTGGTTGCTTCAACGCTGCAAACGTGACTTTGGGTGATTGCCCAGGTAGCTAGTTGTCTCTGTGATTTGTTGCATGTTCTGGAAGTTGTTTTACTGAACTTCCTAATTACCCAGGTAACATTATTTCCCTTCTCAGATCTTCGATGGGGTTGAAGACTATATAAATGTAGTTACTTTTCTCTCATGACTTGGCCAAGTTATTTATTATACAAGACCTAAGCTAGTTAGAATAGGATATTTGTACTTATTGTATATAATTTCGTAGTAGGTTTAGAACTCTCTTACTTAAACAAAAGGGGGAGGTGTTGCGGGAGGTCCTTCCGCTCCTCCAGCCTATAGCCGCTGAGATACCAGCCCACTGGAGCGTGGTCTCTCTCCCTTTAAAAAAAGCAGCGTCTTCCCTCCTCGCTCTCTCACTTCCTGCTCCGCGTCTGGCGACTAGACTCCCTTCCTGGTTGCGCAGAGGGCTGTTGTCTGGGACGGTGATCTGTAAGTTTTTTCCCCTTTGAATAAATACCACCCTATTAATCATAATTCCAAACTGGTGTGGCATTGTTTGTGACTTATGCCTTCAGGTAACTTTCATCTAGGACTCTACTTGACAAAGCAGATCCGGGTCCTAACACATGCTACCGCCTTCTGCCACCACCTGCCCTCCTGGATTTGATAATATCTAATGGTTGTCTGATTCTACTTCTGATCTCCATGACTCGGTGCATATTCACCAGTCATGTAGACTTGGACCATGCCAACTATGCATCAGAAGCCTGCTGCTTTCCCTCCTCGCTCTGGTTAAAAGCTTAGGTCCCTGCCACTTGCTTTAGCAACTGCTGTATAGTCTGGTCCTTGGTGACTTTTCTGGCCCATTTCTTATGTCATCCTCTTTCTCTTCTGCTGAACCCCCTCCAGATCTTTTTACCCATGAACACACCATGTACATGCCTTCCTCAGGACTTGCCCTGGACATTCATTCCTTCTGTCTTCAGTTCTCTTCTTCTATGTGTAGATCTCTTGGATCTCTGCTTAGGTCAATGTCAAAGTAAACTCCCTCTGTCACTGGACAGAAAGTCATACCTTGACCACAACACTGACTAATAACTTAGCTTTACCCATCTCATTACTGCTAACACATTACCCATAGAGGGAGGAAGGG
>JABTXL010002731.1:1507938-1608204 GCA_025134845.1 Neodon shergylaensis | reverse complement strand
CAGTTACACCCACATTACCCTTGTGCTGCAAACGGCGGGAGCCAGTGCCAGTGGGCCTTCTGGGAAGACTTTGCAGGAGGATGTTTCCAGCATCAACTTTTCATTGTTTGCCTCCTCCCTCCTTCCCAGATGCCTGTCGACACCAGGAAGTTCCTACATCTAGTCTGGAGAAACTTTCTCCAGACTCCTTCTTACTGTACATGTCTCTATATGGAAAGGCTCGTGGCCTACCCTTGTCCCTTACACACACACACACACACACACACACGCACGCACAGACGAATGAAGCTGCCTCTAATCTCTCACACCTAGCGAGGCAGAACATCTCTACAACACACTGATAATATAGATTTTATCCTATTCCACACCAGTGCCCCATAGAAACCTATACCAGGTCCTCCTTGTTGAGTCCTACACAGAAACAGGTCTGGAAATTTTACAGTATTTATTGAGAATATGATGCCCTAGACCTAGTGGGAAAACTATATAGAAAACAGGCAAGATCCACGCCCTGTGGGGACATGAATCCCTTCAACCAGCATGCCACAATTCCATTTTTACTCACTAACACCCCACATCGATTGCACACACACACACACACACCTCACACCTCTCCTCTGCAGAGCTCAGCGCTCCAGCCACCTGAGTGATGACACAGAATGAAAACAGCCACAGCTTGATAGCATCTTGGGTCAGAGAGAAGGGAAGAGCAGCAGAAAGCTGATTTAAAATGGAAAATTAAATGCCGCCGCTAATGATACAGTTGAGGTGTCTGTGTTTCACAGTTTCTTCTGTTACTTGAAGGAGGGCAGATGCCATGGTGGAGATTTCTTACTGGGAGCAGCAATTGTGCCAGCCAAGTTTTAATCAACTTGCCTGGCTGTGAGACTCAGCTGGCACCCACTGTCTTGGGGAAGTTAAGTGCCCGGGCTACTGAGCTTATGGTTAGCGAGAGTGAGTCTCCAAGGAGACAGCACTCAGCGTTTTTTATCTACCACCAGGTCCAGGGTGGGCTGCTATCACCCTCATACTGGCTGGCACCCTACAAGCACAAAGCACCTATTCTTGTCCTCCCCACCCCTCTTCCTCTGAGTCCATCCAAGTGTGCAAAGTGTACATAGTCACAGGCTAAGAGGACATAGGGATGAGGCTCAATGAGTTGAGTTTCTTGCCTATCATGCACGAAGCCCTAGAGGTTCAATCCCCACTATCACATGGACCAGGAGTTGCTGTATGCCCATACTCCCAGCACTCAGGGGGTGGAGGCAGAAGGATGAGGAGTTCAAGGTCATCCTCAGCTAGTTAGAGAGTTTGAGGCCAGTATGGGCTAGGCTACATGGGATCCTGTCTCTACAAAACAAAAACAAAACCAACAAAAAATAAATGAAAAAAAAAACCAGCAAAAAAAGCACTAGTGTCTTTATTCAGTAGTATTTTGTTTATATTTGAGACATTTCTATCTCAGACACTAGGGTCCAAAGAATCTTTCTTGGTCATCTAGCAGTCTTCTCCAGCTCAAGATACCAACTCTATTATGAAATGCCACACTGATTAAAATACTTTCTTTCTTTTCTTAAATACATCATTTTGAAAGAAAGTTTTATTGCCCGGCTGCCGAGTGCAAACTGGTGCCACTTGCTATCACCAGAAGGCAGCTGTAAACATGCAGGAGGAGAGGGAAGCCATGCTACTGATCCCATCCACACCCCGTTGTCTGCCAAGGGTTCTGTGTCTCGGCTTGTGCTCTGATGCACAGAACAGGCATGAGCAAACAATGTTGTTTAAAGACACCGTGGCATGAGTGACCTTTCTCCCCGAGCTAAGACTGCAATAGAAGAGCAAAACAAAATTTCCTTTGTAGAGGTTTGCCATTGCAGGCTGGGGAGATAGTTCAGTGGTTAAAGAACTTGCCGTGTGAACCTAAGGATTGGAGTTCAAATCCCCAGAACCCACATCAGTTATAAGGGAGTGTGACGCCTGACCCCTGTGAAGATAGAGATAGGGAATCCCTAGAGCAAGTGGGCTAGCAAGACTAGCCATATGGGTGAGCTCTGGGTTTGATTGAGAGACCCTGACTCAATGAATAAAGTGGGAGAACAATGGAGGAAGATCTCTGACATCAATCTCGGGTCTCCTCATGAACGTGCATACATGTGTAAAATTATGCATACACTCACACATGTATACCACATGTATGCACACATCCACATGTAGATTTTTACAAAATGTAAAAAGAAAAATAGAGAGAGATGGAATTGTATGATTGTGTATTTGCACATGCTGGCTTTCTGCCTTTTGGGCCACTGGGCTAAACAGATTTTCCTGGATACAATATATAATACAATAAATGCATGGGCAGTCCCCAACTGAAGCACTCCTATTTGTCTTTGTGTGTGTGTGTTTCTGTGAATAGGTGTGTGGGTGCCAGGACCTATGTGTTGGGGTCTGAAGACAACTGGGGCACTGGTCCTCACCTTCTGCTTTGCTATGGATCACTGTTTCTGGCAGTCTAGCAGGTCCCTGAGCTTCCAGAGAACCTCTGTCCTGTCTCTGTCTCCCATCCTGCCATTAGAGTTCTGCACTCTATTGATCCAGTTTTACATGGACTCTGGAGATTCAAGCTAGGATCCTCACACTTGTATAACAAATGCCTTGCTCACTGGGCCATCTCCCTGCTCCCTCCTTTTTTTTTTTTACAAAAAAAAAGTGCCAATTGAGGAAAGCCCGATACTCAGCACACTGACAGTAGCAGTGGCCACATAACCGGGACGTGTGGGCTGGTCTGAGCCATCGGAACTCCTCAGAGCACTGGCATTGCCTCCAGATGTAAACTGCAGCAATTAGAAGTTACCAGAATTCTTTCTAGGCTCCTTCTGAGTGCTGAAAAAACTTGTGCTCACTTGCTTCTGATGCCCTGAACCTCACAAGGAGCTTTATGCACCGGCACCTTTTAAAGGGTTCCCTTCAAAGGCCTCCCGCAGCAAGGCTGAAGTATCTGAAGTATCCCCAGGCAGCCCTTGGTACTCTGATGCTGGGGAGAAGGTTTCCATACACACCCACCAGAAAAGCCTGCCAGAACACAGACGACTGTCAACCACCACTCTGGTAAGCAGTGATCGTCACTGGAGAAGCACTGCTAAAACTCAGACCCACTAAGGTCAAACTTACTTGGCAGATCTGAACCCACTTAAGCATCTCATGTGAACCTTTGGTCACCAGTCTGGTGTGGACTGAGGGACAGTGACAGATATTGTGTGTTTGGGGACATCAGTATCAGGTTGCAAGCTTGCTGAAACAAATCATGTCAATGATTGACGTGTCATGAAGCAGGCTGACCAGCATACGGAGAGTGAGCAAGACTCCTATACTTGACTACATTAAGTGCGGTTGATTAAAATGTCACAGTCAGAAGCCTTTCCTGTCCACAGAGGCATAGGCAGAGTGGAGCATGCTTTGTGGAAGCAGGGATCCAGAAAAAGCTCCTACAGGCCAAGTGTTGTGACCTCTTGATGCTGATGGGCAACCAGGAAGGAAGAGGCAAAGCATGGAAAATCGACGCTGGTAACAATCTCTTAGAATGACCATCTAGAAAGTCCCACCTGCACCATAAGACCTGGTCATGCTGTTACTGCAGCACAAAGGTGGCTGAGGGGTGACCTGGAATGTTGCTGGCTCAAAGTGCTAGAATGGTCAGGAGGAACGATGGCGATTAGAGAGGTACACAGCCCCCGTCACAGGATGTGGGCAGGCAGGGGATGATATATCATGTGTCCGGCCTCTAAGGTCAGGCTAGGGAGGTAGAGTGCAGTCTCTGAGATGCCACGCATTTGTACTGGTCCCTCCTTTCCTTCCAGGCTCTATTGGAGAAGCATGATGGATGATCCCTCTTTCTCATCCCACTTGGTCCACTTTCCAGATCTGTGCAGATAATTATTAGATTCTGCCTGAGACAGGGACACTGCGTCTAATGGTGCTTGCCTTGTGGGAAACTACAAATAAATACCATGCCAAATGTCAGGATAAAGGCATGCCCCTGTTGATGGTGATGGGAGCAGTAACGAAACCTGGCTTCAGCAGATTGAGAACCAGACCATCAAACTTGCTATGGGATGGGTTATTTATACTCCGAGGCCATTTCTAGGGAGGCAGGAGCGGCATTCCTCTGCAATGTTGATGAAGTGATGCTGCTTGCACCCACTGCTCTTGCTTTTAGCAAATGCTGCATTGAGTTTTCTGCACATCTTAACTTCATCCAACCCCAGCATATATGGCTGTTGGCTGCAGCATGCCTTCTCGGGGACTTCATGACTGGTGATCTTCCTCCAGTGAAGAACAAATAAATGTGAGGGCAAGAAACCCATGATACTGAGGATTGGTCAGTCAGCCAAGGGTTTGCCATACAAGCATGAGAACCCGAGTTTGATCCCCCAAACCACACACAAAAGCCAGGCATAGTGGCGTGTACTTGTAATTCCACCACTGTAGAGGCAGTGACAGGCAGATATACTGGAGCTCACTAGCCAGCCAATCTATCCTACTTGGAGTATCTAGACGTAATAGAACCTGACTTTTAAAAAGGTAAACAGCCCATGAGTAATGACACCCAAGCTGGTCTACTCTTAACTAATGACACCCCTCCAGTTCCCATTACAAAGAATTTGACGACAACATATAAAAACTTAAAAGAACATGAAAAGAGAAAATGAATCATTTTGCAGGGGTGGAGGACCTATGAGAGCACCAATGTCACCAGTGTTGAACTACCATGAATTCCCAATGGAGAGGAAAGCGAGCCAGGAGTAGGAAACGGAGACAGAAGCCATATATATAAAGCACATGGATTAAGAAAACATTGTGCATTCTGGAAGCTTAGTGGAGAGTGGAGCTTGGACAGCATGGAGGAGCATCAGTAGACAGGGCTATAGCCCAGACATAAAGGACATTGCCCAATCTGAACAACAGACAGAACTACGCTCTTCAAGGAGCCAAGAACCAGCAACTTCAACACAGGTATACACTGACTTGTTATGTTTTAAAGGACGCTCTTCCTCTTCTTGTGTAGGATGAACCCGCGAGGAGGAACAGTGGAGGGAGGGAGATTCTTTACCAGGCTACTACAATAATCCAGATAAGAGCTGATGCCGGGAGAGCAGAAGTCAGCAGGTTAAAACACCGGATGAGCAGACGGAACAGCTCACGATTGAAATCAAAGAGGATAACATAGAAATTGAAAGCAAACGCTTTGGCCTGAAAGACCCCATATCAGATCTCAACACTGCGCCACTTCCTAACTCCGCATTTCCCTGTCATCGGCTCGCCAGCACTGCTTTCTCACTGCAAACTGGAGATGATTTAAATGGCTTTCTTGGGGCCGTCGTGAGGGCTAGATAAAAGAGCACACAATGACTCACGAGCAGAGTCCTGAACACATACTGACCACTCAGCAAGCAACTCCTGACGCTTCCCTGATATGACTGCTGTTGTCTTTAGGTTACAGGACCCTCAGTCCTCCACCCCAAGGACTTCATAGATTTTTCTGGCTGAAGGTGGACCAACTCTATCCCCATACCTTGTCCTTCCTTTCCTATTTTGACATCTAGTGTCTTCCAGATTCTTCCATCAGAAAGGGACCTGGCTTTATACATCGCTCTCTTGTCATGGTTGCAATTTTCTTTATGAAATTAGAAACCTGTTTGTTCCTGAGGTATGATATGGATGAGCCACCAAATATTCCCTTCTGTTTAAACAGATTTATTTACTTATGTTTCACTTACATGTGTGTGCCAGCAAGTTGCCTTTGGGAGCAAATAAAGGACACTGGATTCCCTGGAACTGTTACTGGTGGCTATGAGCTACCATGTAGGCGCTGGGAACTGAACCCAGGTCCTCTGCAAGAACTGTATGTGCTCTTAACCACTGAGTCATCTCTCCAGCTCCACATCTTTTTTTATGTTAACAGGGGCCTCATTGTCTTCTTTCTTTAACAAGAAATGACCCAAGGATTTGGTTCTGAATGTCCTTCCTGCCCCCACCCAATGACTATCCCAAATCAACTCTTTCTTTCATAAACCATATCTTCAGGGGGAGAGGGCTTATTTCTTTTCTGGATTGGCTAGAGGTCAAGGGAAGTACCCACTGCATGAGGAGGGTAGAGAAAGGAAGGAGGCATGCAAGTTCTCTTTTCTCCCTGATCACCATGCCTGACATGAGTTGTGTGGATGTCGTGTTTAGAGATCCTGTCCACACACCTTTCTGCAGGCGCACGGTGCTCAAAGGATACAGGATGCTGTGCATTTTTCTCCGTGTCCTTTCAGATCTGCAGCCTCTGTGGCCTCATTATACCTCCTACTCGCACCTCTACAAACAGCCCCTTTCTGACCTTGCTTCCGTCCTTCCGTTTCCAGCTTGTTCCATGGACATCATAGCAAGGCCTGGGGGCAGAATCTCAGCCAGGCTGCTGACCTTTGACCTGTCATATTCCTTTTCACAGCGATGGATAAGAAAAGGGGAAAGAAAAGGAAGCCGGTGTTGGTGTAGGTGGAACTACTGTTTGCCTGCATCTGAGTGGGCAGAGAGTTTCGTTAGATGAAGTTGGTGCCTGGTGAGAATGAGTGAGACATGAGACGCAAGAGAAACCATTACAATTGGCAGGATTTTCTGTGAAAAGAGGCTCTGGAATGGTTTGATCAGAGGCATCTGATAAGGATAATGACATAGTAAGATTCCAGGAATCATGCAGAGGGAGAGAAGTAGACCCAAGGCAGCTGCTAACCTTCCAGCCAGGAGCAAGCAAGGGCAGGGAAACTGGGAGGGGATATACAGTAGGGCTCTGAGGGGGCGCCTTGCAGGTGCTAATGGCATCCCCATGCAGGCTGACACTACCCTTGGCATTCAGGAGATGCCGTGGACGGAAGGAATCTGCTTTCTGCTTCTTTAATTCTATTGTATGTGTATGGGTATTCAACCAGGGCATAGGTCTGTGCACCACCCATGTGCAGTGTCTGTGGAGCCCAGAAAAGGGGATCAGATCCCCTGAAACTGGAGTTTGAGCTAGGTGATTGTGGTGGTTGTGAGCTGCCATGTGGGTGCTGGGAATTGAACCTGGGTCCTCTGCAAGAGCAACAAGTGCTCTGAACCACAGAGCCATCTCTCCAGTCCCTGATCTCAACTTCTGCCATAGCTTCTCCAGGTAGAGTGGGAGAAAGAGGACAGCCATCCCAGAGGGGCATCTGAGATCCACAGAATCTTGGTGGGGCTGGAAGGAGTTCCACACATCTCAGACTCTACTTTCTCTGATGTACAGAAAGCTTTTTTTGTTCTCAGAAAGATCCCAAAGCTACTACCTGCTGACCTGGGCCTAGTTGTCACCTGCTTCCTAAATGAGCACACTGAGTTCTAGTGGGTGGGTTGTAATGGCAGCAGTAACACTCCCCACAAGCTCCCTGAAGGTCTCCTTGACTTTTTTATTGCCTTGGCTCACAGTGGGCCCCACTTAATGACAGTTCTGGGGCAGCAGAGCCACAGGACACCTAGAAATAATGGCAGGCCAAGGCCTAGAAGCTTCCGCCCCCTTTTTTTAAGGCTTCTTCCTGCAGCCAAAAATCAAGAAAGCGTCTGTGTTGTGAATAGCCATGCTCGGCTCAGTCTTAGCCTCCCTGCAATGCTGTCTTTGAAGGCTCTTAAGAATTCCTCCTTGAGTTCACCTTCTTATTTAGCTTCTTTAGGATCACAAATTACAGACTCAGTGACCTTTATTTATGGCTAGAAACCAATTATGAGTGAGTACATCCCATGCTCATCTTTTTGGGTCTGGGTTACCTCACTCAGGATAGTGTTTTCTATTTCCATCCATTTGCATGCAAAATTCGAGAAGTCATTGTTTTTTACCGCAGAGTAGTACTCTAATGTGTATATATTCCACACTTTCTTCATCCATTCTTCTTATCCTCCTGGCTATGGGAAGTAGACAAGATTGCCGGGCAAAAAACTGGGATCTTGGGGGTGGGGCAGAATGGGGGTAAGGGGAGAGGGGGAGAGAAAAGTGAGAAGGGGAGGATGGGGGGAACTTGGGAAACAGGATGATTGGGATATAGGAGGGTTGGTTAGGGGAGCAGGGAAGCACATATCTTAGTTAAGGAAGCCACCTTAGGGTTGGCAAGAGTCTCAAACCTAGAGTGGCTCCCAGGTGCCCTGGGCGATATCCCCAGTTAGTTCCTTGGGCAGCTGAGGATAGGGAACCTGAAATGACCCTATCCTATAGCCATACTGATGAATATCTTGCATATCACCATAGAACCTTCATCTAGCGATGGATGGAAATAGAGACAGAGACCCACACTGGAGCACCAGACTGAGCTCCCAAGGTCCCAATGAGGAACAGAAGGAGGGAGAACATGAGCAAAGAAGTCAGGACCACGAGGGGTGCACCCACCCACTGAGACAGTGGAGCTGATCTATTGAGAGCTCACCAAGGCCAGCTGGTCTGTGACTGAAGAAACAAGGGATAAAACCGGACTCTCTGAACATGGCGGACAATAAGGGCTGATGAGAAGCCAAGGACAATGGCCCCGGGTTTTGATCCTACTTCAAGTTCTGGCTTTGTGGGAGCCTAACCAGTTTGGATGTTCACCTTCCTAGACCTGGATGGAGGGGGGAGGACCTTGGATTTTCCATGGGGCAGGGAACCCTGACTGCTCTTCGGACTGGAGAGGGAGGGGGAGAAAAGTGGGGGGAGGGGGAAAGGGGCGGGAGGAGGGGGAGGGAAATGGGAGGCTGGGAGGAGGCGGAAATTTTTTAAATTTTTTTTTCTTTTCAATAAAATAAAAAAGAATTCCTCCTTGACTCTCAGTCATTTATCCTGTAGATGGCTATCGAGGTGGGAGAGTCACCAGGAGCTATCCAGGGTTCTGACCCTAGTGGGCAACTAGAGAACAGTGAGTGTCTCTCTTCTGAGGTGGGGCACAAAAGCGCCTGCATTGCAGATGGAAACCACACTTTACACAACAAGAGAAGGGACACCAAGTGTGTCCCAGACAACAGCCACAGGTACAAACAGTCTTCCTGCATTGACTCTGAAAAGCAAAGATTTTCTGAAAATCATTCTACACCCCTCATATCTTTTTGCTAGCTGCGGTGGACAATGTGTAAGGCTAATTAGAAAGTAAGAAATACCTGGTTTGGTTGTATCCACAAGTTATTGAGCATACGTGACACCCAAGTATTGTCAATCCCCTGCAAGCATTACTGGTTAGATCTGTGGTAAAGTTCTATTAGGATTTTGTGTCAGCATGGGCAGAAGTGGATGAAGTGGGAATAAAAGAGCCAATGTAAGGGCTGACATTGTTTCAGGGTGTACTATCATAAGAACACTCCTAGGACTTCTGTAGACTCTTATCATTGGAAATGACTCATGGTTGACAGGAGACTGGGCCACTAGCAAATGTCACAACACAGCCAGGCTGCAAGCAAGATGAGCCTTCACTACTCCTGAGATTGGGGGATTCTTTGGACCCAGAAGAATCTCTATGTGGATTAAGCTTCAGTTTTTCTTTTGAATATCTTATATTTGTTCTTTGAGATTTCATAAAGGCATACAATGTATCTTGGCCACCCCCACCTTCCTCCTCTGACTCCCCCCAGCATTTTTCCAACACACCCCCTTTCACCTTGATGCCCTCTTCTTTCTTGTTTTGTAACCCACTGAGTCCGATTAGTGCTGCCTGCTGGAATATTGACTGATCTTGTTGACTTGATCCTGTGCAGACGACCGTGAATGCATTGAGTTCATGAGTGCACTGGCCATGTCGTGTCCAGAAAACAGCATTTCACTGCTCTCTTCCCCCTCCACCAGCTCTTGCATTCTTTCTACCGCAATGTTCCCTGAGCCTTTGTTGGGAAGGGGTGATAAAGACATCCCACTGAGGGTTGAGTACTCCATGGTTATCTATTCTTGGCATTTTGACCAATTATGAGGCTCTGCAATGGGCAAGCTTTTCTTGTGCACAAAGCATTATTGCTCTCGTGGAAATTGTACTATTTTATTTACTTATTTATTCATTAATTCATTCATTTTTAGACAATGCCTCATTATAAAACCCTGATTGTCCTTGAACTCTTTATGACGATTAGGCTAGCCTCAAACTTACATAGATCTGTCTGTCTCTGCCTTACAAGTGTTGGGATTAAAGGCATGTGCCTCCATGCCCAAGAGACCCCATTGAGTACTTTTTTCTGTTTTCTTCACTGTTTCTTTTTCACCTCCACATTGTAGATAACAAAAGTAGGGGAAACTCATGAGAAATGCCAGGGAGGAATCCTTCCCTGTGAACAGGAACTCACACTACACAGGTGTGTACACGGATGTCGTTGGCTACTTGACAGTGATGCTAACAGTAACTGTCTTATGAGCCTGGGTGAGGTGCCTAACTGCTTCACTACACCGTTTGGAAAGCAACCCCAAAATTGAAATTATAACCTGTGGTTAAGTGACGTGGATACCAATGAATACCATTGGTTAATAAAACTGTCTTGAACCCATGACAGGTAGAACAGAGCTTGGCAGGGAAATCTAAACTGAATGCTAGGAGGAAGAAGGGGAGTTAAGAGAAGCCATGGAGCTACCACCAAAGACAGATGCGCTGAAACTTTGCTGGTAGGCCATGACCTCGTGGTGATGCTAGATTGATGGAGATGGGTTAAATTAAGAGTTAGCAAATAAGAAGCTAGAGCTAATGGGCCAAACAGTACTTTAAATAATACAGTTTCTGTGTGTTTATTTCAAGTCTGAGCTGCCAAGCAGCCAGGAACCAACAAGCAACCCTCCACCAACAGCTAAGTAGCAGCTGTAGATTCTGAGTTCACACACAGCAGGTTCTAGGGGCTGGAGAGCTGGCTCAGAAGTTAAGGGCATGCACTGCTCTTGCAGAGGACTAAAGTCAAGTTTCCAGAATCCAGTCTGAAAAGCT
Source organism: Neodon shergylaensis (assembly GCA_025134845.1). Lineage (NCBI taxonomy): Eukaryota > Metazoa > Chordata > Mammalia > Rodentia > Cricetidae > Neodon > Neodon shergylaensis. The sequence goes on along the minus strand of JABTXL010002731.1, from coordinate 1,597,240 downwards.
AACAAGTGCCTGTCGCTTCAGTTCCAGAAGACATGATACCTGTAACCTCCAATGCACATGCCCACAGACAGACAGACAGACAGACAGATATACATGCACACACACACACACACACACATTTTGAAAGCTATTATTAAATTTTAACAGGTTCTGACTACATTCAGACATTCAGAAGATGCAAACTCTTTTGTTAATTTATATATTTTTTTTGTTTCTTGGTTTTGTTTTGCTTTGGTTTTGTGATCTCCTGAAACTGGTATGTCTCTTGCCTCCATTTCCCAACTCTGTGATTACAAACATGTACCACTGTACCCAGAAAGACTGGGTCTTATAAAAAAGTTGTCTGGAGACATCTGAGTACCCACATCCAGTGGCTGGGCATGGAGCTCTGCACAGCACATGTGCTCTCTGAGCTGACTGAAGTGTTTGTATGTGTGTGTGATCAGTCTCTGTGTGATCAAGTTAGCTTTGAAAAGAAAACAGAATGGGCCACCCCCCAAAAAGTCACAGGCTCACAATGTAGTGATAAACTCTTTATCACCACTTAGAAATGACTAAGGGTAGATGCAGTAATATTTCATTTGTATTTTAATAAATAAAACTTGCCCGAAGTTCAGAGAGTAAAAAAGCTGCACTGATCAGCCTTACAGACCAGGCAGTGGTGACACACACCTTTAATCCCAGTAGCCACACTAGTTTGCCATAGAAACCAGGTGGTAGTGGTGTGCACCTTTAATCCCAGCAGTGGAGAGGAATATAAAACAGGAGGAGACAGCTCTCACACACAGTCTCATTCTGAGATTCCTGGAGGCAAGATCACCATTTTGGTCTGAGGTAGAGGTAAGAAGCAGTGACTGGCTGTTTTGATTTTCAAACCTTCAGGTTGAACCCCAATATCTGTCTCTGGGTTTTTATTAATCGTGCTACAGGGAGACAGGCAATCCATACTGCTGGAGATATAGACATGGGAGAAACATAGAAATCGAGGCAGAGTGAACCTCTTTAGTGAAGCTGTGGTAAGAGTTTTGTCCTGAGCAGCACACTGTTAATCACAGACCAGGGAGGGAAGGAAGAAAGAAATGCTGGGCAGACACACTCCCATGGAAGAGGGACACAGAGGAGGGGACAGACAGAAGGAGGCACAGGGAGAAAACCCACTAGACAGGAATCGAACGCGCCCCAAGAACAAGAGGGAAGTCTGTTCTCATCTCATGCTGCCTTTTCCCACTGCCACTGCACCACAGACCATGATTTGAAAAAGTGTCCTACTTCTGTATTTCCATACTTACAAGCTGGAAATAACACAGGGCTCTGGACAGTTTTATTACTGCCCTTGTAGAAGGAACTGTTTCAATAGTGCCGTGGTTAATAAACACCGCACGTGGACCCACTCTCAGCCCTGTTACCACGGTGGGGCTCAGAGCATAACACACCCAATTAATTTTACAATGACACTAAATATTCTTCTTTGTTAAACAGAAATTGCCTGCATAAACAAGGCCTGGCAATTATATTTTGGCCACCCTTGGGATATGGTAATAAAGAGTAACTTTGTCCAATTAATGATTTCAAATTGATTGCGAGGGGGGCCGTGCAAATGTGGGGTCAAGCCACCAGGGATTAACCCATGAATTCCCAGCCTTCCACGCAGTGAGTCCAGACAGATTTCAAGACACAGTCTAAGGGATTGGATGGTGTTGGATAAAACTACAGAGTGCCGGCAGCCAGCCTGAGATGGAACTCTGTTTTTCTCTCTTACTAGATTCAGCAAGAGGAAGTATCTAACAGGAAGGAGGTTGGGGAAGGCACGTGGCACCCTTAGCCTTAGACAGAGGATATGATGTCCACAATGGCTCAGTGAAGACCATGATACATTGCATTCACTGAAAACCACCACATTCGTATCCCTGTTGTTTTCTGCAGGCTAAACCTTTAAGTGACAGTGATTGGCATGCATTCTCCTTCATAAAGAACTAAAAAAAAGTTGGTGTTATAGGTAGGAGTTGACCAAAGGTCAACTGGAATAGACCTTTCCTCCTCTCCCCACTTCTTCAATTCTTCATTCCTTTCTTTCAACAGTCACCCACATAACCCAGGCTAGCCTCACACTCCCTAAGTAGCCCAGAATGGCAGGGAACTTCTGATCTTACCGCCTTCCCCTCTGAGGTGCTAGATTTACAATCACAATGCACCAACTTTGTAGCAGGCTTGGCAGAAATGAAGATACTCTAAAGAGACACTTGTCTCTCAAACTATTGAAACAATGGGCCCCAAAGAAATGAGAATTTTCCTAGGAGTCTTAACTGAGAGAAGGAAAAGGCACCAGCCAGAGGCGGGTAACTTGTACTCCAGAAGAGATTTTACAGAGTTCTAACAGACTGTCAGAAATCTTGCAGGAAGACACTGAAGCCCAGAGGGTGATGGTCCACGGTGGGCGGGAGCACACTTAGTGGGGACTGCTTAGATGTGCACATCCTGGGCCCTGTATTTAAACTTCAGTCTCAGCAGAACCCCAAAGTTGGACTTGGGGGATTGGCTGGACCTCTTTGTCCTGATTCCCAATGTGGCCAAAATGAATTAGTTTCCTTTTTCTTCTGTTACTATTATGAATATGGTTTTTAATTGGCTCATTGAAGATGGATGGCAAGACCTGGACTGGGATGGCTGTGAGATGCAACTCAGGGAGCCACAGGTGCGAGGCAAGCTTCTAGCAACTGAGCTATGACCCTAGTGGACTTCCTGTTCTGTCCCTGTCATTCTTTGTCACAACAGTGAGGAATCCTCTACTGCCTAGAATATCCACACCTTAGCACGTTCACCAAACACCCTCAAGATGTGTGCCCTTGCAATGCCCAGTCCTGGACAGTAGACCCTGGACAGTCTTTCGGCTATGACAAAATTCTTGCCGCCATCCCAGACCCAGTGCTCACACGTCTCTTGTCCTTACACTTTATTTCATAACTCCATTTCCTCCTTCACCACCCAGCTCACACACCACCAGCTCTGACACACCTGATCAGACGGACCCAAGGCTGCAAGAGCATAGAAGGTTGTTCAAGGTGTGCACTGAGCTACTAAACTCCCCTCAGCATGACAGGTACACACAGTGGGTGTCTAATGAACATAGGCTTTAACAAATACTTGGAAATAAAATTTTAAGCATGTACTCATAATTGTAAAAGGAAATATATACTGTCCTGTTTGGAAGAATAGAAAGGAGAAGAATTTTTGCACAGACTTTACAAATAATAATTCAATAGGCATCTTGGCAGGGAAATTCAGGTGTTAGGTCTAAGTTCACCCATCTGCATCTGGGGAGGGGACTCCGTCTTTAGAACATATTCCTAATCCTTCATCCAAATGTCAGTGCCTCAGCTTCTTCTCCTACAACTTCTCCAACTTCAACTTCCATGGTTTCCTGTATTCTAAGCCACTCATTCCAAATGGAACCTCATTGGCTATGCTTGACTCAAATGACCATCCTCAGCCAAGCATGGCATCCCAGCGGGCTGCATATTCTAATTGCCAGGCTGGGTTACATACATGCCTGTTATATACTTTTTACTGGGGCAGGATGGGGACAATGAAAGCAATCCTCGGTGTACAGCTTTCAGTAGAGGAAGGAAGGGTATGGGGGATATATCCTAATAAATCCTTGTCACCCCTTTTAATGGGCTCTCATGGATTCATCTACATTTGGCACCCAACTGAGCTCAACCATCTGCAGCTAGTCTGCATGGTATCTGTCTCCAGCCTCTACTGCTACTGGTGCACTTCCCACACCCCACATTTGGTGGCCCCAATGTTGGAGAGAGACTGTGGGTGACTGTCCAGGTAGTCAGCTGTTTCTGTCATTTCTTACATCTTTTGGAAGTTGCTTGCTTTTACGTCCTGCTTACTCAGATAATATTTTCCTTCTCAGGTCTTTTGATGGGGTTGAAGACTAAATGGTCCTAGTTACTGTCCTCTCGTATCTTAACTAGGAGCATATCAGATTCTTCAGGATAGGACAGCTATTGGAGTAATCTCTGTAATTTGTCATTCACCTACGATCTGGATATTTAGCATGTGTTTCTTACTGTTGCTGTTCTTGTTGGCTGTAGTTCTATTTTTCTGTATGTCATTACCCTTTCTGTCTCTTAGACAATCTTGATAATTGTTCTTATTGTGTATAGTTTTATATTAAGTTTAGAACCTTCTTATTTAGACAGGGGAGGGGGAAGTGCAGTGGATATTCACTCCGCTCATGACCTTGGGCTATTTGGCCTGATAGAGGTGGTGTTTCTTGTCTGCCTACTTGACCTCTTAAAAGGAAAGAGGGGGCAGTCACTTAGTCTCTCATGGGGTGGTTGGAGATTGGACTGCTGGTTCCATTTACCTCCAGGCAGAACTGAAGACACAGTGGCTATTTTCCTTGCTGTGTATATGTGAGTGTATCCTAACAAATTATTTTTACCCCTCTAAATGGGCCCTTGTGAATTTATCTACAGTAGGATGATAGTACAAGAGTCCAACTTTAGAGCCCATGAGCAAAGTGAGGCTGCATCGGACGCAAATGAGTGACAGAGCAGCCTGCAGGGTCAAGGTTTTTGGATTTGGTCTGGAAGCCACAAAAAACTGAGCTATGTGCTGGGGACTTGGAAAGATGCAGGAGGCTGGCAAAGGGTCATTTATGCTAGAGTTGTTGCAGTGGGCTCAGTGTTTGTAAATATACTGGACTTCCAGGCTGCAGGAGCCAAGTTTGGCCAAGAAGGCAGAAGACCTCTGATGCTCTCTCGCTGGGATGAAGCAGGATAACAGTTGTGTTGCAGAAAGCCCGACCAGGAAGTCATGTGTCACCCACATAGGTCAGCAGTCCTCTTGTAGAAATCCCAACCAGGAAGCTGGATGTCACCCACACTTGGTGCTACAGAGAGAGCGACATTGTTGCTAAGCTGAAAGATGAGGACAGTTTGGGCATCCCAAGGAAGGAGAGCACACACAATTCAGGGACAGTCTAGATTCAATCAGAGATTCCAAATATTTGTTGTCCCTCTGGGTAGGTCCTCTATTTCAGCCCCCTGCACCTGCAGCTGCTATTTCTGAGATAAAGCAAAAGCATTTAAAAGTATTTTTCTTTAAAAAAATCTTTTTGTTACTTTTATGTATTTAACATGTATACATGCATGAGTGTGCATATGTGTGCATGTGCATGCACTTGCATACTCAACTGTGTTCATACCGCTGTATATGTGGAGATGAGAGGACAACTTGCAGAAGGGGATCAAACTCAGGTCATCAGACATGGCAGCAAGTGACTTTACCCACTGAGCCATCTCATTGGCCCCAGCAAAGAGATTTTCAAGATCTGTCATCACAAGCTACTGAGTTTCTCTTGCTTAGCTTCTGCCTTGGCTTGGCTTCTTCTCTTTTGTAGGAAGGAGGGCAGGAAGCATAGAAAGCAAGCCTTATGACTCCCTGAACATTGAGCTCCAGTGACGCCAACTGGTAGCCAATTCTTTTCACAAGCTGTGGTGATTGCAGATAGTGAAGTCAGAAAAGCGAAGCCCTGACTGCCTTGCCAGCACACACATAACCACATGGTACTTGTGGGTTGGGAGGCTTGGATGATACCCATGCCGATATCCATGCCAATGCCATTCAGCTGTCCACAGGTGAACAGTGAAACAGAAAGATCTAGTCTCCACATCTGGCCTTCGAGAGGCTCCGCCAGGCTTCTGGTCAGCAGAGAGCCCAGTCAAGGGGATTCCGTTTGTTTCAACCTCTCCGTATTTTCAAATTGAAAAGCATCAGAGGTTAATCAAAACCACCAGTGGATCCATAAATAATTCTGCACATTTATCTCTGTGTTTATACTTCTGGACAACCACCCCAAGCGGCTGTCTCTCCACTCACACTTCATAAAACAATATTTTCCATAAAATATTTCATAAACTACTTCTTCTCCCAGCAACCGTGTATTTCTAATTACCCCAAGCCAAGGGCACTGGCTGCATTTTATTTTACTTGCTCTTGATGATAAGATAAATCAACTCTAATGCTTTCCCTTTAAAGTCTGGCTGCTTCCAGATGGACGCAGCTGGCTTGCCCTCTGGGTGGTGCCTATTTCAGCCAATGTTCTTTCTCTGAAGGAAGCTGAAGTAGCAAGGGCAGGTTGCTTCACAAATGCTCTCTCTTAGGCTGGGAACCAGACCTACCATCACCTGAGACAGGAGCAGCTACCAGAAAAACAAAACTTGCTCTCTCTCTCTCTCTCTCTCTCTCTCTCTCTCTCTCTCTCTCTCTCTCTCTCTCGTTGTTCAGTTTGATAAAGATATAAAGATAACTGGACCACAAACAAACTATCAGAGTACCAAGGGGAGAGGCTAGCTCTATATCCTAAAGGTGTCTCAAATCCATTCTGCCCAGACCCCAAGACAGCAGGGTCCTTTCCTTCTTTGCCATGGTACTTCAAAGAGACCAGGATGCTTCTCTGTTTTGGTTTCACGGCTGATTGGACTTCACTTTGAATTCTTCAGACCCCAGGCCAGCTACATAATGACCGTTGTCAACGTAAGCCCCATCAGCACCAGAAGCTTGCCCGAAATACAAATTCTCCATCCCATGCAAGAGTTTTCCAGCTATACTGTTCCTCAGAGTATACCAGGAGGACTCTTAAGTTTACACACCACAGAAAGAGGCATTGACACATTCGTGTTTCCTGCAGCCTTTTTTGCAAGGATCCAGTTATAGAATCTACCCAGGTGCCCACTGACAGCCCACTGATGAAGAAAATGTGCTGTTTATATGTACAGTGAAGTTTTACCCAGATAAAATGAAAAATGAAATCATGACATTTGTAAGAAAATGGGAGGAACAGGGAATTATCAACTGAAATTAGCCAGAATTAGAAAAGCAAGTGTTCTGTATTCTTCCTGTGGATGCAATAAACTCTGGCCAAAGGCAACTTTAGAGAAGAAAAGGTGCGTTTAGCCCACATTGAGGGGAAGTCAAGCCAGGAACTCAAAGTAGGAACCTGATGGCAGCCCTGCTTGCTATGCCTTGGCCTTACCTCTGACTGAGGGACTCACTTCACAGCCAGAAAAGTACAGCAGGAGCCGTGGAGGAGGCTGCTTGCTGGCTCACAGGGTCATGTTCAGCTAGCTTCTCAAACAGCCCAGGACCACCTGCTCAGGGAATGGTGCTGCCCACAGTGGGATGGGCCCTGCCCCATTAATTAAACATCAAGGAAATTCACCACAGACCTTCCTACACTCCAGTCTAATCCAGACAGTTTCTCAATAGAGGCTCTCCTCACTGGTGACTCAAGGCTGTGTCAAGCTGACAGTAACAAACAAACCAGGACACCGGGTAGCCTGTTTTCTCCTATATATGGATCAGAGATCACACACACACACACACACACACACACAGCTTGAAAGTTGGAGGGGGACCTTTTTGGAAGAAGAAAACTAGTAAATGGGGTGTAAAAGTGGAAAAGAGACAGGAAAGAGTAGTAGGGTAGCATGGTTAAAGTGTATGATGCATTTGAGTGACAATGTTATTATGGTAACCATCACTTTGTACAATAAGTATGTACTAATAATTATTTTTGATTTCCCAGGGGTGCCAGCAATCTGTGTTTCAACCTGTTTTCCAGATGTCTGAAGGCAATGTCAACCCCTAAGAGCCACCGATGCAGGAATGTGGAAATGTAAAATGTGGAAGTCACTAAGAGAACAGAATGTTCCTTCTAGCCATGACTCAAGCGACCACTGTGTCCCTGCTCTGTCTGTCCCAAACATTGCATCCATCTGTCCCAAGAGTGAAGGCACTATTCAGCATGCCTGCCCTGGCATAGCTCTCCTTGTCTGCAACTCCAGAGCAGTCCTGGCATGCCTCTAAAATGTAACACAAAGCTTTCGATTACAAAGAGCCAAAGGCTTGGCTTCCCACCTGGGCAATCAGGTGTAAGGAGGAAATAAGGTTTTAGAAAGCACAGTGGCAAACTCTGGCCGGCACGTCCACATCATTTCAACGCTGTCATCTGTTGTCTCTGCGGATGATCAAAGCCGCAGGTGCACCGCCAAAGTGGAGTCATGGAAAACATTTTGCATTGTGTTACCCAGAAGCTTGGAACTGTAACCCCAGGGTGTCTACTGGATACAAAGCCAACCTCTGTGAATTGCTTGCCCCCTGACAGTATTTTGAGCAGGGTCATGTTCCCTTTCCTGCCTTTTATAAGACACCTTGAGCAGAAAGGGTATTGACTATGCAGTTTGGAAGAGGGATGGAGTATGGCTGCCCAGCTTGAGTCTAGATGTGACTCAAGCCGGATCTAAATGTGGACTGATATTAAAAAATCAATTGTTATTCCTAGGCAATCAAACAAGGTGCCTTCTCCAGTCTCTCTATTGGCAGTTCATAAGGAAGGGCTATTGATCAAGGGACCAAATTTTTAGTTTTGACTATAAAAGCAATTTGTTTGTGGGTTGGGATTCTCACCCCACGAGTGGAAGCCAACATCTCTCACTAATGGACTCTGTGTGTGTGTGTGTGTGTGTGTGTGTGTGTGTGTGTGTGTGTGTGTGCAGTGTCCAAGGAACCCATAAAAGGGCATCATATCCTCTGGAGGTGGAGTTACAAAGGTTGTTATCTGTCTGATGTGGGTGCTGGGAATCGAACTCAGGTCCCATGAAAGAGCAGGAAGAGCTCTTAACTGCTGAGCCACCTCTCCAGCCATTATCAGGATCTTTATGACATAAGAAAGGAGAGGTGACTTTATCCAGCTCATGGTAGAGATGGAGCCCTGGTCAGTGAGCACAGAGAGGCTGTGGCTAGTTACTGCTCATTCAGCACCGTTTCAGCCTGTCCATTATAAAGCAGCGACTAAATAGAACTGTGACCCTGAGTGGGCCAGCCCTTCAGATACATGGCAATGCTCCTGAGTGGGTAAGGCCCTCAGATACATGACTGCGCCCCTGAGTGGGTCAAGCCCTCTGATACATAACTGTGCCCCTGAGTGGGTCAAGCCCTCTGATACATGACTGTGGCCCTGAGTGGGTCAAGCCCTCAGATACACCACAGCGACCCTTAATGAATCAATTCCTCAGATACATGACAGTGATTCTGAGTGAGTCACCCCTCAGATACATGACTGTGATACTGAAAGGCCTCAGATACACAACTGTGATGTTGAGAGGGTCAAATCCCTCAGATACATGACCACAACCCTGAGTGGGTGAACCTGTTAGATAAACAGCTCTAACCCTGAGTGAGTCAACCCCTTAGATAAACATCTATAACCCTCAGTGGTCAATCCATTAGATACAGAATTGTGATGCTAAGTGATTCAATCCAAAAATCCATGACTACAGTGCTGACCAGGTCAACACATCAGATGCCTGTTGAATCACACACACACATCTGCACAAACGACCACTGAGCCAATGCTGGCCCATGAATTCTGCTTGTTTGGAGGAACTCTGGGTAATCCAACAGTGGCATATAGGCTTTAAAATGCATTGTTTGACAAAGTAGACCATCCTGTCTTACTTTATTGTCTTAAAACTATTCTCCTTTAATATGTCTATACTAATTTATCAGTGTATGGCTTAGGCGTTTCTTAGATGCCAACTACTCTTTAAAATAGTATACATTTACTTAATTTGTGCACACATGCCAGCACATATGCAGGGGTTAGAGGACAGCTGTTTTTTTTTTAAGGATTTTATTATTGTTTTTATTGAGCTATACATTTTTCGGCCCCCCTTCTTTACTCCCCCTCCCCTTCTACTTTCTTCTTTTCCCCCCCCCCCCCGCATGCTCCCAATTTATTCAGGATATATTGTCTTTTTCTTCTTCCTATGTAGATCCATGTATGTCTCTCTTAGGGTCCTCATTATTGTCTAGGTTCTCTGGGGTTCTGGACTATAGATCTATAGATTGTTTTTTTTCTTAGCTTTATGTCTATAAGTCACTTATGAGTGAGTACATATTATACTTGTCTTTCTGGGTATGGGTTACCTTATTTCTAGATGTTATTATTTTTACCACTGTGTAGTGCTCCATTATGGAAATCTTTTCTTTATCCATTCTTTGATTGAGGGTCATCTAGGTTGTTTCCAGGTTCTGGCTATTACAAACAATGCTACTCTGAGCATAGTTGAGCACATGTCCTTGTGGTATGATTGAGCATCCTTTGGGTATATACCCCATAGTGGTATTTCTGGGTCTTAAGGTAGATTGTTTCTTAATTTTCTGAGAAATCACCATAATGATTCCCAAAGTGGCTGTACAAGTTTACACTCCCCCCATCAATGGAGGAGTGTTCTCATTACTCCACATCCTGTTCAACATAAGCTGTCATCAGTGTTTTTGATCTTGGATCCTGACAGGTGTAAGATGGAATCTCAGTTGTTTTGATTTGCATTTTTCTGATGGTTAAGGATGTTGAACATTTTCTTAAGAGTCTTTCAGTCATTGGATATTTGTCTGTTCACAGTTCTCTGTTTAGATATGTAGCTCATTTTTAAATTAGATTATTTGTTCTTTTGATGTCAAGCTTCTAAAGTTTTTTGTATACTCTGGAGATCAATTCTCTGTCAGATGTGGGGTTGGTGAAGATCTTTTCCCATCTGTAGGCTCCTATTTTGTCTTGTTGACTGTGTAACAAGTGTCCTTCACTTTACAGAAGCTTCAGGAGGTCCTATTTATTAATTGTTACTCTCAGTGACTGCACTACTGGGGTTATATTTAGGAAATGATCCCACTTTCTCTTCTATAATGTTCAGCGTGGTTGGTTTTATGTTGAGGACTTTGATCCATTTGGACTTGAGTTTTGTGCATGAGGATAGATATGGATCTATTTGTATTCTTCTACATGTTGATATCCAGTATGCAAGCACCATTTGTAGAATATGCTTTCTTTTTTCCATTTTATGTTTTTAGCTTCTTTGTCAAAAATCGGGTGTTTGTAGGTGTGTAGATTGATATCTGGATCTTTGATTCTATTGGTCCTTCTGTCTGTTTCTATGCCAATACCAAGCTGGTTTCAGTATTATAGCTCTATAGCAGAGTTTGAAGTTAGGGATTGTGATGCCTCCATAAATTCCTTTGTTGTACTGACTGTTTTGGCTATCCTGGGTTTTTTGTTTTTCCATACAAAGTTGAGTATTGTTCTTTTGAGGTCTGTGAAGAATTTTGCTGGGATTTTTCTGGGTATTGCACTGAATCTGCATATTGCTTTTAGTAAAATTGTCAATTGTGCTATATTAATTCTACCTACCCAAGAGCATGGGAGATCTTCCCATTTTCTGTTGTCTTCTTCAATTTCTTTCTGCAAAGTTTTAAAGTTCTTGTCATACAGGTCTTTTACTTGTTTGGCCAGAGTTACAACAAAATATTTTATGTTATTTGTGACTCTTTTGAAGGGTTCTGTTTCTCTGATTTTTTTCTCAGTCTGCTTATCATCTATATAGAAAAGGTCTACTGATTTTTCTTAGTTAATTGTGTGTTCTGCTACATTACTGAAGGTGTTTATGAGATGTAGGAGTTCCCTGCTAGAATTTTTGGGGTCACTTACGTATACTATCATATAGTCAGCAAATAGTGAGAGTTTGATTTCTTCTTTCCCAATATATATCCCCTTGATCTCCTTTCGTTGTCTTATTGCTCTAGCTAGAACCTCAAGTACTCTATTGAATAGATAGGGAGAGAGTGGACAACTTTGTCCTGTTCCTGATTGAGAACATCTCTTCTTTTTCCCCTGTTTCCCCCAAACATACACACTAAGAAATAAGATCGACCAGTTGTTTATGCTAACTAGTCTCTATGCACTCTGGGCAGGTAGTGAAGTCAACCATTTGTTTGTCTTCCTAACTTGGGCATCAGTTAGACTTTTCATTCCTCTCCCTCCTCTCTCCTCCTCTCTCCTTCCACCATGTGGGTTCTGGAGAGAAAACTAAGGTCATCAGACTTGGCAGAAAGCACCTTTACTGGTTGAGCCTTCTTGTTGTCTCCTGAATAACGCTTTCTAAAAGCATCTGCACTGTAACAGCGTTCTTTGGGACAAACAGTGTCCAGATGTGTAGTAACAGTGTCACACTTTGACAGATGCCTGAATGCTTATAGCTCCTAAGACAGTGAATATATCAGCTGTGCAGTACTTGCTCTGGGCCATGAACCATGACACTATGAGCATGCCCAATACTTCAGATAGTTTATTTCCCTTAGTTTTTACATCAGCCCATCTGTGGGGTGATGTGACTATAATCACTCGCTGCTTAAGGTTGTGCACAGTCCAACTCAGAGATAAATACTATTCACAAACCAACAGAGAAACTAATGGCGTCAAATAAGTTCCCTGACATTGATTCTGTAGACCTGACTGTTAGTAGGGGCTCAATCTGAGGTCTCTTGGCCACTGTCAGGATCCAGAGCTTGGTCTGGCCTCTCATTATGTCCACTCAGATGTCCATGGCAATAACAATGGCCTGTATAACACAGGTCAGGAAAGTTGACCTTCCTCAATGCATAAGGTGGGCGACTAAGGGTGAGTCTTAAGATCAACCTCAGCCTCCAAACACACGTGCTCACACACCTCCACACATGCGTATGTCCACACACATGCAAAAACATACTTTACACACACATGAACAGTCAAAAACTGGAAACAGGAAAAGAGTTTCTTTGCACAAATTATGTTCTCATTTTTGAGAAGATATGAAGGACATTTCTAAAGGAGAGAAAAGGGAGATAATGTGGTCAGAGCTTGAAGACAGTTGTTGATTTTTATCTCAAACTAATTGGGCCCAGTGTCACCCTTCTATAACAAAGATGCTGTGTTGACCTCTTTCATCTCTAAGACAAAACTCATAGATGACACAATTATCTGCATGCATAATGCAAAGGAAATATAATAACTTCTCATATTAAAGAGGAAAAACAGGAGGAAAGCTTCATAATAAGACAGCATAGATTTTGATATGCAAATGAGCATGTAACCGCTCTGAAAGGCACAGCCAGGCAATGAAGGACTTCTACCATTCCCAGAGCCAGGAGTGTGATTGTGTGTGAACTGGCTGGATTTTTCTGGAATACTGGACATTTGTAGACATATCCAGAAAGGACCAAATGCAAACTTTTCTTCATTTAAAAAATTATATTTAATTACATTTATGGTGCATCTATGTGTGAAAATGTTCACATTAGTGTGGGTTCCCACAGAGACCACAAGAGAAGGTCAGATCTTCTAGAGTTACAGAATTAGAGGCAATTGTGAGCCACTTGACATAGACGCTGGGAACCAAACTTGGTTCCTCTGAAAAAATAGCAAGTGGTCCTAACTGCTGAGCCACTTTTGCCTTTCCCTTTCCTTGATTTAACCAATGGTTAGAATCCTCACAATTTTTCATTTGTAGTAAAGCTATGTGGACATACTTCTGACTTATGGATAAAAAGAAGTTAAGTTTGAGAAGCAGCTATCTGTAGTAGCTATTCATCCTTTGCCAGTTTCCTGTGAGGCTATTTGGAGAATGTGTGGGGTGAATGACTGCTTTCTCTGCTGACTGAATCTGCCATCCACATCACAGGGCATCTAACATCCCTGTTCTCCAACCCACGAACACCAACTGACATGTCTCAGTAAGTGTGGGAAGCAAAGAGAATGACTTTGTGCCAATAGAAGGTGACTAGATTTGCATATCTACATTAATGCAAATCTGCATATGTACATGTCCACATGTATGCAGAGCACCTTTGGAAATATGTGCCAACTCCTTTTTGTCAGGAATCATCATGGTGAGAAGCAATGGTGGTAGCAATGAAATTGAAGAAGGACACATGGGAGTCCATGGCTTGATCAATGAAGTGACCGAGGCTATACTTAAATATAATCATGGGTCCCTTACACAAATCCCACACAACTCCTCACGGGCTATATCTCCTCTCTGTGTGTTCCACACATTGCTTAGGTGACAATCACTTGGGTGTTGTGCTCGTGAGTTTTAAACATCAACTTGCTACAATTTAGAATCACCTAAGAAGACAATCAACAATTGTCTTGATCAGTTTGGCCATTGGGTACATCTGTGGGGGGGGGGTGTCTTATTGCTAGTTGGTATAAGAAGAGACAGCAAGACCCATTTTGGGAGGCTCCATTCCCCAGGCAAAGGGGTCCTGATCTACATAAGGCAGGAGAATACTGTGTGAGAACAAGCGAGATCTGTTTATTTCTCTCTGCTCTTGACTGTGGATGTAATGTGACTGGCTGCTTGTGTCCCTGCCTTCATCCACCCTCAATTATGGATAGTAGCCTGGAATTCTAAGCCAAACAATCCCTTTCCTAACTAGGTTGCTTTGGTCAGGGTGTTTTATCCCAGCAACAGAAATAAAAATGGAAGAAGGGAGAGGGACCCTGAGCTGGGCCACTCTGACTTGATCTTGCCAGCATGACTTAGGACTCATGAACGGCCCTTTCTATTCAGTCCTATGCTATGGTTATCACTCTCTCAGTCAGGAATAACACATGTCTAACTTTGCTGAATTAATATCCCATTAGGCAGTTTTCAAGTTGGACCTTCTAAATGACTGTAGATATTTCAATACGATCAAAAAGAGACTGGGCTTGAGAAACTCAGGAAAATATCATCATTTAAGATGGTATTAAAATTAAAATTTAACCCATCTTATTTCTCAGGTCAAGGGAAACAAATTTGGCATTCTTCTTAAAAGCATGACGACCATAAACAAAACTTAAGTCACTTTTTAAAGCCAGTATGAGCTGAGTCTTCTAAACTAACTATCTTATCTAAAATACCTAATTGCAACTATCTAAAATACCTAATTGCAACAGCCAATCACTGTTAAGGATAAACAACTGCATTTGTGGTCAGTTCTACTGGGGACCATTTCCTTTTTATCAAGAGGGACAGAATGGGAAGGTTGAGTCTGTCTTAAAATGTTTGCATCCATTCTATGGCCATTAGCTACTATAGAAGTATCTTGATTTCAGAATGCCAGAGAATAGGATTCTCGCTGGCTGAACATCTAGGAGCCAAGACCAGAATCTAGAGTTCCAGGGAGGTGGGGTCAGGTGGAATTTGCTTATGTCATTAACCTGAATACTAACTGGGTTCCTGTCAATATTCACTACAATGGGTACTGAAGATGCTGGAGTATTTAGGATGTATTAATGAACAACATAGAAAATATGTACATGTGGACATACTTAACAATAATAATCAAAGAAGAGGTCATGAATTGCGAGGAGTGGGAGACACAGGGGGGGTTGCCTGGTGCAGGGGGTGATGTAAATACTCAATGTAGAATTCTTAAAAGAATAAAAAATTAAATTAAAAAAGAAACACCAGGGCATTAATAAGGCACATTTGATGTGTACCTATGAGAGATTTTCCTGCAAGGATTAAGTGAAGGGAGAGATCTGCCTTGAACGTGGGTGCAGAGTCCCAAGGGCTAGGGATCCAGACTGAATTACAAAGGAAAACGAGAATGTGACTGTGTGGAAGAATGCATCCTGGAGCAGGACTGAGATGAAGGCAGCGCCTAGTATGCTGGATTTGAGACTGATCCTGAAAGTCCTCACTCTGTGCTCTGAGAAGCAGAGGGCTAAGCCAAGAGGGGATGAGGGAGCCCACAAGAGGGAGCAGAGTAAGAGGGTAAGGGAGAAATCACACTGAGGAGGCATCATAGTTTAACGAGTGGGAGAGGTACAGAGACATTGCTACTTCTCTTGGGTGAGGTGAGGGGCCACCAGGGCTCGCAAACATGGATGGGATAGGATTTTGCAGAGTCCTTCTGCTGCTGCACAGAGACTCCACTGAGGAGGAGGCAGATTAGGAAGGAGACTGGCTGTCCAGCCACCCAGGTCGGGGATGCTCTGTAGACACCTGAACACACCCCAGTGAAGAGTCTTGCTGCAGGGAAGGGACTGTTGCATGAGGCATGGCCATCTGGTTCTGTTTCACACCTTCCTGGAAAAACACATAGTCAGTCATCTCCTGAGGGGCAATGGAAGAACATGGAATCCCAGGGGCTGTCTATACTAAGCTGAGAAAAGTGAACAACACAGCAAGAAAGGCAGTACATGCAGAAGATAGTGCCCCCAGGGATGCTGCAGCAATCAGGAGTTGCTCACATCAAAGCTGCAGATCTCCAATGGTCCCCACAATCACTTCTGAGATGCCTTCCAGAAGTGTTCTCATGAAGGAACATAGAGAAAGGTGGATAGTGGCTGATCTTGTGTCATGGTTTATGTAGCAGGGTGCTGGAGGACCCAGCGGGGTGTGCAAACACTACAGGAATCATAATGCGGCCAGAAACAGCCAGTCAGTGACACCCTGAAACATGGGTCAGCCTAAAATTGGCATGAGCAGATAAAGAAAAGAGGAAGCTGACCAAAGTGCAGGCCACATTCCAAGTCTAGAATCCCAGAACAGGCAATGTATATTGAAGCAGAAGTTAGGAACAATTCACTATACAGAGACACTGGCAAACTATGCAATGAGCTTGGTGAGACTGTGTCTCAAAATAAAAAGCACAAAGGGGGTTGGATGTGTAGGTCAGCAGTAGACATTTGCCTGGCATATATAAGATGCTGGGGTCATCCCAATACTGAAAAAAAGATAAAGAAGATGAATTATGATGTACCAAATGGATACAAGAAAGGATTTTTTTACTCCTACTGGTGAAGAAGGAAATGAGGATTTAAAAGACAGTTTCAGCCGTAATATTGTCAAGTTTATAAAATTAACATTTACTATGGCATTGATTTGGGACATGAGGTTTAGAATTTGTTAGCAGGGATAATGTTAATTGCTGCAGCTTTCAGGGAAATTAAATGGTGTTGCTTCTAAAAATCAGAACTTCACCTAGCCTTCCAACAAGTGAGCATTCTCTTTGGAGACCCCTGTGAAATACAACTCACTCTTGCATCTCTCTCCCTCACACACGAGAGCTGAACTTGACCATGTGGTCTTCTCTAGCCAATAGGATGCTAGAAGTAGGCAGAATACCAGTCTGTTTTCCCCTTGACCTTCATGACCCTGTGACCTTAGCCACATGGGGGAACTGAGAGAGCCAAGGGGTATCTAGAACAAAGTTCCAGACAGATGACTCTGGCTCAGTTGCTTTGGCCAGCTCCCAGTTGTGCAATCATCTCACCTGGGCTCCCTTCCGTCATGAAGCCATCTCTAGTGATAGTCTGTCATTGTGTGTGAAATGAAGGGCTAGAAGTAGTGGAGTCCACTCACTGAGAAATAATGGAATTAATAGTGCTGGTGGATTCATAGTAGGGATGCGACATGAGGAATGCCATAAGGGGAGTCTTCTCCACCCATCTGGAAGAGCGAGCACACGGCAGGTAGTGGGAGAGCATTCAGAAGCATCATGTAGGCTCCAAGTTCACAGAAACTGTTAAATGCAGAGATGTGTGCAATGTACCGAACTAAGCACCTCTCAGAAACAAGAAGACTATGATTGTCTTCAGGGGTCCGGGGGAGTTGAGCTGATGGCAGTGGTCGGTGCAGATCGCTAAATTTTTATATGCACTTTGAATAGAGTTCACTCAGTGCACGCAACACTGCATGAAAACTAGATTCAGTGAATGCATGGCAAGACTATGTCAAGAGAGATCAGTCTGGGGAGTTCATCCACCTGTTTCTGAGAACTCTGTGGTGCACCCAAGGTTCTCTGACTGATTTTAAAATACAGCATCAGGCCGGGCGGTGGTGGCACACGCCTTTAATCCCAGCACTCGGGAGGCAGAGGCAGGCGGATCTCTGTGAGTTCGAGACCAGCCTGGTCTACAAGAGCTAGGTTCCAGGACGGGCTCCAAAACCACAGAGAAACCCTGTCTCGAAAAACCAAAAAAAATAAAAAAATAAAAAAATAAAATATAGCATCAGTTTTGCTGTGTTAGACCTGGTTAGTTCTGGGGAAAGTTTCAGGGGCCTTTGCCACCTTCATGTCTAGGACTTTGAATCCAGCTATGTGGCTCCTTCTCAGGCGCATTTTACTAAGAGGACAGACATCCAATCTTATCTCTGAGAATAAATATGCTGTACCCATGTGTATATATGTGTATGTATGTGCCTGAGTGTGTGTATGGATATAAATAAGAATGTATGCATATGTGTAGGAGCATACATGTGTATGTATGTGTATGTGTGTATGCATATATCTGAGTGTATGTGAGTGTAAGAGTACATGTATGCATGTTTGTGTAAATGCATGGACATGTGCATGCATGCATATACCCGGGAGCACACTTAGATATGCACACGCATGCATGTACATATGTGTGTGCATGTGAGTATGCATGTGTATGAGCACGTGTGAGTGTGTGAGTGAATTTATACATGTGTATGCTTATATGTGTGTATACATGTGTGTGCACGCATGTGTGTTTATACATGTGTGTACATATGTACTTATATGAGTGAATACCGTACGGGGTGCCTCATCTGCTCAAATTTCCAGAAATTCCCTTCACTCTAAAGTTCAAATAACCCGAAGGCTTTAAAATGGATCCTCTCTTCATCCTCATTAAACAAAGCATCCCTCAAAATGTTTTCAGGCACATGTCATGACATTTCCTCTTTAAAGGACAAATTCATCCGAGCGTGCTCAGCATCCTCTCTTACCTTATGCTGGGGTTGGCTGAAAAACTAACCAGATGCCTGGGTCTCACCCTGAGAATTCTGTTTAATCTATATGGAGCCTGGACATAAGGACGGGGAACCTGCTTGGATACGAAATACTGATCTCTGATGAGCAAGGCTAATTGGAATTCTCAATGAACGCTTACAATTCTCTGATCTTGTGACATCTGAATCAGTGACAAATTAAATTTCCCATCATCTGAATGTGATCCGCACTTTACTGAAGTCGAAACACTTGAAAATTGGTTTTAAAAATGCCATTTCATCTCCACGCTCAGCCGGGAATGTCACTTCAGATGAGCATAAACACGAGAATCGGGCAGCTCTGTATGGAAGCCGACATGTCTGTTTCCTGCCAAAACACCGTGTCAACACTCACGTCATGTTGACGAGGAACACGGGCATAGGGCTGGGGCTTGCGGAGGCTGGCGCTCCATGGCCAGGCTGGAAGACTTCAGGGGGTTTACAGAGGCCTGTGGAAAAGTGCCCTTCCCTCGAGAAACCTCCCTGAAGGCATCTTCATTTATCCATGCCTGAGCTCTAACTTGGCTTGCACATGCATGACTCATGCATGCTTGTGCACGAACTTCTCTAAAACCTGCAACAGGGCTCCACCCAGGAGTTTCCCGTGTTCTTCTTCGATTCGAATTCTTGCTCTGAATTTGTTAGCTCTATCCTGTTGTTTACACACACACGCGCGCGCTTCAGAAAGTCCACAAATCCAACGTGTCTGAGGAGGCTCTTGAACTCTGGGAATTTGAACAGTCTCTACTGGGTCCCGGACAAAGCTCATCCCACTTGCTGCTTTTGTAAGAGCATCCGCCATGCTTTCTTCCAGTTCTGGGCTTGGAGAAAGAACATGGACATCCCTCTGTTATCTCCTTCCCTCTCTTCTGCATCTCTTGGCAAGTCAGAAACAGTCTGGTTTTCACACCTCATCTCTAATCATGTCTAGGCACTGATTACTTTTGTTTGGGAAAAACCAGTTGCCACACACAAGAAAGAATAATATAATAAGTGAAAATTCAAAACAATCTAACTTCTTATGACACTAATTCCAGGTATTACTTATGCGGCTCTTGCTGAGTGACAGGAGGTGCTGTACTAGGCCAAGCCCCACCGTTTAGAGGACTGGCCTCATTTCTACTCCCACAGGAAAATGCGTCCAGTCGACCACACAGGTACTTGTCATTAGGGTGAAGTTTGTCGCCCTTATGGACAGCACTCCAGGCATCTCATGGGAACCACCAGAGAAGACACGGCATGGAGACAGGCAGGGAGATATGGATAAGTGGTAGCTGGATGAGCATGTAAACCAACGTGGGAAGATGGGGTTTTCTTCCTTTGGAGACCTCAGGGGACAGTGGAGAAGTTCCAGAAAACCCAACACAAGCTTAAACGGCCGTCATTACCTGCTCATTCCTGTCAGGCGTGCAGCTCTTTAGCAGGCTTGAACTCTGAGATTCCAATGACCAAACCCCAGGAAAGGCCACCCATTCTTGCCTTTGCTCATGGGAGGCCTCCCAGTGTACTAAGGGTACTGTTGGGGTGCCTTGGGGGTTATCAGTATCTGTTGCAGCCGAATCCCAAAGCAGGCAAAGTAGTTGGGGCAAACCCACCTAAGGTGTATGTACCCCCATCCCTTTTCCATTCCTGAGGGTGTCCAGCCCTGGAATAGGTGAGGCCAGAGCAGCTGCAGAACACCCAGGGAACCACCCCCCCCGCAAGGGTCCTTCTCCCCAGTGGCATATGCAGTCTCGTGGTTGGGGAGGAGTTGAGGGCCGAAAGAGACCAGGAAAAAAATTTTGGCCAAAGTTGGCTCTCAATGAGGTGGCAGATGTCAAAGCCAAGTCTTGGGTGGAGTCTGATAATTCGGCACCCTTGCCTGACATTCCAGGTGCTTCGGAAGGCATATTTGTCACCATGGGAGATCAGAACACTGTTTATTTATCAGCCGTGAACTTCATTTATAACTCTGGAATGTTCAGATACAGGTCAGATGGAGCAGATGCTGTTGACATCCATCTCATGGTCCTTAGGGTCACCCTCCTAAGCCCCTTCTATCCCCCACTACACTTCCCACACTCCTCGGACTCCAGCTTCTGGCTTCACCTGGCTGCACCTTCACTTTGCATCTGGTGTGTATAGAGTCTGAGTATCTCAGTTTAGGGTGGTGTACACACACACACACCATACATACACACACACCACATACATACACATACATACACATACATATACACACACACCACATACATACACCACACACACATACACACACCACGTACATACACACCACACTCACACACACCACATACATACACATACACCACACACACACCACATACATACACATACACACACCATGTACATACACACCACACACACACCACATACATACACAAACACACACACCATACATACACACACACCCCGCCACACACACACACAGGGTGGGGTGGAGATCATTGAAAGGGCGCTTGCCTGACAGGTGAAAAGCCCCGTGTTCAATCTCAGGACCGCAAATAAATGTCAAAGAATGCTTGCAGATGTGCAGTGACACAGTTACTGGGGCCCCTGTGGCATTGACGGTGGCAGCTTTAAGTGTTCCTTGACCTTGGCCTTTCAGATAATGCTGAATTTTATGTTCCTTATTCTTGGAAGGCCATTTTTTCCTTTTGGAATTTTATAGAGATCCTAAACAGTAGATCAGTTTGTAAATATAGGGAGTAAGTCAGATTGAAAAATTACCGTACACACAGTTCCACCAAGGATAATTACAGTGACAGGTGATAAAAGTCCTTCTGTGGAGAATGTAAAGGGGGAGGGAGGGAGGGAGGGAGGGAGGGAGGGAGGGAGGGAGAGACGGAGTGCGTGCAGGGGTGTGTGTGTGTGTGTGTGTGTGTGTGTGTGTGTAAATCCAGGCACCAGGTCCTCTTGGGGACAGTCACTAAATCTTTTTGCCTCATTAAACAGTGGTTATCATGATGTCTTAAAATGTTTAGGTTTGACTCTATATCCAGGGTGTCTTTCCTAAATTATGTCATAATTTTTGATGGCCACGTGGCATCTGTTAAATATGTCTACTATAGTTCATGTACTCAATTCCCTGTTAGTACATATTTGAGTGTTTCCAGTCCCAAACTACAAATATGAAACTCTCAAAATAAATACCTTTCTATATACCTGAGTGCATTCAATGTACTTTGATAAACCAACCGATTTAGACCTGTGCATTGTGGTGATATTTTGTTTGTGATCTAACAAATAATGCTTGCCTGAAGTTCAGAGTGCAGAGCTAGCCACACTAGTTAGTCATAGAGGCCAGGCAGTGGTGGCACACACCTTTAATCCCAGCACTTGGGGAATACAGGCAGACGGAGCTCTGTGAGCTCAAGACTACCCAGGGCCATATGAGATTGAATAAGTCTAAAAGAGAAACAGAGATCACACTTTTGATCCCAGCCCTTGGGATCCCATGCCTTTAATCCCAGCACTAAGGAGGTAGAGACAGGAGTGATATGGCTGGGCTGAAAGAGGAATATAAGGCGGGAGGAAACAGGAGCTCAGGGCATTCAGTCTGAGGATTCGTAGACAGGATCTTGCCCACTTTGGTCTGAGGATTCAGTAGAGGAGAAAGGTCTCTCTAGTGGCTAGCTTCTTCTCTGATCTTTCAGCTCCCCAACCCCAATATCTGACTCCAAGACCATTTAGAATTTGTGCTACAGTTCATATCCGCTTGAGTTTCTTTTTTAATTAATTAATTAATTTATTAAAGATTTCTGTCTCTTCCTCGCCACCACCTCCCATATCCCTTCCCCTCCCCCAATCAACTCCCCCTCTCTCATCAGCCCGAAGAGCAGACCGGGTTCCCTGCCCTGTGGGGAGTCCAAGGACCTCCCACCTCCTTCCAGGTCTAGTAAGGTGAACATCCAAACAGCCTAGGCTCCCACAAAGCCAGTACGTGCAGTGGGATCAAAACTCAGTGCCATTGTTCTTGACTTCTCAGCAGTCCTCACTGTCCGCTATGTTCAGTGAGTCCGGTTTTATTCCATGCTTTTTCAGACCCAGTCCAGCTGGCCTTGGTGAGTTCCCGAAATAACATCCCCATTGTCTCAGTGTGTGGGCGCACCCCTCGCGGTCCTGAGTTCCTTGCTCATGCTCTCTCTCCTTCTGCTCCTGATTTGGACCATGGGGTTGTAGTCTGGTGCAGTTTCTTAACGCACACCAATTATCAGTCACTCAAACACTGAGCTGGAGTTAGCAAATGCATAAATAACAGGTGTGCCTGCTTTGATGCTTTAAATATTTGTGGTACTATGGGTATGGCTCAGTGGTAAGAGCATTGGCCAAGTATCCATGAAGGTCTCTGCCTTTGATCCCATGACAACAACAAAAACAAATCGATAAAATTAATCAATAGCTGCTTGAACATTTTGCCTGTGTATCTGCATTTCTTCCTTCCAGTTAAAGAACTGTGATAACCCCAGCTGGACCCACATTTCCAAAGAGCAACAATCGGTGGGGTCTGAGACTCAGTTCACATCTTGTTGGCACCACTGTTTGCCCCGGTCTTTCTTGCAACCCCCCATGGGCTCAATTCTGGGCTCCTATTCAACCTCTGCCTGTCCCACCCAGGCATCTCTTTGTGGAAGCCTTGCTGGTTTCTATGCATGATTCCATCAATCAGTGACTGACATGTCAATTTTTGTCCACTAGGACGGGAGCCAAAATATGGCATTCCCGCTCTGAGTTTAGTAGAAGTGGAACTTTATGAAATTGAGTTTATTTGAAACTGAATTTTCTAGTCTGGTGCCATCACCTGCAGTTTGTAAATATCAAATGCAATAATTCACGTTATAAATTCTATGAAAACTGAAAAACCTCCATCTGTGCCAGTCATTCATCAATACCCATTTCTTTCTATTCACAGCATAGAGCCAGACCAAACATCCTGGGTGTCCAGCAGCAGAGGGGATCCTGTGCCCAATCCAGACAATGGATTTGAATAAAATGATCCATGTCCCTTCCAGGTCTATCATCAAATGTTTTGTGCCCATCGCTGCTCTCCTGTTCCCTCACTGGGTGCCTAGTGACTTTGATTTCCTGGTGAATTATGCTTCTGTTTCAGATAAGGGAATTGGGGCCCAAAGCCTTCATGGAATGGGCAATTATTGAGAGCAAAACCTTTGGAGTTAATCTGTAAAGAGGAACTTGCAATAGTGCAGAGCTGCGGCCAACCTGGGACCCATCAATGCATTAAGCGTCCCTTACACTAAGAGTTTATAACATCTAAGAGAACATCAGACTAAAAAACTTCCCGGGTTTATCTCAAGAATATCTTTCTTTGTGTTAAAATTAGTGAGGAAAAGTACTGGGTTTCACTTTTGAGCCATAAGATGTCAGGTTACCCGTGTGGCACTGGGAAACTGGGCAGTTATGAGATGCTCCTCGGGAGATGGTACCCACTTGCTCACAGAGTTTGTGGAAAAGCACTTAATTCTTATTTTAAGGAAATATGAGGGAGCTTTTCCATATGGAGCAAGAGGGAGCTTTTCTGTATAGCGCAAAGACATCAAGGAAGAGTTTTGCCTGCATAGTATGGGAACATGAGAACTGTTAAATGGCGTGGAGAACATCTAAATAGACAGCCCTCCACTAAATCTACCAGGAGTTAATGGCAGCAGCGAGACCTGGGGACATAAAGCCCACATACTATGTACAGGTGTGGCCTTATCACACCTCATACTCCAATTTTTCTCTTTTGCAGGTTAGCAATTCTGCTTTCTCTGATGCCCAGAGAAAACACAGTGTGTATATACTCAACATTGACTTACAGTTTTCACAGACACTTCCATACTGAATTCTGCAGCAGCTGGATTAAATCATACCACACCAACTATTTCTGAGTGTTCCCTCTGTCCACATCCTTCCCAGTTTTGGTGCTACTTGTTTTCTTTTTTCTGACTGCCATTCTTCCATATGACCTGGCTAATCACAAAAAGACTCCGTGCTTGGTTAGTTTTATTTCAACTTGACAAAAGCTAGAGTCATTTGGGAAGAGAAACATTGAGAAAATGTTCCCATCAAATTGGCCTATGTGGAAGATGTTGGAGCATTTCTTGATTGATGATTAATGTAAGAGAGCCCAGTTCACTACCCCTGGGCAGGTGGCCCTGGGTTCTATAAGAAATCAGGTTTAAAAAAATAAAATACAGAAATCAGGTTGAGCAAGCCAGTAAGCAGTGACCATGCCTCTGCTTCAGTTCCTGCCTTGAGTTCCTTCCTGCACTGACTTCCCTGGGTGCTGAACTACAAGTTGCAGGATGAAATAAACCCTTTCCTCCCCAAGTTGCTCTTGGTCATGTTTCATTATAGCAATAAAACACCAAGACAGACTTCAAGTGATTGCATCAGAGAGACACCTGCATGTCCATGTCCACTCCGATTCTATTCACTGTAGTTGAGCTGTGGAAACAACCCGGGAGTCAATCAACAAAGGGATGAATGAAAAACAAATGTGGGGTGTAGGGTGTGTGTGTGTCTGTAAAATGGAATTCAGCCATAAAAATATAATATCATCTTGTTCAGGAAAATGGATGCAACTGAAGATAATCATATTAAGTGACTTCGACTTGACTCGGAAGGTTAAACACCCGATGTTCCTCTCAGATATGTATAGGCCATATGAGACTGAAAACCAGAAGAGAAATTGCCTTGGGGAGGCAGGGGATATATGGGAGATATAGTCGACACACAGATAAACTAAGATGAACATGTACAAAATAAGCAAATTTCAAAAAGGAAAAAGTCGAGGAGCTGGTGAGAAGGCTCAGGGGGTAAAGGTCCTTGCTAAGCAAAATGGCTGACCTGAGTTTGCTCTCCAGAACCCACGTAAAGGTGGAAGACAACCAATCCACAAACCTATTTCTCTAAGTTCCACATGAAAGCTATGACACAGACACCCACAACAAGAAAGAGAGAGAGAGAGAGGAATTAAAGGGGATAAAAAGAAAATATCGTGTTGGGTTTAGGTCGGACTTTGGTCCCTATTGTCCTTTTTATCTAAAAACAGTACCTTTTCCCATTTTGGCAATGCTACACCAAGTATTTTGGGGTGTATCTTTCCCCAAGGTTTACGTAAAGTTGCCTCGCTCTCAAGCAGATCTCCTCCCAGCAAAGCTTAAAGGATCGGCATGGCCCATGCTCCCAGGCTCAGAGGACTCGTGTGCTGATCCAGGCAGAGAACAGAATGGGAACTTCCAGGTCGCTGTGCAGTGCAATCCACACCCCCTTCCCCCAGCTGTGCCCTTGGACTCAGAAGCCAAATGTCCCCATGGACTTTCTGAGTCTTAAGCCAATCAATTCATTTTCTCTATTTCACTCTATTCCTCTCCAAGTCTCGTCTAATCTTGTTTGATTCTGTATCTAGCAACCAGGGTCCAAACTAATCCATCACTAAATGGGGAAATCTTTGCTTATAGCAATCTCTGTCCAATCTCCCACCAGACACAGTGAAGCAATTTAATGTGACCAGATTTATTATCGAAAATAGCATTGGGATGAAAATAGCATTCATTGTGTGATTATTATAGATGAGGCTTTGATTAAGTAATTTGTATGGTAATAATACATATGTATTATAACAAATACTCAAGCAATATAAACTGGCGTAAAATTAAAAATCTCTGTTATTCTATACCTCATTTCCATCACTGATTAATGTGTTATTTTGGAAATAGTGTGCCTATATAAGCAGGCATTATTAAATGTGAAGATTCACATATTTGAGTGTGGGTTTTTATTAAGATTTATTTTTAATGATGTGCCTTGTGTGGGTGTGTTTGTGTATGGGTATGTATGTCTGTGTATGAGTGTGTCTGTGTATGGGTGTGCCTGTGTATAGGTATGTCTGTGTGTAAGTGTGCCTGTGTATGAGTGTGCCTGTGTGTGTGTATGGCTGTATATGGCTGTGTCTGTGTATGGGTATATCTGTGTATAGGTATGTGTGTATACTGGAATGTCTGTGTATGGGTATATCCGTGTATCAGTATGTGTGTATACTGGAATGTCTGTGTATGGGTATATCTGTGTATAGGTATGTGCCCTTGAGTGAAGATCCCATAGAGGTCTGAAGAGGGCATCAGATCTCCTAGAGCAGGAGTCACAGGTACTTGTAAGCCATCTGACGTGGGAACTTGGAACTGAACTCAGGTCCTCTGGAAGAGCAGTATGTGCCTTTAACTGCTGCACTGTCTCTCCAGCCTCATTGAGTGTTTATTTTACACAAAGGCCAGGAGGCATGGGTCAACCAGTTATCTTACATATGGCATGATTCCATCCAATGCCTCTGCTGCCTTCTGGGGTCTTCACTACACTCATGAGGTAGATGGCCCTCTGAGGAAGCAGGGTGGAACACATGATCAAACTGAAACTCAAACCAGACAGCTGCCTTCAGAGCACACAACCTTAATAGCCACTCTGCTCCACTGATACACTGAGCAGGAATAGGCAATATCTCAACTCCCTGCTTGGGTTTGTATGAAACTGAGAAGCTGATATAAGAGTCAGAAAGTTGGGCTGGAGAGATGGCTCAGAGGTTAAGAGCACTGGCTGCTCTTCCAGAGATCCTGAGTTCAATTCCCAGCAACCACATGGTGGCTCACAACCATCCGTAAGGAGATCTGGTGCCCTCTTCTGGCCTGCAGGGATACATGCTGGCAGAACACTGCATACATAATAAATAAATAAATATTTAAAAAAAAAGAGTCAGAAAGTTAAAACTCAACATGTGTTATTAAAGAGACTGGGGAGATGACTTATTGCTTAAAAGCACTGGCTACTCTTACAGAGGACCCAGGCTCAGTTCCCAGCACCCACATGGTGGCTCACAATTGTCTTCAATTCCAGTTCCAGAGGATCTGATGCCCTCTTCTGGCCTCTGTGGACACTGCATGCATGTGTTGCACAAACATGCGGGAAAACACTCCGAGTCTACTACAAAGATGCCCTTGCTTTCAGTGGCAATCACCCCATGTTTGCAAATGTTCTGGGAACCAAGCACATGTTTAACAAAATGCAGCCCCAAATCAAGATGCTGGAGTGGGGAGGATGTCCAGCCAGCAGTGGCAGGCTTTAGGAGTGAATCCAGGCAACCTGGGGAGGGAATACCAGCCAGAGGCTCTGCCCAATACCACCACCTCAGCTGCCTGGTTAGGAGGAAAAGGAGGAGCAGTCAGGAGAGGCAGGCTGGAGTCCTGTCTGGAAAACCACATATCTTCAGAACAGAGTTCAACTCTCAGGTAATAAAGCCATGGGAATGCTCCACTCAGATTCACTCAGGTACGAAGGCTGCAGTCGTAATTTCAAGGTTTGAAGGATCAATAGCCTGACTGTTTCAGCACTGCCGGGCAGGAATCCAAGACTTCTCTGCTAATCTCATATAGCCCTAGACCAGGCTTCACCCACAGTGCACAGGGCTGGGAAGGGAGCTGTCACAGCCATCGACAACTTCATTTTCTAGTCAGGTGCTAACAGAGCCAATCTGCTTTTCCTGGGTACCAGAGCTACAAAAGCATAAACTACATACAGGCTCGTTTACCAAGACTATCTCCATCAACCAGGTACAACCTGCTGGATGAAATGACTAAGGCAGGGCACTCGGCCAACAGACATCAGAGTTGAGTTAGAGACCCTGGATGACGCCTCTTCATACTCCTTGGATAGTATGTGCAGTCCTTCCTTTGTTAATCTAATTGTGACAGAATGGAGGACTTTGAAAGGGAGTGGCATGGGCTGGTAGCAATGCCAGTGATGATCGTAGAGACTGCGTGAGAAAGGGAGATGCTGTGGCTCTGCGGGCCGAGGGCCATGTCTGGGCATCTCTCAGTCCCGCTCAGCCCAAGGTTGGAATGCAGTCTCCCAGGAGCATCTGTGAGAGCAACCATGAAGCTCGAGGGTCCATTTCCACTGTTACAAATTCATTATAGGATGAATTAGGCAGCAAAGCTCAGCAGGATTCAGGGACCAGAAACCTAAGGTGAACACAAGCAGAAGAAGATACTTGCATACACATGGAGACAGGCCACCTGAACACACGCATGCACACATACACATGCACAAGAACACTAACGCATATATGCACGCACACACGCATGCATGCACAGGCCTGCACACATGTTTGAGGTGAAAGCAACAGAGTCCAGTGTCTCACATCTGCTAGGCAATATCCTACCACTGAGCTGCATCCCAACCCCAGAAATTTCCAATTGGGGTCCAGTTCTAAGCTGGCTCATGAAGATGTCACTTTGCTTCATTAACCACAGTCTGACATGGTCTGTGTGAATAATTATATTTTGTTGAATAAATCTACTACTAAGTGAATGCCTGTAAGTTTAAAAAAAGCCTGGGACCCTGGCTCGAAAGAGATATACACCAATCCTAAAGATGACACCTGAGGTTGTCCTCTGACTTGCGTGTGCGTGTACAGGCACGCACATGTGCATACACGCACACATGCACACACATACACAATACGGTGGGGGGATATATAAAACACACAGATTTATATAAAATAAATCTCTTTAAAAAATTAATACAATAAAGTACCAGGGGAAATGAAGGGCAAATAAAACCTAAGAGGTGTTAAGGGCATCCTCAGAGTAGACACTACTGATGACCAAGCCTGAAGGGGGAAGACTCTGGAAAATCAGGGTCCAAGTCCCCTTCTCTTTCCCCTAAGATTTACCTTCTACCCATATCTCTATAAATTATGTATTCTTTAAGAAATTCATGCATATATACAAAGTGGTCGGATCACATCTGCACTCTTCCTACACCCCATGGGTCCCCAGCACTGTGCCCCTCTTCCAAGCTCATCTCCTTTCATTCCTTCTATTTACACCTGCTCCGTCCAAACCTGAAGCTGCTGAAGTGTACATGGGTGTGAAGCCATCTTCTGCAACATGGTTAATCTGCCCGAGGACCACACTAAGGAAGAAAATGGACTCTCTCTCCTCTACCAGCCATCCACAAAGGCTCTTGAGGGGTGGGGCCCGGAAGCCCCGCCTTCATCCATGCTGGATGCTGATTGGCTTGATCTTGTTCAGACAACACCAGCTGCTGTAAGCTCATGACTATAGCACCCTTGTCCTTTCCAGAAGACACTCTATTATCACAGCCCACCCTGACTCTGGCGATTATAATCTTCCCAGCTTCCTCTTCTGTGAAGTCTCTTCCCTAAGCCTTGGAGGATGGGTGTGATATAGAAAACCCTTTTAGGCCTTAGGACTCCACAGATACTTATTCTCTGAAGTTTGACCAATTGCGAGCCTCTGTATTAGTCAGCATCTACTGACCAGAAAAGCTTTTCTGGTAAGGACTGAGAGGCAATCTTATCAGACGAAGTTTCATGTAGCTCAGGCTAGCCTAAACGTACCGTGTAGCCATGGATGGCCTTGAACTCTGATACTCCTTGCCTCTCCCTGGTGCTAGCATTAGAGGTGTGCACCCCCAGGCCTGCCTCTCCAGCCCCTTGGCATATTGCGATAACCCTTAAGGATGACCGCTTCCATGTTCTCTTCCCTAGAGTCACATGTGATGGGGACCTGCCAAATGTCTAACCAGGACTGAAAAGATAAAACAGTTATTCACTGACTTCTAGTGAATGTAGCAGAACAATCCTCTTACTTGAGACTCTCTCTCTCTTTTAACGTAACTACAGAACAAGGACAAATCCCCAGTTTCAGTTGCTTCTCTCACTTTGAGCCCTGAAAAATCAAAGATAAAAATAAGCTTCATCAATACCGTTTGCCTGCGGCTCACCTTCCCACATGCCCAGGGAGCAAGCAGCCTAGAGAAATGATAAGAAAATGTTTCAATGACTTCTGGGGGATAAGCATCTCCAGGCATGGTCAGAATGAATAATGCCAGGGCTATGCTACACGCCTGGAAAAGAGGCGTAGCTGTCCAAAATCTCAATGAATACAAGCAAAGCTAATTGCAGCTCTCCATGTCTTTCGTCAAGGCTCTGCTGGCAGAGACGGGTCAGAACGCAGAGCTTCCGATTCATCTGTGTAACGCAGATGAACAAGGAAGGAAACAGAATACTCAACTCCCCTCAGCTGGGGTTGCTGGATCCAGACCCTCCTGTGTACATCAGCCAGCTAAAAGTCAGGGGAGGCGAGTAAGAGAATGCTCTCTTCAAAGTTGCTCAAGGAAAACAAAGCCCAACAAGGGAATTCAGGTCTAACCTAAGGAATCGAAGGAGGACATGTTAGGAAGAGCTAAAATTATCAGTCCCAAATGCCTAGGGCTCTTATTTTCTTCACCTCTGCGTCCCCTGTGAATTGCCTCCAGCCCTCATGGTTCCTCCACCAACCCCTCTTGTTCCTGAACTTTTAGACAATCTGCCTGTGGATATTGAAAAGTGTAAGCTTGGTGCTAATTCTTCATCCAGTCCAAAATCTGCAGGAATTCTCTGTGGGAATGTGGAGGTCAGAGGGCAACTAGTGGGAGCCCATTCTTTCTTTCCACCACAGGAGACCCAGGCATCAATCTCAGGTCCTCGGACTTGGGAGCAAGTGCCCTTACTTCCTGCATCATCTCACTGGCCCCATGCTTAAACTGCCCTTCATTTGCCATCATATATGTAGACAGAGCAATAAAGTCTCAGGGGGGTGTTGCAGCACATGCTTTGTAAAAGTCCTTCAGAAAGAGGGGCTGGGGGCTGGAACAGAACAGGGGTAGTAATCAGCATATGAAATGAGACTATATAAAGAGGTGATTATCTCTGTTCCCAGATCTACCTGTTGATTTGGGTCAACCAAGTAGGTGACTGAGAAAGGAAAACACGGTTTCCCACTCGCTGTAGCTCAGAGAACACATGGACTGAGCACAGCCAGGGAGAGGAAGAGTCTGAGGTCAGGTTTCCCACCCAATGTTAACTATTTATTGGGCTGCTGCCCCAGGCTGATGGCCTCACAAGGAACAGGAAATGAAGCTAAGGAACAACCAGGTGACACTGGATGTGTGGATTGGAGGGTTCCACTTCAGGCAAACCATAAGGGCAAGTATGAGGAAGGGGTTTGAGTTGGAAATAAAGAACAAAGGAAAGAATTCAGTCGTGGCTATAGCAGTGTGCCAGATGCCCCTCCTTTGGGATGCCATGACAATATGTAGCTAGCTAGAACGCAATTCACAGACCCGTGTTGACCCTCTATCCTCTGTGCGGAGTGGAGGTGCCCTCCTGCATCCAATGGAGAGCTCTGTCTCTGAATAGGTTTCGGGGCGGCCTTGACAGCCTGCATTTGCAAACACCTTCAGTTGCAAAGACAAGGGGGCGAAACCTGCCAGAAGGAACAGGTTAAGGGGTCTTCCCTGAACACATTGAAATATGCCTGTACCTAGTCTTGGCCCACAGAACACCTGTCGGGTATGTCTGGGCTTCATGATAATGGCTCCTCACCTAACTGTCCCTCTTTTTCCAACCAGAGGGATTATCTTTTACAGGTCATTAAGAATGTACCCTCTTCCTTCCTGACAAAGACAGGGAAGACAAAAAGTTTGAATCTACAGACTGTGTGCAGTAGAAATGGCATGCATGCTTAATTAATTGCATTTAATTAAGCTGTCTCGTATTTCATTTCCTGTCCCCAAGACCCCATCTTTTGTGTGCATTTGCTAAACACCACGAAGAGTTACAAGAAACTTGTTTTCAGGATAGGTGCCCGAGATGAGAAAGAGGGAGGGGGCGACAACAGGCATGGGTGGGTAAGATTGCTATGTCAGGAGTAGCAGTGTCTGCATCTCTCCCAACCCATGTCTGCTCTCTACTCTGTAAGCAGGGTTACCGTTTGAGCACCTTTGTCTACCTCAAAGCCAAATACCATCCATAAAGAACGGAACCTAGAAATGGCGGTATCAAGCCCAAATTAAATTCCCAGGCTATCTCAGAAGGTGAAAATGCAATAAAGCTGCCAGGATTAGAGGGGAATGTGTACTTAAGATGACAAACCAAGTGAGAAGCCTTTCACAGAGATGGAGGGACTCAAGATGGATGCACTCTGATTAGAAGGAACAGGCGGCGGGCAGGGATAGGGGAGCTGAAAGCTAACACGGGCAACCCTGAAATATCATCTCACACCGCACGGTCTCCAAGGCTGTTAAGAAAAGTAGCTTAGGGAGACACCCAGCAATTTTTCTTATTCGGAAAAAAAAATCTGATTGTATCAGAAAGTCAAACTCATTTCTCATCTAAAGCATTTCAGGTTTCTCAAAAATTGTCACAGAATACATAAAAAGCATGGTAAAACCCAGAGGCAGTTTCTATGTTATAAGTCTTTTTGATTTTCATTGATTTATGATGATTGTGCTCATTAATGAAGCAGAATAAGATTCAGACACCGCGTCTGACCTCTTCATGGTTACTCGCGTATTCACCACAAATATCAATCACACCTCTATGCTGAGATCATTTGTGTTCACATCTTAAGCACCCTTGAAATATGCGAAGCCACGGTCAACTGGAGTGTTCCTCTTGTGCTGCAGAGCTGCAAAGCTTTGACCCAAGATACAAAGCCATCGTGGACCAACCCAATGAATCAAGACAATGTGGTACGTCTATGCTGTGAAATACTATTCAGCCACGAAAAGTGCCAAATTCGGCATTTGACGGAAACATGGTTGAACCTGAAGGACAATGACTAAAATGTGTCTGGTACAGGAAGGCAATTCATGGTCTCATAAGTCTGTGAAATCTGGGGAACTGGATCTCACAAGTCAAGTGTAATTAGTAGCGCCCAGAGGCTGGCTGTAAACTCAATAAGGATCGACTGACACCCATGCAGGCACAGGTGATCATTCCCACCTTGACTGTCCCTACCCTCCCACAATCATGCTCAAAGAAAAATCCTCCACAGGTCACAGATTCATCATTATTTCCAACTAGAATAATCTGCACTGCATCTTAGACTTTGCAAGCATGTCTCTCTCGTTTCGGGATTTGTGATTTTTCTAAACACATCTCACAGAAACATAGGCCATCAAGGGCAGAGCTGGGGAGGTGGCTCAGTCAGCCAAGTGCTTGCTGAATCATCAAGGGTGACCTGCAGTTGGCTCCCCACCCCGGCATACAAAATGCAGCAGTTCAAGCCTGGAGCCACAGTACAAGGGAAGCAGAGAGAGAAGATCCCTAGGTGCTAGCCAGCCCAGCTCAAGAAGCCAGCCCCAGGTTCACTGAGAGAGTCTATTTCAAAAAGCAAAGTGGAAAGGTTGGAGAGATGGCTCAGTGGTTCAGAGCACTGGCTAATCTTGGAGAGTACCTGAGTTTAGTTCACAGCACGAACATTGCAGCTCACAACTATCTGCCAGTCCAGTTCCAAAGGCTCTAACAATTTCTTTTGGCCATCCAGGCACCAGGCATGCATGTAGTCCACATACATAGACATGCAGATAAATGTTCACATAAACATAAAATAAAAATAAAGATTTAAAAAATGAAAAAAGTGGTGAGCGATTAAGAAAGATATCTAGTGTTGACCTCTGACCTCCATAGGCACATGTACACACACATAGGAATACACAGGCACACATAAACCACACACAGTAAAAAGGAAAAAAAAAAGTAAAGTCGAAATAGAATGGAGAAATATAAGCTCCCTTGAAGACCTGAGTCAAGTGAGAAGACATCCAGAGAGAGGCCTTCAAAACACTTACAGGAACCCATCCCCAGAGTCATAAGCAGCCGTCAACACTCAGGGCCTAGGTAGCCCAAATTCTATTCACTTACTGTTTCAGTGGGTGAAACCAGAGCCTCTATTGGCTGCATGAAGTCTGCAATATTGTAATATGGATTCTGAAGTAAAACTGGAATTTTTATGCTATTTGCCCAGTCCAGAGTCAGAAGTGTCTCCCGGAGATTATAGCAGGTATGCAAACAGAAGCAGCCCAGACACAGCTGTCTTAAACAAACAGATACTATTAGCTCACGGAGGGCAAAATCTTGACTCCAGATTTAGCAGGATCCGATATACACACTGCTACATGGCCGCACCTGCTGGACTCTGTCTGGCGTGAAGTACACTCAAGTGGAGCCATGCTGCTTCCCACAGCCAAGCCAAGTTCGCATGTGCAGAAAGAAACACAGCATCTCTGGGCACAAGTCCTGGCATGCACACTCATGAGACCTCCATGCCTCACGTGCTGGTCCTGGTCCATACGCTGGTCTGTGTGGCCAGGAGGGTTAGCTAGCTTGGGGTCCTCCTTCCCCTTCCCGTGACCTAGCAGGTAGGGAGAGTTGCAGGTTAAGCAAGGGTGTTGGAACAGTGGTTCGCAAGGTTCTCATATAACAACCAGTCTGATAAGGAATATACCACTCTTGAGGGCAGGGACCTCACTCAATTCCTTATAATTGACTTTGTAAGGTCAATCAACCCCTGATTCCTACAGTTCCGAACCCCACATTACTGCTACCCAGTAAATCTGTGGTGAGTGAGAGAAAAGGGAAATTGGCAGCAGTCATCCGAAGCAACAGGGCCTGGCTCTCTGGGACATTCATGGTACAACTTCAAAGGGTCTGCATGCATTCCATGGACACACCCTCCCCGCCCCCCTCCAGCAACAAAAGCTGCATTAGCAGGATTTTATATGGTGACTGCTTTCTGGCTGCCTTTATTATTTACGTGTCAAATGTAAAAAGAAAAACCTCAAGAGAGCCCGGGAACATAGAGAGTGAGGAACAAAACAAAACAAAGAA
Source organism: Neodon shergylaensis (assembly GCA_025134845.1). Classification (NCBI taxonomy): domain Eukaryota; kingdom Metazoa; phylum Chordata; class Mammalia; order Rodentia; family Cricetidae; genus Neodon; species Neodon shergylaensis. The sequence continues at coordinate 1,561,828 of JABTXL010002731.1, read as the reverse complement.
AAACAAACAATGGAAACCAGAGATAAGACAGTGCAGGGAAGAGAACAGAACTCTTTGCTTGCTGAGGGTCGCAGGGGGAGATGTCCAGATACAAAAACATTTACACTAATTAATAAAATAATGAATGTATTGTGAGAGGGAAACCAGGAAGAGAAGGCCCCCACAGAAGGGTATTTTATTTGCAAAGGTAAATATAGAGGAACTTTGTAGAAACAATTGTCTTAGTTAAGAGTTCTATTGCTAGGAAGAGACACCCTGACCAAGGCAATTTATAAAAGAAAGCATTTAACTGGGAACTTGCTTACTGTTTTAGAGGGTTATTGACTTGGTGCTGAAGCAGTAGCCAAGAGCCTTACATTCTGATCTGCAAGTAACAGGCAGAAAAAGAGACAGTGGACATGGTGAGGCATTTGAAACCCACATGCAGTGCCCATGGAGGCCAGAAGAGGGAATCAGATACCGTGGAGATGAAGTTATAGTTGTAAGCAGATATGTGGATGATGGGAACTGAACTAAGGCTTTCTGCAAGAACAGCCAGTGCTTTTAACTGCTGGGCCATCTCTCCAGCCCCAAGACTAATTTTTATCATGCAACTTGGTAATAAAATAATACACACAGGGATGGTGGGATGGCTCAGTGGGTGAAATGCCAATAACACAAGCATCTGGATCTAGGTTCAGCTCCCCAGCATTCATTTGTAAACTGCCAGGCATGGTGGCATAAACCTACAACTCAAGTGCTTGGAGGCAGGCAGGCAGATCCTGGTAGCTCACTGGCTAGCCAACCTAGCCTAATTGGCGAGCCACAAGTTCAAATAGAGCTTCTCTCAAAAGCTAAGATAAAAAGTCAAAGAGGAAGACACCCAACATTGACCTCTGGTCTCTGCACATGAATACACAGGGGCACACACATGCACACACATATAAAATATAGCAGAATATAATGCATTGACAATGTAATACTTTGGACTCCCCCACTCACACACCCCTTCCCATATATCATGGGGAGAATATCTGATTTTCTTTTTAAAGGAACAGATAATATTTGAGGACAGAATATACTTGGTTCAATAGCAACACCAACTAGGCAGTAACCCTGCCAGCTGAATCACTGGAAAATCCAAGGTTCAGGAGAACAAAGGGGCCAAACAATGACAATCAGCCTGCCTTCTTCAGAACAACAGCTCTTCTCTCGCTCTATCTTCTCTTCTTTGCCCTCCTCCTCTCTTGTCCCTTCCTCCCTTGGTTCCCATCCCCTCTCCTCTTCCTCCTTCTCTTCACCATAAGGAAGAACTGCATAAGAAATGGCTTGGATTCTAGCTGAGTGCCCTTGAGGAGGTTGCTTCCTTCTTTGACTTTATATCCCTTTCCCTGTAAAAAGGAAATAAAGGTATTTGTGTTGCCAAACTGTCGTAAAAAAAATTAAAGAGATGTTGCATAGGGGGTTGAAGAGATGGTTCTGTGGTTAAGAGCACTTACTGCATGAAACCTTGAAAAAAAAAGGTTTGGTTACCTGCACTCACATGGTGGCTCACAGCCACCATTATACAAGTTTAAGGAAATCTGACACCCTCTTCTGACCTCCATGGGGATCCAGCATGCACCTGATGAACATACATGCATGCAAGTAAAACATTGACTTAGTTTTCTACTTCCATGATAAAAATACCCCAAATAAGGCAACTTATAAACGAAAGCTTGGAGGCCCACGGTTCTGATGGTCAATGATCACCATGGTGGAGGGCTGTTGTCTGACGTTTCTGTCTTTCTGGTTCCCACAGTCATTAAGTCCCAAAGAAATCACACAGAGGTCTACATTAGTTATAAACTGATTGGCCTAGTAGCTCAGACTTCTTATTAACTCTTATAACTTATATTAACCCATTATTCTTGTCTATGCCAGCTATGTAGCTCAGTACCTTATTCAGCGAGGCAGTCACATCTTGTTTCTTCTGTGGTTGGGTCACAACTGCAGACTAGGACTTCCTTCTTCCCAGAATTCTCATTGCCCCACCTCTACTTCCTGCCTGGTCACCCCACCTTTACTTCCTGCCTGGCTACTGGTCAATCAGCATTTATTTAAAGTAAAATTGCCTGGGTACACACCATTGTCCCACACCAGGGAGCATGGCAGCAAGCAGGCAGGCATAGCACTGGATCAGTAACTGAAAATGTTTATCCTGATGCTCAAGTTGGAAGCAGAAAAAGAGAACTAACTGAAACCACAAAGCCTTCCTCCAGTGACACACCTCCTCCAACGAGGTCATACCCCCTAATCCTTCCCAAAAAGTTCCACCAACTGGGGATCAACTATTCAAATATATGAGCATATGAGGGTCATTCTCATTCAAACCATCACAAACACTCATACCCATAAAATAAAATACAATAATCTAGAAGAAAATTTTTAAAGAGATGCTGCATAGATCAAAACGCCTGTAAATACTTTCCCCCAAAGACACTCACTCAAAGAACAGAGGGTTGAGGAGGAATGATACAGATTGGAGATGTGGCTTAGTACTTGTCAAGCATGCCTGAAGCAATGGACTTGATTTCCAACATCATGGCCCATGCCTGTAATCCCAAAATTTAGGAAGTTGAAGCAGGAAGATCAGGAATTCAAGGTCACCCCTGGCTGTATAAGAAGTTGAGGAGGCAGAGGCAGGAGGATCTTTGTGAGTTCGAGGCCAGCCTGGTCTACAAGAGCTAGTTCCAGGACAGGCACCAAAAACTACAGAGAAACCCTGTCTCGAAAATCCAAAAAAAAAAAAAAAAAAGAAGAAGAAGAAGTTGAGGTCAGCATGGGCTACATGAGATCCTGAATTCAAAAGAAAATGTGTGGCGGACACTAGATGAAAGATGCAGACTAAAGTGTAGCTCTCCCACACAAAGGCATCCATGGCACTCCATGACCACTACCAGCCTGGCAGACCCAGGCCTGCAGACTTCATTTTATGTGAGAACCCAGACATCAACACTGGGATGCAAAATGTCCCGATTTCAAACACAGTGTGGGGGAAATAAATCCTATGCCGTCCACATCAGGACTGCAGCTTGCCATCCCACAAGCCCTGATTACACTCATTATTTAGGAACCAGCACTTTGAGCAATCAAGCCAATTGATGATTCAGAATGTCTGAGCTCGCTGTCTATAAAGGCATAGTGCCATGCCAGCTGGAAAGTTCTGAGGCCACTTTTAGAAGAACTCAGCCTCTTTCACCTCCTCCAAAGTGTCACTCTAAGTCCTTGGAAGGTCAGTGTGGCTGTAAACACTCATTCGAGGGGATAGTGAGATGGACTGGCTGCTCTGAATGAAGACTGGGTTTAGTCCCCAGCGCCTACATGACAGTTTACAATCTTTAGGAACTCCAGCTTGATGGGATACTATGCCCTCTTCTGGCCTCTACGGATAATGCAAACACATGGTGCACCAACACACAAGCATGCACACATATGCATAAAAATAAGTTAAAGTTATTTATAAATAAAATATGTTGAATTGTAATTCACCCAGTCACACAGTTGAATAAATTTTCATTAATGTCTACAGTTGTATAAAAAAAAACCACAATCAAAATATAGAATATTAGGGTCACACACCCTAATACTGTGACCCTTAGGCTTCTGCATACTTAAATCCCAGCCCCCAGCTGCCTGAGTTTTCTTTGTATATACTGCCACTATAGGTTACATTTGTCTCCTATGGAATTTCATCTGAATATAGTTTGGCAGTACAAATATCCTCTGTGCTAAGCTTCCTTGGCCCAGCATTTTTCCTTCATTGGCTGATATTTATGTGGATGTGGTAGGGTTGCTTGTATGCATGTACATGTGTGTGCAGGTGCATGTGTGTGCATCTGCATACTTAAACATGGAGGTCAGAGGCCAGTCTCAGGTGTCATTCCCCAGGAGCTTCCCACATTTTTTTTGCTTTTGTTTTTGTTATGAATGGAGTCTCTCGTTGGGGCCGACAGTGCTCTGATTTGGCAGCTTTACCATCTGAGCCATCTCCCACCAGCGGCTTCTCTTTCGTGGCTCTGCGATTCAGCCCTGCAACACTTCATTCCTTTTGTATGTCTGAGTCTTTCTCATTTAGTGTGGACATGTGGGGAAGTATGTCGAAAACTGCTGTAACGGGGGCTGAAGAGATGGCTCAGCAGGCAAGAGCACTGGCTGCTCTTCCAGAGGATCCAGGTTTGGTTCACGGTACCCACATAGTGACGCACAACCATCTATGACTCTGGTTCCATGGAATTCGAGGCCCTTGTCTGAACTCTGTGGGACTGCATGCATATGATGCAAATACATACAGGCAAGGAAACACTCTACACATGGAAGGAAGGAAAGAGGGAAGGAAGGACAGACTTCTGTGATCATATTGAGACTGTTCATTTACTTTTGCTTGTTTGTTAGCTTGTTTGCTAGTTTTGAATCTTACTAAGTAGTTCTGGCTGCCTGGTCCTCACTATGCAACCCAGGCTGGCCTCGGACAGCATACGATTATCTACCTCAGTCTCTTGAGTCCTGAGGTTACAGGTGCATGCCAACATGCCTGGCTTATGTCTGTTTTACACTCAACCCTGCTCCAGGTTGGCGCCTGGCATCTTCTATTGAAATTTATGTTTCTCTGACAGCTCGCTGTGCCAAGTGCCTGTCATGTCATTTACCATCTGCATATCTTCTTTTGGGAAATCTCTGTTCAAACACGCAGCCCATTCTTCTCTAAACTGGGTCATTTGTCTTCAGTTCGGAGCATCAACCCTCTGTCAGCATGATGATTTGCACGTATTTCCTCTCGGTTTTAAGACTGAAAACAATAATATTGTGTAGTTTATGCGCCATTCACACATCAATCACCCCATTTTATCTGTAGGGGGGTAGAAACTTTCTAAAGAGAGAGAAGATATTTCATATCTTAATTTCTCAGATGAGAGAAATAAGACTTAGAAGAAAGTGTCCCAGTTAATGTCAGAGCTATGGGATGAGCAGGGTAGAATTGCCAGCTGGCCTCCTAGTGTTTGGGTTTTGTTTCTTTTTCACCTTTTTGTTTCACTTTGAGACAGGGCCTTCTGGAGCTCAAGCTAGACCCGAACTCTGTATGCTGCAGAGGCTGATCTCAAGCTCTCAGCCGTCTTGATTCAATTACCCAAATGCTGGGATTCTAGCTGGCTGTATGCAGTGCGAGAGATCAAGCCCAGGGTCGCGTGCATGCTAAGCAAGCATTCTGCAAGCTAAGTGACATCCCAGCACTGGCCTCACCGTGTTTTCACCATCTGAGTTCACTCACTGGGATCTAAACCCTGGAAAGTGTCAGTTTTGAAACTCTGGCTGTTTCATTCCCGAAACCTTTAGGGTTCAGGTCTCAAGAGTAAAACCAAAGTCACTGTACCGTTATAAAGGGTTTAGGTCAGTGGTTCTCAACCTTCCTAATAATGCCACCCTTTAATATAGCTCCTCATGTTGTGGTGTCCCCAACCATAAAACTGTTTCATTGTGACTATTTAAGTGTAATTTTGTTATAGTTTATGAATCGTAATGTAAATACCTGCTATGTAGGATATCTGATGTGTGATCCTCAAGGGGTTGCAACCCACAGATTGAGAATAACTGGTTTAGGGTTTGGAAAAACCCACTTGTTGACTGTCCCCCATGTCTCAGAAGACCCAGAATTTGGGAGCAGTTGGGGTAAATGGGTAAGAGGCTTAGGCTCAGGGAATCCTTCTGATTGATCAAGACTGTAGGCACCAGTCACTTAACACACACACTGACCATAGGATAGTCTCCTGCAGGAAAATCTGAGTCACAACGTCATTGTGAACAGTTTCCGATTTGGGATTCAAGGGGAAAACTGAGGCAGATTGTCCTTTGGCATAAGAGATTTATCAGAAGAAAACACTAGGGACAGATATGTGAGGCTCCCATAGTCAAATGGGGCCCCCTTATTTACAGGAGTTGGAGGCAGGTTGGGTTCTCTGTCGTGTGCTTGGCAAACTGTCCATAATTGCTCACAGTCAGTCTCTGACCCATGACTGGCAGAAGGATCGAGGGAGCCTGGGAGCCTGCAGAATCAGCTCTGAGGATGGAGAGGGACACAGTTCAGGATTGACGTGACCTGAGAAGGCACTGGTCCAGGATTTGACAGGTCCCTGCTACAAACCCACAGCTTACAACCGTACCTGACAGAAAGCTGTGACTCAGCTAATAGCTCACTAAATGTCTCTCTCCTTGCACGAGCCTTGTAAAAAAGGAATGTGCCTCTTGCAAAACTCTTCCTATGCCTTAGTGACCCTGACCTTACCCCTGCATCTTCAGCACTGTACTCCACCTTGGCCGTGGGCTTGCTTCAGCAGCAAAGCTAGGGGAGAGTCCAGTAGTCCTGTGATTCTAGAGGGACCATAGGAGACAGGTTCTGCTGGGTGTTTTCTATTGCGCTCTAGAATGGGATGGGCTGACTCTGGGATTGTTGCTGTCCATTCATCACAGGGGGACCTGAGCATTTCTGAGAACATAGTCAGCAGACGGAGGAGGCAAGCCAGACAAACGGCAAATGTAGCCTACGTTGGAGCTGTAAGTCCAACCTTATCTGGTAGAATAAAACCAGTCTGTTGGCTGTCCCTGTGCCTCTGTAGTTATAAGACTTAGGAGCAGCTGGGGTTGGTAACTTGAGCTCAGAATCTTCCTTCTAATCGGTCAGGACTGTAGGCATCTCAGCATCTGTAGGCATAGGCTGTAGGAAGGTCTCCAAGGAGCCTTCTTACTAGTCTGCTAAGGCTTATTACTGCAGGGGGTCTCAGTGTGTCCCCCGAATGGCCATGTGTCAAAGTGACCACTAACTCCAGTGTTAGTCTTGAGAGAGATGAGGGCAAGCGTGGACATGGACCTTAGGAGTTATTTCCAGTGGCTATGCATTTTCTGCTCTGTCCCATTCACTTCAGGCAAGCAACCAATCCCGTCACATCTCATAGAAGTTTATTAGACTCTACCTGTCGATGGCAAGTGTTCAAAGAACCCATGAAGACACTTAAACCACTGCCAATCACTCACGAGGGGCTAGTTTTCTTTCATGAACCGATAACTTGAACACCACCGCATCTCAATCAAACCTTTTCATTCGCTTCTCCTCTTTCTCCTTGAATGAACAAGGTGGAGGCTTTCTATCATTTTTTAATAGACAGAACTGTGAATGATACAGAAATACAAAGCGAGACTTTCCACGGAGAACATCATGTTCCTAGTACATGCCTCTGCTGTCAAACTGTGGTTGCTTTTTTTCTTGACCCTGAAAGCCAAGCTTGCTATGTTCTATGTAAAATGTTGAAATGCCTCAGAAAATCCAGAGCAAGCACTCACCTCTCTCATCACACCCATCTCAGAGCCATGAAACAGCTTCTCTCTGTGTGTGAGCTGCGTGGACACGCAGGACCTGCTGTATCTATCTCTTCATCTTCAGCAGGAAACCAAGCGCCCAGTGTTGGTTAGTCACCTCCTGTCCTTAGCCAAGTGGGGCAGATCTGGCGGATTCCTCCCCTTGAAAGGATGGCTGGTGTTTGAGATTAAGAGAAATTTTGCTTTTATGACACTTTCTTTTGATAGCTTTGATTTGTTTGAACCTGGGGCCACTGACAGACAGGAGTGTGACACACACCCCCAGCACAATGCTGACCCTGACATTGCAGAATGCTTAGTGATGGGGAATACAGACCTTGGTCATGTGGCGTACAGCCACCTAATTACTCTGTTGTAGTTTGGGTCAGCACTTCACTCAAACAGGTGCTAAAGTCAGACTATGCCAGAGCTGGGACGCTGGACTGTCCTCCTGGGGCATGAAACCCATGTCTCCCAGGACAGCAGCAGGAGGAGTTGGGAAAGAGAGCTGCCTTCTTCTGGCTGCTAAAATACATTGCCATAAATACAGGGACCTAGAAGCTCACATTCTCCTGAGTTCTGGATGTGCAAAAGGATGAAATCCACTGCTACAAAGACTCTGGAGACTTTGCTTCTTGCACCCCAAGCACCTGCCCTGGGATTAAGGTGGCCACCCAGGGTCATCTAAGTGTGCTCGTTCATTCATTCACCCACTCTTTCATTCACCACCAAGGTTGGGCAGAACTTGCTCATTTGGGCGAAGCCCTTTTGCAGTGTGAAGAACAGGCTCCTGTTGTAGGGTCAAGGGCAGAGATCAAGGAGACAGTGGGATAGGAGATAGTACCTACCCTTCCACAGGAGCGATTCTGGCCTCCTGAATTTAATGATGCCTTTATCCAATGTTAAAATTAGGAGACTTCAATGAGTTAAATCCAAAAGAAGGAGTGGACTGGGGGAGTGGGGGAGAGCTCAGTTGGTAAAGTGCTCACCACACAAGCATGAGGACCTGAGTTCGAACTCTAAACCCCACATAAAAAAGTTGGGCATAGCAGTTTGCTTCTGTAATCCCAGCACTGGAGAGATGGGATCTAGGAAGATCCTCAGCCCTGCAAGCCAGCAAGACTAACTGAAAAGGTGAGTGCCTGGTTCAGTGAGAGATCCTACCTCAAAGAATGAAGTGTCAAGTTACCAAGCAAGACATATAGCATCAATCTTTGACCTCCAGACTGCACACAAGTGCTTGAATACCTATGCAATACATGAATGAACATATGTGATAAATATAGTTAACTAATTAATTAAAAATAGAGGAATAAGAAGACTTGGAAGAGGCTGCTAACAGATGTGAGATGTTTGTGTGCCTTGGTCACCCTCTGGGTACCCGGATATAATAGTATCTAACATTAGCATATGTGGGGGTCTTCATTTATGTCCTAAGGAAAAGGTAGAATTTGAAGATAGAAGAAGTCCTGGCCAGCAGGTGTGAAGTTGTGTGGCTTTTTCTTCTCCTGGAATACTAGCAGACCCTCTGGAGGAAGTGCAGGGGGACAGCAGTGTCAACCGTGTTTGGCCATCTCATCGCTGGTGTTAAAATAGCACTCGACAATAAATGCTAAATGACATTTCCTTTCCTCATGCAAAATCCAATCTGAGTCATCTCATAAATTCTGCCTGAGGCCTCCACTGCAATTGCTTAGGCTCATAACCCCATCACAAGGTCACGCGGAGATTACTTTGCAGTCCATCTGCAGCGCCAATCCACAGTTGACTAAGGGGCAGAAGAACCCACACTTGGTTCTTTCTGACAGTTCCTTCATAAAGAAAACTCAACTTCTAAGCAAGTTTGCTGCCTTATAATGTAGTGATTTTCATTTTCTTTTTCTGTATGATTTTAACACATCTGCTCAGATGACTGGATACTAGACTTGAGCCATCCTAATTTACCCTCCAGGCTGCTGTCCCTAGCCACGACACCCACCTTAAGCTTGGCGGACATGTCTCGCTCTTCACTCAGTGAGAAGTTGATCCCGTGTTCCCAAATGTTTTATGTCTGTCATTGCAAGATCGCCAGTCTGCAAGAGCTCTCAAAGAAAGTGCTTCATCTATAGAAAGCAAACCATTTCGGCCTCAATAGCTGGACGGCTCCCTGTCCATCAACTACCAAGCCCAATTTCACACTTGAAAGAAAGGCTTGCATCTTTCCACGGTAAATTTGTAGCAACAGAGAATTAAAACCCCTGCATATGGTTTTATTTGTTTTTTTTTTGTTTTTGTTTTTTTTTGTACTCAATAAAGCTGGCCTGTGTTTATGACAGAATGTGTCACGTGACCGCTCATGAAAGAACAAGGATCTACAATGACAAGTATGCTCAGGCCTTCTGTTTTCGCTTTAATTTTTTTCATGCACAATACAAAACGTGGTGCCTTGCAGGGTCTCAAGAGGCCTTGAGGCTTGAATTGAGGAGAAAATATGTATTAGTCTCTAGTCTCTCCGTCATTAACACTGTGTTATAGCTCACCTTCACTCATTCACTATGCTGACTGAGTGTGTACACAAGTTTGTTTATATACTTTACAGTCATTCAGAAATGAGATTGCTAATCTATATATTTTATTCTATGATATTTTAATATGCTAGTAAATGAAACACATATTTCTTTTCTTTTTTGTTGAAGTTTTAGTTTTTATATCTTTTTTAATAAAAATATTTTTTTTCATACAATACATTCTGATCAATTTTAGCCTTCTCTAACTCCTCCCAGCTCCTTCCCACTTCCCTACTCACCCAAACCCATACCCTCCTCCACTCTTTCTCTCCCATTAGAATACAAACATGAATCTAAAATCATATTAAAATAAAATTAAAACAAACAAGCTATATAGAACAAAACAAACAGGAAAAAAATAGAGCCAAAGAAAAAGCATGAGAAAAACGTACAAACACTGAGACGCTCATTCACACATATAAGAAACCGTAAAAACAAAATTGGAGGCCATAACATATATAAACAAAAGAGCTGTCAGGTAAAACAAAACAAAGATACCTAAACAAAGCATTCTGTGGCAAAAAAAACTTCAAAAATACTATAGAGCTTGTTTTGCTTTGGCTATCTATTGCTGAGTATAGGGTCTGCCCTTAAGAGTGGCTCCTATACCCAGTGAGACCTCCCTTGGAGAAACTAAGTTTTCCTTTGCGAGCGAGCGTTGATCAATTAAAGATGGCTTCTGGGTCTGTGGTGGGGGCTTGTGTTTACTTTCCCTCTCAGCACTGGGAATCCATCTGACTCAGACCGAGCAGGCCCCGCGCGTGCAGCCACAGTCTCTGAGCTCATTTGTGTGTCTGCTCTGTTGTGTCTAGAAGGCCTTGTTTCCTTGCTGTCCTCCATCCCCACTGGCTCTGAGAATCTTCCTGCCTTCTCTTCCCATAGCTCTGAGCCCAGAGCAGAGGGATCTGATGGAGACATCCCATTTAGGATGAAGTGGCTCAAGATCTTAGAGAGCATTTTTTTGTGTGCCAGTAATTATTCTTTATTTCAAAGGTGTTATTTGTTTTATTTAATGTGTTTGGGTGTTTGTCTGTGTTAATATATATGTGCCGCTCACATGTACTGCCTGCAGAAGTCAGAAGAGGGAATCATGCTCTCTGGAATTGGAGTTGCAGGTGGTTGTGAGCCACCACGTGGGTGATGCGAATAAAAACCAGGCCCTCTGCAAGAGCATCCAGTGCTTTAAACCACTGAGCCATTTCTCCAGCCCTCAGGCCAGTAATTCTTGGAAACAGGTTTATTAACCCTGTTATACTTTTCCATGCCAATATGTTGATTATATTCAATCAGTCCTCAACCCCATGGGGCCAGGAGTCCTCAGATGATGTCAGTACCATGGACAGTGTGAACAACCGCGCTCATGTGTAATATTTATGTTTTGAAGACTAGACTAGAACCCTAGACTAGAGGGAGTGTGTTCCTTACTGTATCATTGCTGTGATAAAATACGAGACAGAAGTAGCTGGGGGAAGGGCAGGTTTGTGGTGCATTGCTTCAGGGATGGTTCAGCCCATCATGATGAGGAAAGCATGGCGGGATTCACATAGCATGAATTTCTTCTGTCACAGTCTCAGACCAGAAGGGAGCAGAGGCCAGAAATGCGCACAGGTGTCACCTTCAAGGTCATCCCCTATACACTCCTGCTAGCCAGACCCTGCACCCCCAAGATCCCCCAAACCTTGCCTGGAAACCACCAGTAGCTGGAGAGCAGGTGTTTAGACACATGACCTGGAGGGAGGGCAGTTCAGATCATAAAAAGGACCAAATGGTTACTGAACAATTTAACAAGTTTAACGAGGCTTCCCTGTTGTCACATGGTTCTTCTACCTAGAAAGTTTCCTGAAGGTTTTCTGTTGTTTAGGATTACCCTTGGATGAAGATAACACTGTCTTACAGCCCTGCGCCCCCAGTCACAAAGTAAAGCGATTGGGGCTTTTTGGCTTTAGGATACTCTTGCCCTTTGAATAGGTCATGTCCCATTACAAGAGCCCTGAGTCACCTTTAATGCAAGAGTTATCAGTCTTATGCGTATGAACTCAGAGTTCAGGAGCAGAAATCCATCCTTCAGCTTCCTAGCCTCAAAATGAAATTTTAGCACAGCCTCTTAGGGAAGAGTGGCTGAGACAGCCCCTTCACACCAGTTCTTATGCCATACTGATCAGCAGCCGAAAAGAAGCCGGCACCCAACACACTGTCAGTTACAAGGCTGTTGGTTAGCAGAGAGCCTATGAGGCTTACTTCTCATGTTGTTATTAAAGGACACATTTCATTAAGGGGCACATAAGTGTCACTATAATCGCATTCCTCAGTCTATGAATTTTATTTTGAGGAAATTAAGAATATCAATCTGAGGAAACATTCAGAAGTATCACAGAACTGTCAAGTACCCATAACACTCAACCCAAACGCAAATGGCAGGTCTTTAGGAGCCGTAACCAGAGGATGCATGTTTCCCAGGTAAAAAAACACTTTGCAAACTATGAGAAATTCTAGAATTACAAGACATATGTATTATGAATAAATAATAAAAAGCTGGGCACAGCGGTGCATACTTGTAATCCCAGTGTAAACCCAGCAGAGACAGCTGGATCCCTGGTGCACTTTCAACAGCCAAGCACCCTAGCAAATTCAGCGAGTGTCTGACTCGTGAGAGACACTGTCTAAATAAACAAGGCAGATGGTGTCATGAGGAAGAAACCCTAAGTTGGTCTCTGACCTCCATACATAGACAACACAAGTACACACATATATGCTTATATATATGGTTACATGGGTCTATCCTTTATATATCCATATGTATATGCATATATTTTCATTTTCCTTCGTTAATGTTTTGTTAGCACAAACTATTGCCATAGTCACTAAGCAAGACTTGGGTAGTACCTAATGAGCTTTTAAGGAGTCCAAAGGAACAGAGATTCACTAATGAAGTCCCTGGTTCCCTGCTTTCATCCTTCGTTTTGGCTGAGGCAATGGTGGCTTTTCCATTCTGCGACTGACTGGGTTGGCTGTGTGTTTTCCCTGCAAGCTTGGAGCCAAGCCAGGGAAGGGAAGGCACCAGGGAACTTTTCACACAGTGATGAAGCTGTTTAGGTTGTTGTCCAAAATGCTGACAGATCAAACATGCTAAAACTGCAAAAACTCACCTTGGCCCTGGGCCACATTCTGTAAACCCTCCCTGTGGGTATCCAGGGGCAGCAGCACCTGCCTGCCTTCCTGTACTGCGTCCTGGGCAATGCCATGCCGTGGAATGAACCCCTGGGCTTCCTGCTTCTGTCTCTGGGGCCCAACCTGTCCCATCTCAGGGCAGCACCTCATGAGAACTCCCATGATGTCATTTTCAGGGGACTCCAAGTACAGTTTTGCACGGAACCAACGACACATAGCAAAACACTTCATCCCGGCCACCAGGCTTTCTGTCCTCTGACTCCCTGAGAAAGCACAAGGTTCAGGCCTGAACACACAATCGCCTGCAGTCTTGAGTGCCAGCTGCCTCTGCTGCTGTGACACAAATACATAACACAACTTAACGGAGAAAGGGAACCATGGGGTTATGTCCATGGCTGCTTGGCCTCATATACTTGGGAAGAACCTCGGGCAGTGAGAGGATAGGGAGTGAGATGCTCGCTCACAGTGGACAGGAAGCAGAGACAGGAAAGCCTGAGGTAATATACCTCAAGGAACTCACCCCAGTGACCTGCTTTCTCCATTTAGGCTTTGCCTTCTAAAGTTTCTGGAACCTTTCAAATCAGTGCCGCAAGCTGGCGACCAAGTGCCAATATGTAAACTTGTGGTGGGAACGGGGATTTCAGATCCAAGCCATTGCAGTCCTGAGAGGCTTGCTGACCATCTGCTGCCAGGCAGCACAGCCCTCAGAACATGCTACAGCCGCAGCCTCTTGGGATTCAATCATACTGATGCTTTTATTGCTTGATTACTTTTTTTACAACTAACTTCTGACTTCAGGGGACCCCAGTTCTTCTGTTTAGTGGTAAAATAAACTCTTTGAACTTAAATTCAAATGAAAAAATAATTAGAGGAATAAGTGATCTCACAGGCTGAAATGCTGAAAATGACCTTTATCTCTTGATCCTCATGCTTCTGCCTCCCAAGAACTGGGATGACAGACATGATCCACCATGGAAAATTGTGACGGTGCCAGGGACCAGACTCAGTGTTTCATGTATGCTAGGCAAGCACTTTATCAATCAAGCGACATCCTTAGACTTCCATCTGGCTTTGCTCCTTGTTGTAAGAACGACCCACAAATCACACACAATGTTCCTTTATCCAGTGCTATGTGTGTCTGTGTGAGGGATCAGCTGACCTGCATTCAGTGGGTACCCATTCAGGAGCTGTGCAACCACAATACTAAGTGATTGTAGAGAAAGCAATCTTAGAGACCATGCCTGATGCCAACTGACCCCACAAGGTGGCTTCTGACACAGAAGAAGTCCCCATCGATTTCCTCTGTGCATTTTGAAATTGAACCTGATGTGATTGTATTTCATGTTGGTATTCTGCACACAAATGAGAAACCCAGTTTGCTCTGAAGCATTTTAGAAATTCAGACTACTGGAAAGGAAGTCCTTCACCTTGCAATGGAGACTGAGGTCATCTGGCATCTTATTACCATGGTGGGACAATTGGCCTTACCTTTCAGACAAAGATTAAGTGCCCAGCAGCTACCAGCATTTATTTTGACCAAAGTTTAATTTAAAGGAAACAAGCCTCATCAAAACAGTGGGATGAGGAAACTCCTGGCGTTACTGCAGTTAGGGTGGCAGACTAGACCAGGTGATCGTCCACCTCTGCTCTCAGAGCATTTAAACTGCGGCCAGGATGGAGCTCAGATGGTAGCATCCTTGCTTAGCATGCAGGAGGGGCCGGGTTCGATACTTAGGACCCATAACCTGACCCATAAAATAGAGGGTTCATGCCTCTATTAATCCTCACACTCAGGTGATGAGGGGTCAGGAGTTCAAGGTCACGTGGTTACATGAGTCTCTGCTTCAACAACAGCAACTCAATACTTGGTGACTCAGTGGGTCCAAATGAGAAATGAGCATCTGTTCGTTTAAAATGAGATCTAGAAGTTGAATCTAACTATCACCATGAGCTGTGTCTGCTCAAGGAACTGGTTTCTTTTGGCACACACTGAAGCTGACTACTGCTTTTTAATAAATTACTAGTTTTTTCCTCTTTTGGGTGGTCACAGTTTGTTTATCCACTCACCATTGCTGGACTTGGGTTACCTCCACTGAAGCACTATTAAGGAAAAGGAAATTTATAGAAAGAGGCCCCTGGTTGCCTAGAATTGGGGTAAGCACAGGCATTCAGCACAGACAGACAGAAGGGGATTTCTTCAGTGAAATGTTATATAAAACTGTGGCCATGCCAGGGATAGTGGTGCAGGACTGTAATCCCCAATATCTGGGAGGCAGAGACAGAAGAACCAGAGTTCAAGGTCAGCCTGTGCTACATAGTGAGTTCCAGGTTAGCCTGGACTATGTAATGAGATCCTATCTTGAAAGAAAGAAAGAAAAATGGAAGAAAGGCTCTCCGTTTTTCTGTGTCTCTCTCTGTTTCTTTCTCCCTCCCTCTTGGTTAAATAGAACAATCAACTATGTTTTCCCACAGTGACTCATGTCTGCAGCCTTGAAGAGGGCCAGTGTCATAGCACATGATTTATAAGCAGAGGATTGAAAGTAACAATCTCAGCATGTAGTATCATGCCCTCAGTGCCAACTGCTCCCCACATGAGCACAGATGTCACCGAGAGCATCCTTGGACCAGCTGGCACCCATAAACAAACAATTCCTCAGACCCCATCCAAGCCAGCAGTAAAGCAAGCCAGGCAGGAGATTGCCACCAGCATGAGGTTTACAGAATGCTGGGACAAGGTGGTGCTTTCCATAGTGGGACTTTGTGCCAAGTCCCCCTCAATGGATCACATAACCTTTCTTCTGTTTTACTTCTCAATATCCCTTTGAACTACTGCTATCTTCTAACTTGATTCCCCAGGCCCTCTAGAAGCAAAACACCCAACTGTGTCATTCTCTGCATTCCGTTGAGCTCACTGGAATCCTGGATCATGGGGTGTGTGAGGGAATGCTCACAAGTGTGTGAGGGGATGTTCACAGTGCAGGCTGCTGCAGAACCACAAAATGCACTGGGTACTGAAGGGACCCGAAGGCAGCTGGGCCTGGATATGATGAATACCACCCCTTCTCTGAGAGAGAGAGCCGTGCTTCTCAGAAGGAATGCAGAATACGCTCTTCTCCATAAAAAAAATGCATTTGAGGATTAATACAAGCAGGACAGCACACATCAGGACTGCAAGCATCAGGACCAACACATATTAGGACAGTACACATCAGAACCAAGAGACATCAGGTCCAATGTGATCGCAAACAATCACAATTGCCAGCAAACAAAGAAAGCATCCTCTTCAATTTTGCAGTGAGCTCATACAAACAGACTGCACAATAACTGTAGATAAGAAGCCAGTATGATAATAGAGTCATAGTTATATAGAAACATAGACACAAGGAGAGACATAGACAGGGCTGGGGTAAAGGATCCAGAATCCGAGATATCAGAAGGCTGTGGCAGGAAAATTCTCTGCTCATACCCATACTGGGCAACAGGATGAGAACTTGTTCCCAAAACCCGAAGAGGAGATGGCTCAGCCAGTCAAGTGCTTGGTGTACAAACACAAGAACCTGTTTCGAGCCCCAGGATCCACTTAAAACAAGCCAGGCATGATAGTGTGTGCTTACAATCCCAGAGCTAGGGAGGAAGAAACGGGTAGATCTCAGTGTTTTCCTAGGTGGTCAGCCTTAGCTTACTTGGTGAGCTCCAGGCCACTGAAAGACTGTCTTACAGAAGCGAGGTGGACAGTGCCTTAGGATGCCCAAGGCTCATTTCTGGTCTCCACACAACTGTTCATATACATGTACCCTCTAGCCCCTGCTCTTCACAACAACTTTCTGAAAATCTGAAGAGGAAAATAGAAGGGAAAATGAGAAAAGAGAAAAAATAACATAGGAATAAATCCAGGCATTGACCACTTTTCTTACAGGACAAGGATGTACACACATTTCAACAGAAGCATCAAGTTCAAAACCTCACAGGAAGACAAACAACAACATCCAGTTTCCTATGTGTCACATTGACTGTGACAGAGACCGCAGGAGATTCTTGTAAGTCAGACACTGAAGACTGTCGTCTTCCCCCAGTACAAGAGCCAGTTGTCTGGGTTCTGTGAAATCCCAACTCCAGAACAACCAATGCCAGCCATGATCCACAGCATAGAAATGCCCACGAAACATCTGATAAGCTACATCATATAATTATGGTTGATGTTAGGTTATCATTTATGCTCTAGGTTATCATGTTATAGCTCTAGGGGAAAAAATGACATTTTCTGCCTAGGGCTCCCTGGAGATGCTGCGAACCCAAAAATGGTAGCTTCTGCCTGAACAAAATAACTCACCACTGTTACCCACCGAAAAATGATATTAAATAATTTAACTCTAAATATAGTTCCCTGCCTGGAAATGGGAGATATTAAACACCAAATATATGGATGTAATAAAAGGGCAATGCATGGGTAAATTAAGGCAAGGCATGCATTCCCTCACAAGATGGAGAATGGGACTGAGTGAATGTCAGGGAGTGGTAACTGCAGCAGCCCAAGGCATAACTTTATAGAGCGCTGGGCTTACAACTCCCTTCACTGTGGAAGCATGTGCATGAGTTCCTAATGGTTCCTTGCCTAGTCTGTTTCTCGGAGGCCAGTGCATAAATGTTTGTATCTGCAAGGCCAAAAGAAAGGGCTGTGGTAACCAAATCTGAGACCCCGTCTCTTACTGCATGCCAAATATCCCCCACCTGAAGGTGCATCTACTGAACACAGGTCTTTCTGGGAGTGGTGTGATCTCATCCCATCCCTTCTCACAGACATGGTATCTCCCGCCCTCCAATGGCATCTGCGTAGGGAACTCTGCTCACAGGTGATAGTATGGGATGAGGTAAGGGCTAGGGAAACCACTCACTCAGGAAAGTGCTTGTCCCCAGAACATGAGAACCTGAGGTTGATCCTTGGACCTATGCAAAAAGTGTGAGGTGCATGCTGGGAACTAGAGACAAGAGTCTCCCTGGGACTCACTGGCTAGCCAACCTAGCCTACTGGGTGAGTCAGGTTCCCATGAGGGATTGTATCTCAAAAAATAAGACAGATGGAGATGGAGAGGTGGCTCAGAGAGCATTTGCTATTCTTGCAGAGGACAGGAATTGATTCCTAGCACTACCTGGTAGATCACAACTGTCTATAACTCCACTTTCAGGGGATCCTGCACCCTATTCTGGCCTTTGAAGACACTGAACACACACATACATACACGAAGGAAACACCCACAGATGTAATTTAAAAATAAGGCAATTGGCCCCTAAGGAATGATAGATACCTAAGGTTAGGTACTGACCCTTACCCACATACATGTGTACATGCACCTGACATACATGAAGAGGGACATACATGCTGGTCTATACACAGAAGCAAAGAGATGATGTTTATATGACTGTGCTGGCTAGTTTTATATCAAGTTGTGTCAGACTTTCAATTGAGAAAATGTCTCCATCAGATTGGGGGCATTTTCTTGGTTGATGAATGATGTGGGGTAGCCCAGCCTGGGCTGGTGGTCCTAGGTACTATAAGAAAGCAGGTTGAGCAAGCCACGAGGAGAAAGCCAGTGTGCAACACTGGTCCATGGCCTCTGAATCAGCTCATGCTTCTGGTTCCTGCCTTGAGTTCCTGCCTTGGCTTCCCTGGTTAGTGGACTATATACTATATACTGAAATAAGTCTCTTCTCCTCAGGATGCTTTTGGACCTGATGTTTTGTGTGTGTGTGTGTGTGTGTGTGTGTGTGTGTGTGTGTGTGTGTGCATGTATATGTATATATATTTTATATACATAAAAATAAAACAAACTAAGATAATGCCATTATTCAAGATTTCTCCACCTTAAAATCATACATTCAGGTATTTCCTGGTGTTGAACAGGTTGGGACCACCTCTCACCACTGACAACAGACACACTTCTTAACTCAACTGCTCTTTGATGAACATGTCACTGATCTTTAGCTTTAACTTTCTGCTATTTTCAAAGGACAGTCTTGTGACCATGGTCCCTATGTATTGCACCTACATCTGCAACCGAAACGGTCCTACCAACAGTGATACGACTGCAGGCTGTGTGACTTTGAGTCACAGGCATCTACAACAGTATCCCCATGCATACATCTCCAGCAATGTATGAGATATCACCCTCACCCTCATCCCAGGAAAACTCTTTTATTGTTTCCATATCTGCTCTGCCGATATGCACAGGGCTCATGCCATTCAGGAGCATGGGGAACAACTGTGATGTGCTAGGTTCCTAAAGCAGGATTTACTACAAATACATTTGGCTGGGAAAGCTCCTGGTGGGCTCTGAGCCAAATAGGTAGAGATGGCACCGTGCATCCTCAACACAGACTTTGTACATGATTGAAGGGCTTCAATGTTCATGCCGGAGAATTTCAATTCAGAGTAAAGAGAAACAATCTAGCTTAAAGGACCTGAGTATAAGGTCCGCACTCTCCTTTAAGGCATGCTCACGTGACAACGTGGGAACTAATCTCTATATTACCTTACTCCAATACTTCATATGTCCCTCGCCCTCTCTTTCTCTCCCATCAAGTCCAATCTGTGCTGCTCATATACTCCTGGGTGTGGGATCATCTATTAGAGCATGGTCAACCTATGAGGACTCAAACCCTTTAAAGTAAACTGACTCTCCCTGCACCCCATCAGCCATCAAGACCAAATAGCTCCTCAGCAGGGGATGGTGGAGTCATGATCCCTTTCCCACACCATGCAGGAATGTTGACTGGCTCAATTGTGTGAAGACAGCCACAGCCACTGCGAGTTCATGAGAGTAGCTTTGGTCACATCTAAAGGTCGGTTTCTCTCTGGTCCTCCCTGACTTTTGGCTCTTAGATCATAGTCCTCCTCTTCCATGAAGGTCCTGAGCTTTGGGGGGAAGAGATGGTACCAATTGTGGGTGAGCATTCCATGGACACATATTCTCTGCACTTTGACCAGTTGCCAGTTTCTCCATTAAGCACCTTCCTCTGCACAAACAAGCTTCTCTGGTGGGGACGGAGAGCATCACTGATCTATAGGTAGAAGATATGAACTTAGAGGGAAGTTTGGTACTAGGCACGTTGAGCAGAATAAATGTAGTAGCTTCATCGCTGGGGCCTTGAGCTCCACAAATGCCAGCATTTTAAAATTCACATTCAAAGATTTTTTTATATTGTATTCACAGAGCTCCAGGGTCATCTCTAATACCCAAACTGTAGAATATTCTTCTCCTAGGCATCTTTTATAGTCATTCAACTCATGTAGCAGTGTTTCCAAGACCTGACCGACAGTATCACATCGTGATCCTGGCTTTTCTCTACTGAATCACTACTTTACCTTCTGGATATAGTACATTCTATTTATCTCACCTTTGGGTTTTCGGTTACTGTGTGATTTCTAGCTTTTGGTTAGCACAGTGCCTGGCTCTAGAAACCTGAATACACACGCATTTCTTGTGGGTGCTGGTTTCTTGTTCTGGGCATCAGTTTAATAGAGGAGTGTTGACCCTAATTGTCACTCTGTATCCACCACATCATAATATGGTTGTCATTCTTCTTTTATACTAATGTGTGATTGGTTTCCAGCACTTTTGCTTTCTTATTTGTAATATTTCTCATCCCAGTTCTTAAAGTTCCTATCTCCTGGTACTCTTTCTTCCCCTGCAATGGGGTTGCTTCCTGTACAAGTGACTCTAGTAAGTGGTGATTTATCTTTTAACGCCCTCCTGACCCCCAGAAGTTTCTTCTTCCTACAGGCTTGAGTTGTCTTTGTGACGTGGTGCTCAGATTGAATCTGAGCACCCTGACAGGCTCTGAGCTGTTTCATGTGAGAAAATCTTATTTGTTGGGGGTCTGACCTTATTTCTTTCTGACCATTATAACTCTATTTGCATGTGTACATGCCCCTGAGACGTTTCATGTTCTCACCTATACAAACGTTCTGTTCCATTTTTTTAAAGGTACAACTGAGATTGGCTAACTCTTGTCTTTTCCAGGCTGTACTTTCAAGAGCATTCCCTGAGTTTCGAGCTGATGCTGATGTAGTTTTCCATGGGAATGTGACAAGGGATGATGAACGAGAGGCAAGCATGGTCCCCTCATTTAGTCATTCCCTGCAATCCCCACTATGTTACTTCTTTGTAAATTACTGAGATGTGTGCTGGTCTCCATGCCGCCCATGTTGCTCTTGTTCGCAGTGTCAGGCGGAACACTGACTCTGAACTGGCACATGGTCCGAAATAACTAGTGCCTGACTTTTCTCAGCTGCCTGGCATAGCCATGTCATTCTGTTCTGACAAGGGATGGAGGTTAGCAGAAGTTTCCACAAAGGTCACTTAAAGAAAAAAAAGGGTTGTGATGGCTAAGAAGATCCTTTCCTGTCACTTATTTGACCTGCTTTGCTGACACAATGTTTGGCACTCCTGCAGCTATCTTAATCCATGAAAATATAAGCCAGGAGTTAACAGGGTGTGGAGCAGAGTAGGTACCTGGGAATCCAATGGGACCAGGAACTGCAGCATCTGTCCTGGCAGGCCTTCTTCATTGCTTCTGACACGTGACTAAGAAATGAATGTCTATCTTAGTCAAGCCATTTATTGCCAACTTGACACAAACATAGAGTCACCCAGGGTAGAGGGACCCTCAAGTGAAGAATTATACTAATCATATTGGCTGGTGGCATGCTTGGGACAGACTATATCAATTGATGGTGGATGTCGGTGCCACTGTGGGTGACACCATTCCCTAGGCAAGTGGATTCTGAGCTGTATGTGATAGCTAGGTGCACATGAGGCAGAGATAAGCCAGCTAGCATCCTATCCTCCTCCATGGTTTGGTTTCTGTTTCAGGTTCCTGATTGAGGTCCTGCCCTGGCTTCCCTCAATGACAAACTGTGACCTGAGAAGTGTAAGTCAAATGAATCTTTTCTTCCCCAAGTTGCTTTTGGTCATAGCGTTTATCACAGAAAATGAGAACATTAATCTTAAGAAATGCAGTTTGATATGTTTCTGTCAGGCATGACTTTAGTGTTTAGTATTTAGAATTCAAATATGGCCATCTATAGCTAAAATACAAATTAAATATCAATTACCTCTTTTTGCAGCTCATTCTATTACTTAAAATGTATCTGTTTTAAAATGAAACACATTACCTACAGTAAGTGGAAAATCACCATTGCATGGACTATATAGAGGATCATTATGAGAAAGACTAATTTCTTGTGATGCATGCCTGCCAGTCTATAAAATGTTGTCAAGAAACCAAGGCTTTAAAGACACACAGTCTCCTTAGACAAAAAAGCTAACTGAGCATGAGCCAGAGAGAGAGCCAATATACAGCATTTCTCATTCTCTCTCTCTCTCTCTCTCTCTCTCCTCTCTCTCTCCTCTCTCTCTCTCTCTCTCTCTCTCTCTCTCTCTCTCTCTCTCTCTCTCTCTCCTCTCTCTCTCCTCTCTCTCTCTCTCTCTCTCTCTCTCTCTCTCTCTCTCTCTCTCTCGCTCGCTCTCTCTTCCCCTCCCTCCCTCCCTCTCTCTCACCCTCTCTCCCCCCTCCCCCCTCTCTGAGATAAACACCTCTCCAGGCTGCAGCCATGCTAGGGAAGTCAGATGTATGCAGGCTGGTATCCATTCAAGTTTATTCAAACTTAACTCTGTGTGCCAAGAACATCATTTGCAGATTCGCCATCGGAGCCTCTGGGAAACCCCCGTCCATGAGAGAATTTTACACATCAGGCTTTGTACATATTTACCTAAGTCAGGGCCATGGACAGCGAGACTCTGAAACTGCAGAATGGGATCTGGGGGCAGAGAGCAATTAGCTATTCTGCTGTGGCTTTAGGATCCATGCAGGCAAATCAAAGCAGATCTGATCGCCGAGATAACGGCATTGAGATGAGGCTCTCAGCAAACAAACTTCTTCAAACAAGGAAGATGAACTTGAGGGTGATAAGAGATCCTCACTAACTCCCGCTGAGCTCATCGCTGATACGAAAGTGGCTCCTTACCCATGAAATTGCACCTGTCACAGCGACTTCACTTCATTAAGGCAGCTTCCTGATCCGAGCAAGATTATCGGCAACACACAATCTATGACTCTCCAGCTAATGAAGACTGCCTCTCCTAAGTTTCCTACAGCTGAGCTCCGAGTTCTGAGATAGCTGAGCATCAGCCAGAGAGAAGGAAGGATTTATAAAGCAAAACAGCCCCTCAAGCCAAACCCACCAACATTATCTAAGCGTCAACTCAATGAAACATTTTCCAATTATCCTCAAGAGAAAAAAAAAGACCTCGCCTCGCTTCAACGCCACCTGAAATAATGGCCCAAGGTTCCCTTGATTCCATTCTATGAAGACAGAAGTATAAAATGAAAGGGGATAACTATTGAAGATGTTAATAAATATGTGATAAATATGTGATACCTAATAAAAATATCTATTCTCATCCTGTACATTTTGCTAAGTTGAAAACAGACATAGGATGGTGGTGGGGGAACCTCGGATCAAATGACTCACTGTAGAAATTAATTTATATTCAGCCTTTTCCAGCTCCCCAACTCTGTCTGCAGAAATCCCAGGTATCAATCTTCTCTGGAGTTTTTCTGGGACAGCATCTATTCAGATAAATATCCTTCTATGTTTTCCTTGAGTGGACTTCTTTGAACTCATAAACGAGAGATCACTCCACAAGTATGCATTTAGACTTGTATCCTAATGCATATGTTAACAGAGACAGTCTCATTCCGGACTTTATTAGAATTTATCGAGCAATTAAAGGCATCCTCCTGCATAACAAGCACTGCTCAGACGCTAGGGACATAGCTGCAAATGAGACATAATTCTGACACCAAAGGAGATTCTGATCTAGACTTCTTCATGAAGTTCAGTCGGCAGACCTGTCATATCAGGACCCCACACTGTGTGTGTGTGTGTGTGTGTGTGTGTGTGTGTGTGTTGTCATCCTATAAAAGGTATACATTATCAAGTTGCACAAGCACAACACTAGCATGTGATAGATACATGCTTAATATACTGTGCCCTCACACTTATATAAGGTGCTTCATACACAGGCTCATGCATGTCTGCATTTCCATTATCTGTCCCCTAAATATGAACCAAGCATTGAACAAGAAAAGCTCTCCAAATTGGTGGCATCATGACGCTATATTCTTCAGAAGGAAACACCTGGGTAATATGTCCAGAGTCTTGTTTCTTAAAGGAGACATTGATAGAGGCACAGGACAACAGCTGACTGCTCCATACATTAGAGCACTTAGAAATGGCTTCGAGATGCAATGTACTAGAAGACGTGGGCTGTCAGAGTCAGAACCGTAAGAATTGTATGATGAGGTAAGGGGCCACCCTCAGGGTGCTTTGCTCTTCCCTTCTGTGCCCAAGATGAACTTGGCCAATTGTAATGAGAAAATACAAAGCATAAAGATAATAAAATAATAACTTCTGATGGTCCAAATCCCATTGTATCCATGGGCAACATTACTGTTACTATCATTGAGTTATGGTAGATGGTAAACAATGGCATGAGGGAAAATAAAGTACATTAGTTAGGACCCTTTCCCCCACTTGTCTCTCTTCCTGTGGTAGAGGAGTAAAAACATTTATTTAGCAAAGCATCTAGCCATCAATTCATCCATTATCCATCACGATTTCACTCATTTATCCATTCATTCATCTATCTGTCTATCTATCTATCTATCTATCTATCTATCTATCTATCTATCTATCTGTCATCTATTCATCCATATATCCGTCCTTCACCTTTCCATCCATAATCTATTCCTCTAAATAGGTATCATTTACTTTTCTTCTGGTTGTGGCCAAATATCTCATAAGGAACAGCTTTAACTGCTGTGGAATAATCCTTCTGTACACTGTGAATACGATTACTCTTATTGGTTAATGAAGAAGCTGATCAGCCTATAGCAAGGCAGGATAAAGTTAGGCAAGACAATCAAACTGAGGATACTGGAATGAAGAAGGAAGGAGTCAGAGGAGTGGGCAGCCAGATGCAGAGGGAACAGTAGATGAATGTGTTATGCTAAGTACCGCCATGTGGCAGAGCATAAATAAGACATATGGGTTAATTTAAGTGTAAGAGTTAGCTAGTAATAAGCCTGAGCTAGCGACCAAGCATTTACAAGTAATATAAGCTTCTGTGTGGTAATTTGGAAGCAGTTCCCAGGACGGGAAAACTCTGCTTACATTAAGGGACAAAAGATTTCTTTTGACTCATAACTTATGTAGGGAAATGGTCCATCAGAGTAGAAAAGGCAAGAGTGTGAAGTGGACTGGGCATGGTGGTGAATGCTTTTAATCCCAGAATTTGGGAGGCTGATGGCTGAGTTTGAGGCCAGTCTGGTCTACAGAGTGAGTTCCAGGACAGCCAGCCAGCGCTACACAAAGAAACCCTGTCTTGAGAAAAACAAATAAACAAACAAGAGCATGAGGCAGGTGGTCACATTGCATCTGCAATCAGGAAGTGGAGAACAGACAGGAAACAGAGCCTCAAGGTCCACCCCTAGTGATCTACTTCCTTGAGAAGTTCTCACCACCTCCCAAACAGACCAGGAGCTGTGACTCATTGTTCAAACAAATGAGCGAGCCTATAGGAGACAGTTCACATTCAAACCACAATACCATCTATCCATTCCTCCATCCAT
This sequence comes from Neodon shergylaensis, assembly GCA_025134845.1. NCBI lineage: Eukaryota > Metazoa > Chordata > Mammalia > Rodentia > Cricetidae > Neodon > Neodon shergylaensis. The sequence goes on along the minus strand of JABTXL010002731.1, from coordinate 1,536,056 downwards.
CAATCCCAGCTTCCACACCCACCAATCCCTCTGTCCACTGCTCTCCATCATTACAGGCATCTGCCTGTCTAGCTAGCCTCATGATGCCGGTTGGCTACGTGACACAAAGTCACTTTACATGAGGATGGTGCTCCCTTGGCAAACTGGATTTCTCTCATGGGCACACTGGGCCAAGATCATATGTAAGACCAACAAGTCCTTTTGTGTGAGCCATTCCTACTACAGGGCAGAGCTTAAACACCAACTTCCTCTTTTCCTCTCAATTTTTTTTACCAGTCATAAAAAAGGAGGAACACAGACAGGAGCTGCTATAGGTGACCCAGATTCCCCCAATTAACATCAGGTAGTGGAGCACAGGGAGAGACTCAAGACAAAGTATCCCTGACTTGGTTTCAAGTGTTTTTGATAATGAACGGGTAGAAGACACCTCCATATCATGGGAAATAAATGTATTTTCCAAACACTGAGTTTTGACATTTTAAACTGCGCTCCAGGAACAATGTAATACCTGCCTAGATTCATCCTTTGAATTTCTTTTCTTTTCTTTTTTTTTTTTTGGCCCAGTTTTTCAGTAATACGAAGATCCAGAAGAAACCTAAAAGTGACAAAGAAAATGTATGTGACTAGACTAGGAATTCTCCGAAGCCACAAATGAGGTTCCGGGAGAGAGGAATAAATCAAGAAGTCCTAAGTCGCCAAGCCGTTCTTTGCCCAGCTGCGAATTGCCAGTTTCTAATTTGGTGGCTATCAGAGGCAGATCCGGGTTTTAATTTCTCCCTAGAGTGATTCACGATTGCCTGTAATTCCACAGCAGGTGGCTTACTGTTCCATCAGAAAGTGCCTGTGCACAAATACAATCATATGCATTACGTTGACATCAGCCCCAGAACGGTGACTGCATACACCCTGCCTGCAAAAGAGTGAATGCTCCCGTGTTTAACACACGTGGAAATACTCACGTGGTAAGAGATAACCTCACAATCCTGACACCTCTGATAGGAACTGAAAGAAGTGTCAACTTCAATTACTGTTAGATGCCACCGCATAGAGAGGCCTTGGCACATCACATGGTAAAATTTCTATGGCCCTATGTGGGTCCACTATGAACAGGACCCCCACGGCCCCCATCTGGGAGACTCCACCTATTTTACCTGGAGACAGTAATGACAGATTGCACACACCACATACAAATCACAATGGAGTCAGCTAGCCAACTTCGGCGCAATAGGAAGCCACCATGGCAGAGACTCTGAGCATAGCGCATGCCAGGTGGGACTCACCTCTTCTCTGCGCCAGCAGATTTCTTCTGACAGATGAGGACAGCTGGTGCGTACTTCCCAGTATACTCCGAGCTCTGCTTGACATCCCAGATGGCAGGGCTGCTGGCTCTCACCCCAATGATGCTCACTCCTTTCTTAACCTTGGCCCTGTTAGAGACAGGAAGTACATGTTTGAGACAGCCCTGAGACACCCCAGGTCCAGGTCAACAGTGGTACCAGGGACGTGGTGAGCATTTGCACATTGTAGCTTTGCAGGGATGAACTCATGGCGAATTAGGTTTAAACACAAATTTGTAGCCATCTTCCTATCTATCTGTCCTAGTTGCCCATCCCCACCTCAGCCCTCAGTCATCCCTACTTTTACAGAAGGAGCTAGGAAAGTATGCTGGCCTTCAGCAAACAGCTGTTACATATGGCAATGGAATGTCTCTATTAATTAAAAGACAACACACAAGACAACAGCACTAAAACCTACCTGGAATCGTTTATGGCGAGAAAACCAAATGAGAACTAGAAACAAGCCAAATATAGAGAGGTAACATTCATAGGGGAGCACATGCAGGGGAAGGATCCTGAGCAGCAGACCATATGAACACCAAGCACTACACCTGATTTTCCCAACAGTGTCTGAGTTCCACAGAGAAGCACCGAAGCTCAGACAGGTGAGGGGATGTTCATGGGCCCCTGCACATAGAGGTGCTGGGCTGAGCAAGGCTAGCCAACCTCTATGTTTCTGCTCCTTCCTGACAGTCTTATCATCTTTGTTGCCATAGCCACAGCCTCCATCATCATCATCATAGCTGCAAACCCCATCTTCATCATCATCACTACGACCTCTATCACCATCATCACCACTATGACCTCCATCACCAGCATCACCAGCATCACCTCAACCTCCATCAATATTACCACCACAATCCTGGACATCATCATCATCATTATCTTTTCTTCTTCCTCATCACCACCATCCCATCATCATGATCATCATGACAAACCTCCCTCCATCATCAAGACCGTATGCTTCATCATTATCATCATTGCATTCCTAATCTTTATCATCAACACCACAACCTCTCTCTTCATCAGCATTACCACAATGTCCATCTTGATCATCGCCACAGCCTCATCATCATCACCACAATCCCCATCTTCTTCATCATCACCACCACAAACCCCTTAACATCAACAACACTACAATATCTCCATTACCAACACACCTCCTACCTTCATCATCATCATCACTACATCCATCTTTATCATCATCACCACAGCTGCCATCTGATTCATCATCACCACCACGTTCCTCATAATCCTCTGTGCTCTGGATCACTTATCCACCAACCGGATGCTATTCTAAATGTTATAGTTCTATAACATTTCATCCTCAAATACCCTACTAGGTCAGTTACCATGGGAAATCTGATTTCTTTCATGGCTCCGGAATAGAGGAACAGGCCTTGAGCTGCAGGAAGGACAGCACTCTTGGCTCTCCCTGTATCACTGTGAACTCCTGCTATTAGAGCTGATAAAAGTAAATATATTCATTTTCTCTGCTACTCACACAGAGCTGGTTGGCTTGCGTTGTGCTACCCAATATCTACTCATGATTTAGCCAAGGACACACTCAACAAGGCAGTTCATCTTCCATCTGAGACCCCATTTATCATCTTCCCTCTTCCCTTCCTCCATCATAGAAGGGCCACATGGTCCCACAGACTTTTCTGCAAAGTACAAACACCCCTGTCCTTGCGCTGAATCTGGATAACGGAGGTCCTCTTCGCATGCAGGCCCTTGTTTCTTTCTAAGAAATTTCAAAAGGAAAAAGCCTACATGCGATGAGAAGAGGCAAAAGGACAACACAGTAATTTTCACAGTTTGATTTACTTGTAGATTTGAAGAAAGCGTGTTTCCTACTGTGCCTTCCCTTTCCGAATCCTTGGGGAGAATGAAAAGATCTTGGCCAAGGGATGCTTGGATGCTTCTAGTCTCCTGGGGAGACTGGCCGCAATCTGTCACATGCTCGGCCTTACACCCACGTGATCAGAAGAGGAGCCCTCAATTCCTGTCTGCACCTCTGAAATCCTCAAGGAATAGGGCATAGAAGACGGAGACATGCCTTTCCTTAAGTATTTCTACTTCCATTGGAGACAATTTTATACACACTCTGCAGCAGAGGACCTGAAGTCGCCATGCTCCCGGAAGGCCGTCAGAAAGATTTCAGTGGCACTGGGAATAGGATCCCGGGAGAATTCCCACCATTCCTCAGCTGAGAACAGTGGGACTCTGGGTTGACACTACACAGACAACATGATTCACATGTAGCACCTGGGTCTAGAAGGGCCAGGAATAATGGCAGCCTGCCAGGAAGAGGGCACCATGGGACTCGTCCCCAGTAGAATCCTGCACTTCTGGGCTGAGGTACACTCCTCTCAGTGTTCAGCACTGCATACAACATTGCACAACCATTTGTTTGGGGGAGGTAGAATCGTGCTGTGTGGCTTCACAGGGCGAAGACTCTGGGAAGTTGTACCTGGCTTCCTCTGGATACAGCCCATGTCCTTTTCCCCTCTGGTTACTATAGTTTGTGTGCTTTTCGAGACATAAAGCTGAGCAGCACATGTGACTACAGGGTAAGCCCTCTGAATCTACCCAATGACTTGTTGGACCGGTAGGAGGTCTTCAGGACAGGGTGTTCCCTACTGAAAGACTATACTTCCCAGATCCGCGTATGGTCTATGGGAATCATTTTCTTCCCCATCAAGGCTACAGCCAGATGCTTCCTGTGGGAAATTTTTCTCATCCGTCCACGTAGGTGAGATCTGAGATGCCCCCTTATTTTTTTTTTTTTAGTCAATAAACATAGTTCCGCCTAGAGGTTAAATTTGAACGCCCCCATTTGGCCCTTTCCAGCTCCTTTAATCCTAATAATATAATAGGGACAACCCCAGTACTCACAGTTAGTCTACAACAGGAGAAACTGACGACTTATGGTCAGCTCTGGGAGTTAACACTGGGAGTTTTAGAAACAGATCGTCATGGATAGCATTGCTTCCATGGGGGATATGAATGTGTTTTGTGGGAGTTTTGTTTCTTCTGGAGTCAGGATGGGACCAGGGGCCTTATGCACGCTTGACGAGCACTCTATCACCAGGTGACACCCCCCAGCCCATGTTTTGCATTTCAAATGACTATACTAGCAGGAGTTTTGGATGCATCCATTCATAAAGGTGAGGTTTTATGTACAAGTCTGTGTACTCAGGATACTCTCTGGCTAAATAAGTTTTGACTTCTGCTTTGTGCAAACTCGACTAAATTACAGGCATTCGGGCATGCTGGTGAAGGGGCTGAGGAGATGGCTCAGTGCAGAACCTACTTGCTGGGCAAGCATGAGTTTGATCCGTAGCGTTTACATAGAAGCTCGGCACAGAGGAAAGCACTTGGAATCCCAGTGTTGGGGAAGCGGAGATGGGAAGATCACTGGGGCTTGCTTGTCAGCCAGTCTGGCCAAATCAGTGAGCCCTGGGTACTGAGAGACCCTATTTCAAAAGCAAGGTGAAATAATTGAAAATAGTCGAGATCAGTGTGTGGTCTCCAGATGTATCTGTGAAGTATTGCACACACAGAGGTCTACTGGTGTAAAACTTCATTCGCCGTGGACAGCTATTCTTTCGAGATATGTTAGTATGGATTACAGAGGCTGCCCCAATTACTGTGCGCTGGAATTTTATTGAATCAAATTTGCTTTAAATAAATAGGTCATCAGCCTCTCTTTGGCAATCTTTTTTTTTTTTTTTGTGGTGCATGGCCGTTCTTAGTTGGTGGAGCGATTTGTCTGGCAATCTTTTTATTATGTGGAAGGTATTGGTACCTAGGCCTTTGCTGACATATAATGGGCTCATATTTTGCTTAGATTTTATTCCTAAGTAGGCCATTTAGAATTTGGATGATGTTTCTCAGTGAGTGGTCTTTCGAACATACAGGGTTATTCATTTAATCCATGAATGATCTCAAGTTTTCTATAGCTACAGTGGTTTTGAAGAAGAAATTCTTTCTAAGGTTTATAGCAGAACACTGGATTTGCCTCTCTCACAAACAGAAGGACTTTGCTGAGAAATCACACACATGTGCACGCCCATGCGGGCACACACACACAGACACACACACAGCCCATGACTCTGACACAGAGTGGGAAAGAGATGTTTGTTTGCAGGGTGGAGGCCCGCGTTGTGTGTGAGAATCATGTACAAATATATGCAGGGTTGGCCACCTGCTCCTTGGAGATAGGTCCGTAGTATTTGCAGAACATGGTGCGCCTGCGTTAATCATTCTGAAACATTCCTTCCAGAGTTGCAAGTGGTGGAGTGTGGAAGCTCATAGCAGGCAGTTCTTAGAACCCGTGGAGATTGGCATCACTGGGTCTGAACCAAACGCTAGTTCCTTCTTTGTTTATGGCAAGCGGGTTCATTATAGTCATTAATGAAAGTTTATAACCCACTTGTGGTTCCATAAATACAGGTTACCCTGACAGCCTCATTACCAGCGATAAACACAGCACTTGATTTCTGAAGACACTTTACCGTAGATTTACATCTAATAACACATCCACCACAGTTGAGAGCGGGAAAGCCATAATTTTCCCCAGAGTATGCCCATGCCAACGAAGGCTGATACAGACAAACCTGCTTGGGCTTAGAGGATGGTGTGCTTTTAAAACATAATAGAATCAGCTGTAAAGTCCAGACATGTGCATATGTATGATGCATGTATTATGTATATAGCATATGCACATGTATACCCACACTGCCTCAAACACAGGACTCAGGAATTTACCTGATAGAGCCAGGACTAGCTGGCAGCCTGGACACTAAACCGAGGGGCATAGTGGTTATGTTTTACCTCCATTTGCCCCTCCACATCCCAGTCTCTGTCCTCTGTCAATGTTGGATCCTAGACCCTGCATTCAGGGTATCTGTCCACCACCTTATAAAAAAAGTTGACAGAGACCCACATTGGAGCACTGGACTGAAATCCCAAGGTCCAAATCAGGAGCAGAAAGAGAGCACGAGCAAGGAACTCAGGACCGCGAGGGGTGCACCCACACACTGAGACAATGGGGATGTTCTATCGGGAACTCACCAAGGCCAGCTGGACTGGGTCTGAAAAAGCATGGGATAAAACCGGACTCGCTGAACATAGCGGACAATGAGGACTACTGAGAGCTCAAGAACAATGGCACTGGATTTTGATCCTACTGCATGTACTGGCTTTGTGGGAGCCTAGGCAGTTTGGATGCTCACCTTACTAGACCTGGATGGAGGTGGGTGGTCCTTGGACTTCCCACAGGGCAGGGAACCCTGATTGTTCTTGGGGCTGATGAGGGAGGAGGACTTGATTGGGGGAGGGGGAGGGAAATAGGAGGCGATGGCGGGGAGGAGGCAGAAATCTTTAATAAATAAATTAATTAATTAAAAAAAGTTGACAGTTGACCTTAGTCAACCTACCCAAAGGCCCTCTTCTAGGAATTGACCAAGCACTGGGCCCTGATAACCCTCCTATTTCTCTCCCTCCTTGCCACCTTGCTTCTTTCTCTCTAGTCTATGACATTAACATATGCAAAGGACTTTCATTATCATATGCAAATTATCATTTAGCCTCAACATCTGCAAGCAATCCATTCCATTGAGGTCAAGACATGCAAACAGTCCTCTAGTAGTAACATATGCAAACTGTTCCCTAATATTAACATATGCAGGTGTGCCTTGACATACCATATGCAACAAGCCTCAGGCATTAACATATGCAAATGAGCCCTGAATTAATATGTGCAAATTATCTTCCAGCACTTGCATGTACAAATGGCCCCTGTCATTCGCATATACAAATTCACCTGAGATTAATTTATGCAAATATCTCTAAATCTAGCTCTCCCAGGCTGTCCTTTAGACTATGAAATAGCCACCACTCTCTCACCAAGTGCTTTTCTGAATTGGACCAGAGGTGGTTAGTTTATCTACCATAAGGCTGACTGAGGTGCTGTCATCTACCCCTGAAATAGGCTTGCTTTGAAAGAAGACATTGCATTTCTCTACCATAGCTGAGAAATTCACAGCTGGCCTTCTTGGTGGTAGGTGCCTCTGATCCACTCCGATATTCAAGGATCAAAGCAGATCCTGGTCCTGCCATTTCCAGCCCATGGTTTGCAGCACCTCTGTCATGAGCACCCCAGGCATTGGGAAAAAGGCAAGTGGCAAATAACAGGACAGGGCAGTGCAAACTCAGGTGCACTCACAGTCTACTGAAAGCATCTACCATCTTGGCCACATGCGGTTACAGGTGCAAAGGCATCTGGGAAGCCAGTTCCCACCTGGCTATTGAACCTGCCTGCAGTGTTGCCCAAGGAGAGCTAGGATTTCCAACTCATGTGTCCTGCGTCCTAGAGACCACACGCAGAGCTAAATCCCCCTACACCATTGTACACAGAGCCACTACTGCAGAGAAGCCCCACCTGAAAAGCCACCACGGGCACTCAATGCAGGCACATTTATGAATGGTTTGGCACGTGGATTATTAAAAGTACCTGTGTACAGCTGGGCAGTGCTGCCATACACCTTTAATCCCAGCATTTGGGAGGCAGAGGCAGGCAGATCTCTGTGAGTTTGAGGCCAGCCTGGTCTACAAGAGCTAGTTCCAGGATAGGAATCAAAGCTACACAGAGAAACCCTGTCTCAATGATAAACAACAACAAAAAAAAAGTGTCTGCGTGCTCAATCAAAGAGGTACAAAAAGAATGGAAGTTAGAAGGGGGATGAAAGAGAATTAAATTGGGCTCAAAAGGAGAAATTTGATTATTTGTGTTCCTTGTGAGATTTATTTAAAATTTGTGAGTGCATATATGTATGATGGAGGAGGAAAGGAGAAGAAATGGAAGGAGAAAATTGAGACAAAGACGCCTGGGTCCTGGTGAGACTCTGGCACAAGCTAGTACACACAGAGTTCAGAGCATTGAGAGGAAAACCTTGGGTGGCTTACAAGTACAGTACATGTGTCCAGAGGAATGTTCTGGAACTAGAAACTAGTACTTTGCCAAGCAGTACTACACCTCTTCCATCCCGACTTGGAGATTGTGGTAGTTTTAATGAGAAATCTCCCCAACAGGCTCATGAAACCCTAACATTGTCTGCAATCCACAACCTGCTCTAGGATTCTCTGGAATCTGACAATGGGAGAAAGAAATGGGCCTTCAGGCTGCCTCCTGTTCAAGAGAGGCTTGCCAGAAGCAACCTTTCCTGAGATCCAAGGGATAAAAACCTTTCCAGAGCCTCATCTCCCAGGGCACCGAGTTCTGCTAACCACCAGCACCCAGCACCCACAGCTGCACGAGGCTCTCCTGTCTGCAGAACAGCATGGACACTGCTTATAGCTGGACACCAAACATAGGGAGGGATGCTGTACAGCCTCCTGATCAATGTGGGAGAACACACTCCTCAGTTCAAAGACCAGCAGATAGCATGCTGAATTTTTGGAAACGTTTCCTGTCCCTTGTTTTCTCTCATTAATAGTGGCCAAGAATAAAATAGGTTCCATTTTCTGAGGGGTGGTAGCCAGGTACCCCATTGGTAATCAGTCTAGTTTTGATTGCTGAGTGATCTGACTACATAATTGCTGAGTGATCTAACTACATCGCTTTCCCTCGAGTCCACATGCTATATAATGTTCAGTCCTAGCTCTGTCTTGACATTGGTCAACAGGCATGAGCCTTCCCAGGTACCACTATCCATCCTGTGAGAGTCACACCCGCATGTTCCCATGTTCCCTTGGAGAGGCATAGAGCCAGACCTTAGACCACAGGGATAAAGTCTTTACTACACCTCTTCCATCCCGACTTGGAGATTGTGGTAGTTTTAATGAGAAATCTCCCCAACAGGCTCATGTAATTGACACTGTTTGAGGTTAGCAGAACCATTTAGAAGGTAAGCCTTGTTGGAGGAAGTATTTCACTGGAGGTAGGTTTTGAGAGCATATGGCCTTCCCGTTTGATCTCTGCTTTCTGTGTGATTGAAATTTTGATCTGTCAGCTTCCCGCTCTGGCTGCCACGCCATCCTCACCATCACGAAGATTCCCCCCACTGGAACCATAGCCAGTATAGTCTTTCTTCCATAAGTTGCTTTTAGTCACGGTGCCTTATTACAGAAACAGAAAACCTAACTAATACAAGGGCTATGCCAATTTATGCACGCAGCTAAGACAGACACAGACGGGAGAGCGAGACCAGAGTGATCAACACTAGCATGTTCTCCAGCAGGAGACATATTTGAATGTGCCATGTTGACGTCGGCATATGTGTTTACGAAGCTGGCACTTGCACTATTGAAATACTGTGTGCTACACACAACACAGCACAGGCAAAAATCAAAAGTGTTCAGATGAAAAATAAATATGTTGAGAAGTAATGGCTATTCTCTCATTCCTAAGAGCCCTCTGGCATATCCCCAGGATGCCCCCGCAGTAGAGGGATGTTCCATTACCATACGGCACGTTGGTACATACTGAGATGGAGCACAAACCCCACTGTAGGATCTATGTGTTCCAATCTCAGCAAGAGTGAAGGCGATATGGTAGTTTGAATGTAATTGGCCCCCATAAGCTCATAGGGAGTGGCACTATTAGGAGGTGTGGCTTTGTTGGAGTAGGTGTGGCCTTGTTGGAAGAAGTATGTCACTGCGGAGGTGAACTTTGAAGTCTCATACATGCTCAAGCCATGTCTAGTGTCTGAGTTCACTTCCTGTTGCCTACGGATTAAGATGTAGCTTCTTCTCCACTTTCACCTCTTTCCCCAGCACCACGTTGCACTATGATGAAAATGGACTAAACCTCTGAAAATATAAGCCATGCCAATTGAATGTTTTTTCTTTATTTGAGTTGCTGTGGTCATTGTTTCTCTTCACAGCAATGCGGGGGCAGGGGGGGATTTTAGAAAAGCTCTGCAGCACCTGGCTGTCAGAGAGTTGCTACCTGCTAGAGGTTAAAAAGGAAAAAGCCAAAGACCAAGAAGGATTTATTCGCCAGAAAGGAAAGACCCCATGCCTGAGGGGAATGGAGCCAAGGAAAGAGGCTGGTGTGTCATCAGGAGAAGGTGTGGTCAGAAAAGGATTGTAGCTTCTGAAGGGGGTGTAGCTTCCAGAAAGATATAGTTTCTCACTAGCCAAGTCCCATACTGCACAACTTGTGGGTAAAGCGGGGATTAACTAAACCCAAAGAGGCCATTAAAGGTAGAGCCATGCTATGAAATCCAGGGAGACATCCCAGGCTGGAGCCCACCTACGCCCATCCACGCCCACCAATGCCCACCTACGCCCGCCCCCACGCCCTTATTCACAGCGCAGTTTTATTGACCTTCCAAGTTCAGGCTGCCACTAAACCTTTGCTGTGACCATCTTCCCATTATTTCAGCTACTGTGCTACCTTCCCAGAATTCTGCCAGCTGGTCCTGGTGCACAAACATAGTCATGCTGAAAGAATCAGCTTAATGCTATCAGTCACTTCTGAGACTCCATTAGTCCATCAGTGTGTCGATGTATATGTGTGTGTGTGTATAGTGTGTGTATGTGTGTGTGCGCGCGTGCGTACATATGTGTGTGTATAGTGTGTGTGCGTGTGTGTGCACGTATGTGTGTGCATATATATAGATAAATTGTGTGTGCATGCGTGTGTGCGTGCAAGCGCATGTATGTGTATGCCAGATGGATGAATGAATGAGCAGTTACAGTTAATGAGTGCACTGAGAGGTAAGAAAACAACTGAATGTCCATGACGACACCCTCCTTAGTAACATTTTAGTGACCATTCTCCTACGTGCCTCTTTATTCATGCACTATCTATAATTCTATATAATTAGGACAAAACCCAGATTGGCCACGTGGGCATCAACTGAAACCCTCACCATCCAGGGAGGTTCTGGTCAAAGGTAGTATAGTATAAATAGAGCCTCTGTAAATTAAGCCCTGCACACCTTGGGCATCTGTATGTGGTGGCTGTGAATGAGGCATGCTGCTGTGACCACAGATCGTTCAGGTTTCTTTATCAGCTCCAAAGGTAACTAAACAAGTCTGATGCAGAGAGCTGTCTGGCTGCCAACCAACCCAGGAAAGGAATACCCAGTGAAGGGAAAGCCCAGGCACAGAGCACTGCAGCTGGGCCTCTGTGGTATGAAGTTCCCTCCCAGGCCAGCTGCCTGCTTGGAAGACCCCTGATGTCTCTCGGGTGTCAGAGCCTCTGCAGTCCCGGCATATGCCAAGCGGCTTCCTTTGCCAGTATAGTGATCACTGACTTGTTCAGGCTGCACCAGCGCTTAGAGCTTCCTACAGCCTTACAGCTCCCGGGCCCAGCTTTTCTCCTCACAACTCAAGGCAAACAAGATGGTCAAAGGTCTGCTTCTCTTCTGGCCTTAGCTCGAAGGTTGTCAACGCCACAATATGGATGCTGATGAGAGGTGACGCCCTTCTCCCAACAGAATACACCATCTAGAGAGGAGAGTGGCATGTGTGAGCAGCGCCAGGAACCAAGCTGTGATTCTTCTGCTTGGTCACCCAGTGAGCCATACAACAGACACCTACTAAGACCTGTCTGGCTTCCAAGTGCTTTCTGCAACACTGGGAATGCACAGAGAGGAAGCCATATCCCAACCATTTTAGAACGAGTGAGAGCCAGACAGAGAGACGTGTATGTATGCATGTGTACACACAGGTATGATGCTGATATCTCCTGTAGGTTGTTACTGAGGACTGCGAGTGGAGGTACTATAGAGACTGTCCTTAGCTTATTGCTTACATTCCTGCCAAGAAGCTATGGTGGGCAGAGAGAAACATGCAGACAGGTTCAAGGCTGCCTCTCATTTGATTTGCTCTCCATCTGATGTCAGGAATAGGGAAAAACAAACAAACAAACAAATTAACCTGGTCCCTATAGAAACTACCATCCAGCAGTTCAGAAGGCTATTTGTTATTGCTTGAAAGTGAAGAAGCCCCCAGGGGCTCATGTTTGGGGCCTTGATTGACAGCTTATGGGCTTGGGATGTGATCAGATCATGAGGACCTGATCGATAGATTAACACATTGACATATCAATAATAGAAAGGCCTTACTGTGGTAAAGGAGGCAGGGACTTGGAGGAAGTGGGTCACAGATGTGTATATGAGGGCTAAGTCTTGTTCTGTTCCCGTCTTGTCCACCATGACATGAGATGTTCCACCATGCCTTCCCTATTGTGAGAGACAGAACCCTCCAAAACCCTGAACTAAAAACAGCAGTCCCTCCTTGAGTCTCTCTCAGACAACTGAGCATAACCAAGATGGTTACCACACTGTTCAAATGTTTCACCACTAAGTTTTAAGTTTGGTGTGTAAGGTGCACGATATATGTATGTGGGCACACATGCAAATGCAGGTGTGTGAGAGTATGTATGCATGGAGAGACCAGAAGAAAAGGCCAGGTGCCCTTCTTGTTGACACAGGTTTCTGTACTGCCTGGTCCCACAATTATTCAGTCCAAAAGAAGCACTACATTAACTGTAAACTGATTGGCCTATTAGCTCAGGCTTCTCATTAACTCTTATAACTTATATTAGCCCATAAGTCTTCTCTGTGTTAGCCATGTGGCTTGGTACATTTTTTGGCAAGGCAGTCACATCTCGCTTCCTCTGTGTCTGGGTGACGACTACAGACTGATCTTTCCTCTTCCTAGAATTCTCCTGTTCTCCTTGCCCCGCCTCTACTTCCTGCCTGATTGCCCCACCTATACTTCCTGCCTGGCTACTGGCCAATCAGTGTTTACTTAAAATACAAGTGACAGGGTACAGACCATTGTCCAACAGCACCTTCTCTATTCACTCTCTGCTTTACTTCCTGGAAACAGGTTCTCTTACTGGTTTTTAGCTAAGCAGGAAGGCTGACAAGCCCCAGCAATCTTCCTATCCCTGCCCAGTGCTAGGAACACATGGGTCCATAAGGCCATGCTCAGCTTTTGGTATGAGTGTTGAGGATGTAAACACAGGACCCTGTGGTTACACAACAAGAGTTCTACCCATGGAGCCATCTCCCAGCTCCTCACTACATCTTTTTTTATTTATTTTATTTTTTCTTTATTTTGCATTCCAACCACAGTTCCTCAACCCACTCCTCTTCCTGCCCGCTCCACCTCCCCTCCAGCCCATACCCCATCCACTCCTCCCAATGGGTAAGGGCTCCCATAGCCAACAAAGTCTGGTACATTAAGTTGGGGCAGAACCAAGGCCCTCCCCCTGGATGAAGGTCGAGCATAGCATCCCACCATAGGGAATGGGCTCCAACAAGCTAGCTCATGTGCCAGGGATAGATCCTAGTTCTACTGTCAGGGTCCCCTCAGATAGTCCAAGCTTCACCACTGTCTCCCACATATGGAGGGCCTGGTTTGGTCTCATGGAAGCTCTACAGCTGTGGGTCTAGAGTTCATGATTGTCCATGAGCTTGGTTCAATGTCTCTGTAGATTTCTCCATCACGATCTTGACCTCCTTTGGTCTAATAGGTGAATAGGCTGCTTATAAATTTACAAGCATCTTCAACACTCCCTGCAAACCAGCTTCTTTAGGTCCAGGAAGGACGGAACAGAAAGGGATCATATACATAAATGACAGTAAAGGATGGAAGTGGAGAGAAGGTGAGACAGGACAGTCAAGGCTGAAGGCAGAAGATGTAACAAACACCAAATACTACAGTCACTGGAGGGGTACCTGTGTTGCCAAGCCCTGAGGGCCAAAGGTTCCCTTCCCTGTAGGCCTGAGGGCTCTGACGCTGGCCACTAGGGAGTGGAGCATTACACCACCAAGTTTTCTCTTCAGTAGCTGTGGCTACAGAGGTCTAAACACCTGCACTGGTGCTGATGTTACTGGAGGCTGGAGCTTCAGCAGCTGACAATGAATGCCCGGACCCCAAGCTGCAGATAGAGAGCCATGAGCCTCTGGCTCTAAAGCCCAGAGCAGTGGGTCACTGGCTCTCAAAGCCTGGAGCTGGGAGTCTTTGGCTCTGCCAGTATAGTCCCCAGGACTGGGAAACTCTGGAGCCTGGGATTGCCAAACCCTAGTAGTTTCTCTCAGCTATTCACAATCCTTATGTGACCAGAGCAGAAGGACCCGAGGCAGATCGGATCTGAAATGCAGAATGCCTCTAGGAATCAATTCTCACTTTCTCGCTAGCTCATCTTGAAATGATTACTAACCAGCTCTGACTAATCGCAACAAAACAAAAGCAAGTAAGACACTGGCTTGCACTCCAGCCTCAGATATTAGACACAGGCCTGAAGTTTAAATCTGCCTCTGGAGTTCCAAATTTAGACAAGTCAATAATCTCCACATAGAAAACGGGACAGATATTTACAGAGAAGCAGCTCTTGGGTGACAGTGCCAGCAGCAGGGTTTTATAACTTGGGCCACCTCCCAGATCTCAGATCATTGCAGTGCATAGGGGACCAAGATTCGCTTGATATTCAGGGTTTGGAATAAGTCGTAATTTTATTGTTGGTGAAGAGCCTCAAACCTCTAATTTCACCACACACCTACTACAATTGCAGGCTGATTTCCGTTGCTCTCGAGATGATCAATTTTTGAAGGGAATTGCTTAAACATACATTAGTTGAAGAAAACTTTCCATACCAAAAGCAGGACGCCAGCCAGCAAACACACATGTTCTAGGATGTCTTTGGGAGAGCCATAGCTGTTTTTTTTTCTTTTTGGTTTGTTGAGGCAGGGTCTCCCTGTAGCTTTGGATCCTGTCCTGGAACTAGCTCTTGTAGATCAGACTGGCCTTGAACTCACAGAGATCCACCTGCCTCTGCCTCCCAGTTCTGGGATTAAAGGTGTGCGCCACCGCCACCACCCAGCCTGAGCTACAGCTTTTAATTAAGTATTTTTATGGAACAAATATCAGGATGTTGTAAATAATGAAATCAGAATAAATGGGATTGTGAGAAACACTTCTTTCCTTGCAGATTTCTGTCCGTAACATTCCTCTCCTTTGCTATGCATATTCTGGGAGAGTAAGATGTGTGGACATCATGTTGTGTGTGTTAACTTGGTTTTGAGAAATTAGAACCAAGCCCACTCAGTGGCCACCTTGATGGAGAATTGGGCGGTTTCCAGTCCTGGATTCTGGCAAGTGTTTCATGTATTCTTCACATGCACTTTCCGAGTATTTGTTTTAGGGTCTCCTAGTCTAACTTTAACTATCAATTTGGTCTAGCTAAGGAGTACAGAGAAGATTGCATCACTGGACAGGCTGCCCAGATTAGACTTGTCTGTGGGAATTGTCTTGGTTGTTCATTGATATAGGAGGGCCCAGCCCACTGTGGGTGGCACCATTCCTTAGGCAGGTTGCCCTGTCCTGTATAAGAAAGCTAGCCTGGGAGAAATCAGTAAGTAGAGTTCCTCTATGGTCCCTGCCATATAGTGAAGTAAGTCCCTTGGCTGGAGGAATGTGCAGAATAGCAAGCAGGCCTGTGGTTCGAGTTCTTGCTTTGACTTCCTGCCACTGACTTCCCTCACTGATGGACATTGACATAAGAGTAAACCAAACCAGCCAGTGGTGGTGCGTGCCTTTAGTCCCAGCACTCGGGAGGCAGAGGCAGGCAGGTCTCTGTGAGTTCAAGGCCAGTCTGGTCTACAGAGTGGGTCCCAAGACGGCCAGGGTTACACAGACAAACCATGTCTGGGAGAGCAGGAGGGGAGTAAGCCAAATAAACCTTTCTTCCACTAAGTTGCCTTTGGTCAGAATGTCTTATCACAGCAAGAGAAAGAAAACCAAAATACAGAACCAACAGTAGACAAAAGGACTGCCATGTCAGAGAGACATGTGGGTCAATTATGCACATGGAGGAGGTACACATGTGTGAGGATGCTTTTGTATAACTGTGCATGTGTGCGTGTTTGTGTGTGACTGAACTTGTGTGTGCAGTGGAGACAGGTGTTCCTCAAGCGTCATCTGCCTTTGTTTTGAAACAGCCTCACATTTGACCTGAAATCGAGAAATTTGACCAGGTTGACTGGCCAGTGAGACACAGGGATTCATCTGTTGTTACCTCTCGAGGGTGATAACTGCAATCTTGTGCCACCACACCAGGCTTCTTTTTATTTTTGACTTGTGGTGGTTTAACTCAGGTCCTCTCTTATCAGCATTTTAGCGACTGAAGTATCCCTCCAGTGCCACAGGTTCGCAGATTCATTTTGGATGTACTTTGGATAGTTGTACTAGTTACATTTTGTTTCTGTGATCAAAGACCACAGCCGAAAGTGACTCATGGATAAAAGAGTATATTTTGGCTTATGGTTCCAGATGGAGAATCCAAAATGGTGAGAGAGATATGGCTGTAAGCATAGAAAGTTGACAGATCACATCTCAACCACATGCAGAAAATAAAGGCAAGCAGGAAGTGGGGCAAGGCTATAAACTCTCAAAGCCCACCCAGACCAGTGACATACTTCCTCAAGGAAGGCTCCAACTCCTACAGGTTTCATTCCTCAAACAGTGCCACCTACAGGGGAAACAAGTGTCCACACAGCTGAGCCTGTGGGGGACATTTCTCACTCAAAGCATTGCATCTATGCAACAACATTCTGTCCATCTCCACATTTACTGACATTAACACTATGCCTAAAGAGGGCTGTCTTACCTTTCTTTATTTTCCTATCTTTAATCTCTTTCTGTCCTTAAAAACCATCACATCCTCTACTTGTTTCTCTATTATGATGTTGGCTCAAGTTTAATTGTGTATTAAAAAGGTTGCCACTTAGGGAAATCGATCTGTGGATCCTCCTAGAGTTTATTTCACTGTAGATGAAGCTTTATTTTTCTATTTGTTTTTTTATCAGTATATTTACTAAATGATCTGTCCACCCAGCACCCGTGATACAAAATTCTGTTATTAATATATATTAAAGCGACCCCTGCTTTGTGGCTGATGTTTGGCTTTGCAACCCCATTATTAGGCTGAGGACCTTCTCACAGTCCGGATGCCTTTTGACACACTTTAGTGTCTTGGAGGGTCATTTTCATCCTGTGGCCTTTTCTTTGTGGGGATATTTTGATGTCTCATGTTTCAATAGGAGCCATTCCCGTTTGCATGTTTTCAAAGGCACTTTGAGTTTCAAAAAGAATAAAAGAGACAGGAAAGAAGAAAGACGGAGAAATGGGGCATAGAGTGTTATAAAAATCACTCCCAGGTTTGGACCACACCAACCTCCAGTTAAAAAGTAGCACATACCAGTCAATTATGGGGTGATGGCCCGCAGCGGTCATTCTCCCAGGAAGGCAAGTGGCGAAGTGTGCTGTTGAAGGACCCTGGTGATGCCTGAGTTGACTACCCTGGATACTCCACACACAGTAACCTTCACAAAGACGGTGGGTGGTGGTGGTTTCCACACTTTTGGCAATAGCCTTATACCCAATGAAGATGAACATGCCCTTTGTCTCTTTCTAGTTTGAAGGTGAGGTGCAGTCCCATAGTGCAGTGGTTCTCAGCCGTCCTAATGCTGTAACCCTTTAATCCAGTTCCTCATGTTGTTGTTACCCCCAACCATAAATTATTTTGTTGCCACTTCATAACTGTAATTTTTGTTACTTTTATGAATCATAATGGAAACATGTGTCTTAGGCAACCCCTATGAAAGGATTGTTATACCGCCAAAGGGGTTGAGGCCCATAGGCTGAGAAACACTGCCAAAGATGAAGCTCTAGGATGTCCCCAGGAGCTACAAATAAGGATGGAGCCTTCTCTCCACCACCTTTCTCTTTCAACCCCCTAATCTTTGTGAGAGTTTGGATGTCAGTATGGTGATTTCTCAGAAAATTAGGAAGCAACTTTCCTCAAGACCCAGCAATACCACTTTTGGGTATATACCCAAAGGATGCTCAATCGTGCCACAAGGATATGTGTTCAGCATCATTGTTTGTAATAGCCAGAACCTGGAAACAACCTAAATGTCCCTAGACTGAAAAATGGATAAGGAAAATGTGATACATTTACACAGTGGAGTACTGCACAGCAGAAAAAAAATAACGACATCTTGAAATTTGCAGGCAAATGAATGGAGCTAGAAAACATTATATTGAGTGAGGTAACCCAGACTCAGAAAGACAATTATCACACGTACTCACTCATAAGTGGTTTTTAAACATAAAGCAAAGAAAACCAGCCTACAATTCACAATCCCAGAGAACTTAGACAACAATGAAGACCCTAAGAGAGACATAGATGGATCTAATCTACATGGGAAATAGAAAAAGACAAGATTTCTTGAGTAAATTGGGAGCATGAGGACAATGGGAGAGAGGGTTGAAGGGGAGGGGAGAGAAAGGAAGGGGAGCAGAGAAAAATGTAGAGCTCAATAAAATCAATTAAAAAAAGGAAAAAAATAACTTGGGAGCAGAAACCATGGAGGAGCGCTGCTTAATAGCTTGCTGTCTGGCTCTTGCTCGGCCTCTTTCCTTATACAGCCTTGGACCAGCTGCCTTGGGATGGTGCTGCCCATGGTGGGCTGGGACCTCCCACATCAGTCATGGATCCACACAATTCCTCATAGATGTGGTCACAGGCCAATCTGGTGTGGGCAGATCCTCAGAGGAGACTCCCTCTTCCCCAGGACTCCAATTTGTGTCAAGTTGACAACAAATGCTGAACAGTCCACAAAGGCTCTTTGAGTCTGTCTGTTCTTAAGCCCCGGATCCAACCAAGCCTGAAACAGGACCAGTGACTGTCTTTTAGGTTAGAAAAAGCATCTAACCTTTGCAAGTTTTTTCATTGTCTTGTATTCATCTTAACTTTTTACCTTTTTATGTTATTGTGGTAAGAGCCCTGCTCAGACTTGAGTATGCTTGCAAATATCCCATAATAGAAACTTGATCCTTAATTCAGTGGTGGTGAGACTTGGGTCTCCTAAGAGGTGATAAAGTCAGAAGCGCTCTGCCCTCAGGAGATGGGTTAGCAACCACAGGGGTTTCCTAGTAGGAAACCATGCCTTTAGCCTTCTTCCTTCTGTCCTGTTCCAGTCACCGTGCTGCCTGCAAGATACTACAGTCCCTAAACCTTGGGCCTCTCAGCCTCCAGAGCTGTAAGGAATTAATCTCTGTTCCTGATCACCTAACCATCTTTGTGCGCTCTGTGATAGTCCCCCAGAGTAAGAGAAACACTCACCATTGGCTTTCCACTCCTAATAAGTTCTCATGCATAATAACTGTAGCCGCCACAACTCACGGAAGCTTTGTAAACAGTTCCTCCTTGTGTAATTGAAAAATTGTGTCCACCTACCCATGATTCCCCTTTCCTGACCTCGGCTAAGGTGACCAACTATGCTTGTACTCTATTTCTGTATGTTCAGTTATTTTATGTCCCATCTGCTGTTGACATCTTAGATGCACAGAGCAAATGCAGTTTCTTTACATTTTTACAACATCCACATCCTCACTTAAGCAGTCAGTGATGTTGAAGGACTGAATATTGGTCCAGCTGGGTGGCTCCATTCTGGCACTAATGCTCTGCATGGCCATCGAATGGTGAAAGGCACTCAGCTGCCTCTGTGCTCTCCAATTCAGCGAGAACATGAGAGCAGGAGCAGGTGCTCTTAGGTGGCAGGCCAGGCAGATGCAGGCAGAGCCCTGACCTCTTCACATCCACTCTGGGCTGGAGATCATACCTCTGAGCTGGCTATTAGCTCTTTTAGCACTGACTGGCAATAGACGTTCTTCTAGAACCTTCTGTGAAGCCAATGGATGGAGCAAACCATGGGTTCATGAAAGCCCAAGCTGTGGTTAAGTTTCTCATTGGCCTGTCTTCTCTCATGCTCTGTAGTCAGCCCTACAGGCTGTAACTGTGCATTTATTTATTAATTTTACTTCATGAACACTTAACACAGCTCTTCTTGCACCTACTTATGATTGTCTGATGAGCCAAGGAGCCACCTGAATTAATCCCTGACACTTCACTGCTAAGTGAAATGCTCTTAAATATACACATATATTTAAATACATATGTTGATTAAAATATCATTATTTTAATGGTAAAATTATGATTTCCATTCCAGGTAGACAACTCTTTAGATGTCAAAAGCCTTATCAATATTTGTGTCTCATTTAATGGTGTGTGTTTGTGTGTGTGTGTACTGAAAAATTAAAGTCTCATCCATCATCAGGACCAAACAGACACCCAGTGGTCTTCATTCTCGCTGTTGGTTCTATGTTTATTTGTTGGTAGGAAAGGCAGGAGAAGATTTCCCTGGAGCAGTGCAGTGCAGGGTGTAGGTATTTGGTCCCGGGACACATGTATAAAGCAAAGCGCACTAGCAGGTGGTTATGATCCCAGCACTGGGGAGACAGAGACAGAAGGGGCTCTGGGGCTCAGGGGTCAGGTAGCCAAAACTACTTGGCAAGTTCCAGGCTGAGAGACCATGATTTTAAAAAAGATGTAGATTGCACACATGCATGTTAATACATCTTTGTAGATACCTGAAGACATCCTCAAGTATTATACCTCAAGTACTGTCCACTGTTGGTGTTTGTGTGTGAGTCTGTGTGTGTGTGGTGTGTTTTAAACAAGAGCCTATTCTTACCAACATGAATTGTTTTCCTTCACATATCAATTCTCCTATGCCTGTGTAAAGACCTTTGACAGTAACCATCCCGGGAACTGGGGGACATTAGCTCCACTGCTTCTGGAACTAGAAAGTCATCTTAGGAGAGGAACAGCTTCTCCACGATTGCTTCTCTGGCAAGGCTTTCCCTCACGGAATTTCAGGCTCTCGGCAGACACCAGAGCACAGAACTTGCAGCTCCCTTCCAAGGCAGCATCCGATGGCCCCCGCGTCAGGGCACTTAGCAGACCCCTTGCCAGAATGCTGTGATTTGCCAGCTGCCTGTTAGCCGCTCCACAGCCCACACATTTAAGTAAAGATTTCACAGCCATTACCAGTCTCGGTAATGACACCTGCTGAAAGCTAAGTGCTCTGCCCGTCGTAAACCACAAAGAAAACACAGGCAGGTGAAGATGGACACTGTGATAAACAAGAAGGGATGGCTGTGCTTTTAATTGATTGATTCAAGTCCCCATCCAGCTGCAGACATCTCCTCTCTGAAGTCCCCTTGGCGTTCTGCAGACATAACCAGTCTTGTCCTCGGGTGTTGATGGTCAAGAATAAGGTTCCGTGGCATGGTTCTCTCAGGCAGATGAATAAGGGCAGAACGGGTAGACCAGCCTCAGGCTCCTCCTTGCTTTGCTTTGCTTTTGCTTGCTTTGGTGTTTATAGAGTCCCAGGTCAAAGTTCAAGGTCACTACACCAGTGGAGACTCCACCTCAGAGCACAGGCCAGTGTTCTGCGTGGTGACCATGGCTGTAGTTCACTGTGAGGACCAGGAGCAGCCACATGGAACATTTAGGGTCAGCCTTCAAAGGACTCAAGGTCTTTTGATCTTCTCACCTCCTTCGGCACCTCCTGAGCAAGGCGCAGGCCTTAACAGGAATTAATTCACCTCTGGTACTGTTTTGACAGACAGTCCAAAGGAACCCGTGTATCTTATAATCGTTATAGTTATTTTCTGTTACTGCATTAAACATCATGACCAAAAAGCAACTTGGAAAGGAAAGAACTTAACATACAGTTTGTACTCGTTATGGAAGAAGCCAAGGCAGGAATTCAAGACACAAGCTTCAGAGTGGGAATGAAGCAGAGACCTTAGAGGAACACTGCTGACTAGCCTGCTCTTCTTGGCTTGCTCAGTTTGCGTTTTTACCGAGCCCACTACCATCTTCCTAGGGGTGGGTCCGCCCACAGTGGGCTGGGCCTTCCCACATCAATCATCAGTCAAGAAAAATGCTCCTACCTGCTTGCCTACAGGTCAATCTGATGGAAGCAAATCCTAACCATCACAGCTCAGTTATCATCTCCTGGCATACAGAAATAAAGATATGGAGCGAGACAGGTACATCATACTCAGCTAACTTCAAATCTTCTGACTCTTGGTCAGACATGGGTACATGGTATGAACAGGACAGGGGTATCAGGCAGATTATAGCTTCACCTCTATACCCAAGAAATTTTTATAGGACCCTGGTCATTTAGCTCTATAATACAAGTGTACAAATCAAGCATTTATTGATCATAAATCATAAACAATTTATTTTAAAACAATTCTTTGGACTGCATATAACTTTGCCATTTTTTAAAGTCAAAAGCAAATTTGAATATTCATGAGATAGATTGCCTGTTCATTTTTACACAAGAAAATAAATCTTGGTTGAATGTCCAATATTGCAGGATGAAGAGTATCTCTGCTGTTTTTCAGAGCTGATCGATAATTTGATTTTATAATCATCCGTGCTGAGAATTCTGCTTCATACAAACGCATAGTATAAAATGGAAGAAATGTTCAGAGCCATTTCAGAAATTATTGGAAATTTTCTTTCCAATCTGGAGCCAAAATTAATTCATCATTTCTTATGAAATTCAAGTCAGCAACTCAAACAGCAGGGTTTTTTTTTTAAATCAACCATCCTAACACCACACAATCCAAAGATATACAAATTTGACACACTAAGGCATGAAGGTAGGAAAATATTAAAATATGAAAAAAGTCTTTGTTTTCCATTATTAAACTCTACTGTTTCCATAACAACAGAAAACTTTGTTCTAGAAAAACAGTTCAAGTCAGTCATATCTGAGCTGCGGAGTCGCAGGCAGCCTTCACTGGAGTCGGATGGTGTGATCACATGCTTGGTACAAAGTGTGGAGGCTTTGTATTGGGAACTGAGGCCATAGTGAAGTTGCAGAGCCAAACATGGGTTCGCACTGCTGCGAACACCTTGGACTATGCATTTTATTTTTAATTAAATTTTGTTATTTTCACTTCCAGAAACCGGATACTATTGCCTGCCTTTGCGTTGATTCACTCAACCTCCAATCCAGTTGCAACCCACAGCTTCTTAAGCTGGGGTACAGAACACGGGATTGGGGGGGATTCTTATATAGCAGGAAAAGTCAACAACACTATGTTGATGTGAAGCTGGAGGTCTCACCACCTACCCACCCATCCCTGATGCCCATCACAGGCTCAGTCTGTTTGCCCTCAGAGGCCATGAAGAAATGGGCCATGAGAGGACACTGATCCACGTGATTCTCTAATCTAGCATTGCCCCACTTTCACAATCTGAATCGATACTCAAAATGATGAACTTTTTGTTTTCTAAAAAAAGATGTAGATTTTTGGGTTGTCCTGAAACACAATATAATTCTTAGACTTCCTGCCTTGATGATACTCCATTATGATGGACTATGTGCTCTAAAGCCACGAGCCAAACTAAAGCCTTCTTCACGTGCTTGTTTCTGTCAGATATTTAGTTACACTTGTGAGAAAAGAAGTTGCTAGAATGATCACTTTCTCTCTTCTACTGAGAGAAGCCTGGAGATAAGAAGCCCGAAGAGTAGGCCAGTGATGGACGTGAAGTGCTAGCTGCCACAACAATGGACAGGACCAAGCTGAGGGAACCTGTAAGGCATTCACCAGGGACACTGACAGGCTCTCAGTGGGAAGGACCACCTGAGGAATCCCATCCATCAGACACTGCAAGCTGCAGAAGAGAAGGTATCTTTTACCTCAGGTAGATGAGATAGAAGTTCAGCCCCAGTGACAGGGACTTCCACTGAAGTACAGGCCAACTAGCCCATGTCTCTTAGATGCCCTTGCTCTTGTTTCCTCCATGTCCCTGATGGAGCGCTAGTCTTTTGAATAATTCTTTCCTCTCATCTCACTGTGACCTGGAGCCTCCACCCCTCTCAACAGCCATTTCACTCTAGGCTTCCAAGGCACCGGGTACCCTGCCAATCCTTGGGCTGTCAGTAAAAACAATGACAATAATAGGAACAGAACAAATTGCAAAATCTCTTGCCAATAGTTCTTTTACAATGAGGAGTGAGAAGCTGATTTTACAGAACTTAGTCTCGCCTTTGGTTGGTGCCAACAGCCCAGGGGCATCCAGTACAGAGCTGGCTGCACATGGCTTGCCTGAATGCCTGGGAATAGAGTTGGCCTACCACAGAACACATTTGAATCTGAGAGTGCCCTAATGAAAAGGTAGGTCTGGTTTGGGCAATACCTTTCAAAGATCAGGCTGTGACTGGGTATGTAGCCAGAGAGTCAACTTGGCACACCCTCCTGGCAATGTGGAGACTTGAACAGGGTTTGACTGACGAGGAGAGACTATCTATACCTCATTACAAAAGTGAGAGAAGCAACAGTTTTCTTTCAAAGATGTTGACATATCAAAAGCCACAAGATAGTTCTTAAAGGTAAAAAAAAATTCTTACATGTCTTAAAACTTATTTTGTGATTCATTTATCTCTCTGCTTCTTCACTGGGGATACAATGTGACCAGCTGCATTACACTTCCGCTGCCGTGTCTTCCTCCCTATGATGGAGATCCTAACCATGATGGAGTATCTTAACCTTGATAGAGTATCCTCACCATGAGAGTATTCTCACAATGATAAAGTATCCTCACCATGATAGAGTATCCTCACCATGATGGAGTAGCCCACCATAATGGAGTATCTTCCCCATGATGGAGTATCCTCACCATAGTGGAGTATCCTCATCATGATGGAGTGCACTCTTAAGGCAGGAGGTCAAACAAGCCCTTCCTTCTGTAAGCTGCTTTTATCAGGCATTTTGTCACAGCACTGAGGAAAGTAATAAAGATGCCATCCAGGCCTTTCTGTGTTCATGGTGTGAGCCTGATAATTCACTACGGATCCTCAGAACCTACACTCATTGGCAATCAAACAGCAAAACGAAAGAAAAAATGTTTCTCAGAGTGAACAGATCTTTTGATACATTTTCTTCATTGTTTACTCCTCAAATACAGAAGAAAAATGCAGTATGCATAGGTTAAAGAATGCTGGATCAAAATGCACTACCAGTCTGTAGCAAAGATGCCTTCATTAGATGCTACCTAGACTTCAGAAGATGCCAGTGGAGTCCGATTTCCTCTGCACTGCTGCCTCTAGTGTATCGAAGTTGCCGACACATAGTGTGTATGGTGGTATAAGAGCATGATAAGAACATCCCCTCTCTTCTGTGACATCATCCCCTAGCAGACACTCATGGCCATTGGCAACCACACCACTCACCAACCATTGTCTATTCACTCACCTCAAAGAAAAAGGTGCCATTTCCGCCTTGGTCATTTCCCCTACCTACACCTGGAACCAAGATTGTCATGAGACTCCTTCAGTCCAAGCTCACCACACACTCTGAGAGGTCTTCCACTACAACAAAGTGTTCCTCTTTCTTCTCCATCAATTCCATGAAAGTCTGTCTTCCACGGGTGTTCTGGTGAAATGGACAGGGCCATCTCAGGCTATCCAAAACTGGCATAAAACACATCAAAAGTGACTGCTTGGTTGCCTTCCTGTTTAAGAGGTGAGTGAAAATGAGTTTTGCAATTTTCCTTGGACTACTTTCTTTAATATCTGATGGGTCAGTAACACAGTGACCTTGCTCACAAAAAGCCTGAAGATGTACAATTCAATCAGATAGCCCCTGGTCATGTTGATCTATTTAAATTTAAATTAATAAGGACAAAATTAAATCAATTCAATTCTCTGGTTGCATACCAATAGCTCATGAATACACAGGCCACTTGGATGAGGGTCACGGATGCACAGCCTGCATGGATGAAGAACATGAATGCACACACTGCATAGATGAGGACCATTGGTGCACAGTGCATGTGGGTGAGGACCATATGGATAAGAGCGTGGATGCACAGCCCATGTGGATGAGAGTTCTGGCACTGGGTAGCACAATTTTATCATATTTCCAGCATCTTAGAAATTCCATTGGAAAGCAATGCTCTAGAGTAATTTTGACAAAACTCTGCGTCCTTAGGCACATTTTGAAGTTGACATTTAAAATTTTCCCTCCTAAGCTACAAAGGTTGGAATTTTCAGTATATTGAAACTATTGACATTTCAAAATTAACTGTTACATCTTTCTTTTAAAAGTATTCACTAGACTCCAAATACCAGTGCAATTTGATACCCACCATTGTTCACATAAAGCGTATACACACACACACACACACACACACACACACACATACACTCTTCTTTACTACAGTTAAATTGTCTATCAGTTATTTTTTCTTTTCCCTTCCATTCTTGTTATCTTGTTCACAGACACTTCCCCTCAATTCTATGCTGAATGTTTTTTATCGATCCCTCTCATTGTCTGGAGTCAAAACACATAGAAGGATTTGTTTTTCTCATGATCCTGAGCCTCCAAATAGTTACTCCAAGAAATAAAAAGAAGAATGATTGCCAGATACCTGAGCTGGGGACACAGAGTGTCACAGTTAGCTTCAGCTGTCCTCTCGACACACTTGAGAAGAGAGACCTTCAGCTGAGGCATTGCCTCCATCCGAGCAGCCTATGGGTATGTTTGTGAGGATATTTACTTAGCTGCTAATTGATATGGAAAGATACTGCGCCAAAAAAAAATGAACTCCAAGGTATTAAGAACCTCAACAAAACTGAAACTTCTAGATAAAAAAGTAGAAAGGACATGTCAATAGATAGGTATGGGTAAGGGCTTTCTGAATAGGACTCTGATCACTCAGGAAATGTATCCAATAACCAACATATGTATCTCATGATGCTGAAAATCTTCCACATAGCAAAGGAAGCTATCAGTCAAATGAAGACAGGCTATCCATAAAGGGAGCCTTTTACCAGCCATAAACACAACAGCACAGACACAACAATTTAAAAGAAAAAAAAATAAAGAAAACAGACTCAATTTTAAAAACAGGCCATGGGGTTGAACTAAGCATTCTCAAATAAAGAAATATAAGATGATAGGAAGAATTTCTACGAAGTACTCAACATCCTTGGCCAGCAGAAAAATGCAAGTGAAAGCTACTTTGAGACTGCATGTCACCCTAGTCACAATGGTTGCTATCCAGAAAACAAACGACAGCAAACACTGTGGAGGACGTGGGAAGAGTGGAGCCCTGATCTTCCTTAATGAGGATGTAAGCTGTCACAGACATCGTGAAAGTCAATGTGCGGCTTTCTCAAAAAGTTAAAAATAGAACTATCATCTGACCCAGGGATTAAATGTCAAAGAACACACATACTGTGAAAAAAAAAACAAAAACAAAAAACAAACAAACAAAAAAACCACTGATGGCAGACCTATCAGAAGTCAGGAGAGTGTTGCTATCCTGCAGCAATGCACAACAATTGCTGGCTACGACAGAGATTCCTTCTGTGTTCACACTCAATGTTCTGTGTGAACAGGCAGAGTGTAGGCTGCTGGGACTGTGTATGGGGCTGCCATCGCTGCCCAGCACCTCAATGCTTCCAACCCAAAGAATGAGAGAGCAAGGAGGCTGACATCTCGGCTCAGACATGTTTCCATAGAAGTGACGCATGTCACTTTGGACTAAAGAAATCACATGATCTGAGTTTACTGCAAAGGAGGCAAAGGAAGTGGGGAGCATAATAGTACACTGGGATCCTGAATTGGTTACTCTTCACATTGCTGTGACAAAATTCCAAACAAGATCAACTTAAGGAAGGAAGGTTTCACTTATTATCATTTATTATTATTGTATCAAGGGTGCAATATATCAAGGTAGGAAGCCAGGGCAGCATGTGTATATGGCAGCTGGTCACATCAAGTCTGCAGTCAAGAAAGAGACAGATGAATGCTGGTGCTTAATTCTCTCTCTCTCTCTCTCTCTCTCTCTCTCTCTCTCTCTCTCTCTCT
>JABTXL010002731.1:1495416-1507928 GCA_025134845.1 Neodon shergylaensis | reverse complement strand
CTCTCTCTCTCTCTCTCTCTCTCTCTCTCTCTCTCTCTCTCTCTCTCGTTTTTCAAGACAAGGTTTCTCTGTGTAGTCCTAGATGTCCTGGAACTCTCTTTGTAGACCAAGCTGCCCTCAAACCCACAGAGATCCGTTTGTCTCTGCTTCCCGAGTGCTGGGATTAAAGGCGTGCACCACCACTACCTAGCTGCTTTTTCCTTTTTATCCAGTTCAGGACTCCAGCCCAGGGAATGGTACTACCTACATTGGGATGGGTCTTCCCTCCCCAGTTAACACTTTCTGGAAACATCTTTACACACACACACACACACACACACAGGCTCTAAAAATTGTATTGTATCCATTATTCTAAATCTCATGATTAACAATCACAGGTCCTATCTAGACAGAAATTTCAAAGTGGTGCTAGAACATCCCCAGCCAAGGATGTCCAGCATAAGACATAAAGACAATGATACTAGGAAGTTGAACTCAAAAAGGCATTGCCAACAATCTCACCTCGCTGGGACGAAAGTCCCACACCATGGAACTTCAGCCATGTCTGTGGAACCAGAATGGCAATGGCATCTCCACATTCCCAACCGAGGACAATATGAGATAGGAAGTGTGTAAGGCATAGCACAGCTTCCCAAGAGAATGTAGATGTGCTGGTCATTTTTATTTATAACCTAGCCTCGCCTAGGAAGAGAGTCTCCACGGGAGATTATCTGGATCAGGCTGGCGTCTAAGCCTGTCTGTGTAGGACTGCCACAGTTAATTGATGTGAGAAGACCCATTTCACTATGGGTGGCACCACTCCTAAACCCGGTGTGGTTGAAATGATCCATGGAGAACTCGAGATGGGTAGACGCAAACAAGCAAGCATGCATACATTCACTTCTCCCTGCTCGTGTCTGCGCGTGTGATGTGACTAGCTATTTAATGTTCCTGTTTGCCTTTCAACACAATAATGAACAGTAACCTTGAATTGCAATCTAAAATAAATCCCTTTCTCTCCTAAGTTGCTTTCTTGCCAGGGTATTTTTACCATATCAAGAGACACAAACTAGGACAGGCAGGGGCTGGCATTAGAGTGCACAGGGGGCAGGCTTATGCTAAGCTCAGGGCGGCTCTTTCTGGTTTGCACTTGGGTGGAGAAGTAGAAGAAGTCATTTTCTACACAAATGGCACAGGGCAGCATGAATCCACATCCCAGGCTTCCAGTTAAGGAGGGCGCTCTGAGGAACACTCCGGGAGCACAGGTTTACATTGCAATGCAATTCAAGTCTTCAAACCCCATCCATGACAAAAATGACTTGTCACCAAAGCAAAGACTAGGGACATGGCAGTTTGATCAGGTTCTATTTCTACAGCAATGAAAGCAGGGAACTGGACACTGTGTAGCCTGTGAGTGGATTTGCACCTGGTCACAGCTGACATCTCCTTTCTCAGACACCAGGGTTAGTAGACGGCCCAGGGGGTTTGCAGTTGCAAAGGTCAGCACCAGTGGAAGGCCCCCAGTAAGTGAGCAGGATGCCTCCACTTTGCTCTCTTCTCTTCTCCCTTTTAAAACGAAGTCAAGGGACTGGAGAGATGACTCAGTGGTTAAGAGCACTGACTGCTTTTCCAGAGGACCCGGGTTCAATTCCCCCCCCCACACACGGCAGCTCACAACTGTCTGTAAATCCAATTCCAGGGAAACTGACAGCCTCACACAGACATACATGAAGGCAAAACACTAATGCTCATAAAATAAAAATAAATAAATTTAAAATAAAGGTGATACATGGTGAAGACGTTGACACTAGGTGTTGAATTACTTTCAATAAATAGAATGTATGCATATACACATATTTTATTTATTTATACATACATTATTATATATAAAGGGGACTCAGAAAATGTATACTTTTAAATCCACTGATGCCCATGCATCTGCTGTCTGGCTTTGCACCACGCAAGACACTGCTCTGAGCTGAAGATCTTTCTGTTTAAAACCTCCCGGGGGTCAAGACAACATTGGCGGGCAGGTAGATGTGTAGCCCAACCATAACCCCCTAGCCTGAGTCTAAAGACACCAGCTATAATTTTCAAATAGTCATGACCACTGCATGTCTTTCATCTGTACATATAGTATCTCAAACACCTGAAAGATCCCACAAGGTAATTCCCAAGTCCAGAGACAGTCAGCATCTATTCCAACACCTCCCTCTTTCTAGCAGAGAAGTTATGACTGAACCTAAAATTAGTCTTACTGCCAAAGTCAGAACTGATTATTAGAAATCGTTCCCCTTTAGACTCTACTCTGGAATACACTCCTCAAAACAAGTCAGCTGGACGGGATCTTCCCTGTGGAAGCCACCTTCAAAGGCTTTTGATTTCTGTAGGGTACTTTTTGATGTGTGAAGAATAAGCCCACCTTGGTGCCTGCCTTGTGAATCTAATCTAAGCCCACTGATACAAGGAAGGTTTTCAGGCTGCACATCTCCTGGTACGGATGTGACAACAGGCGGGTGGTGCATAGGTGCCGGCTTCAAACGAGGCGACTGCTGAGTGGAGTGGCAGGCCAAGGGAAACGAAGAGGCTGGTGTCATGAAGGCATGTCAGCAGAAGTGACATCTAGGCACAGTACACAGTGTAATGGCAGCCCAAACTGAGGCTTAAATTGGCACAGGCATGAAGTGGGTAGCAATTTTCCTATTTCTAGGAATGGCAACACTGATGAAGGCCATGCCTAGGCACCAGAGGGTTATCTAAAATAAGAATATAAAGCATGCACCTTCTGCAATGACTGCTCAGGAAGAGAGCAATGGACTCAGTGGTCCTCCTCATCCCTCTGCAAAATGAATGAGGGTGACTTAGTCCCTGACAACAAAGCACAGTGAAAAAATAAGCAGTGTGTGTATATTTCCCAGTGTCCTGGATCCACAGTGACCTCCTCCCTCAGCCAGAGCCCAGAAAGGGTCACCCACTTGGAATGTCATCAAACACTGCCACTGAAAGAGAAAGCTAGAACGCCCATACCTAGTTCGCCTGTGTACACACGGAAGTGACAGGTCATGCACCCTTATTTTCTCTCAGAAGCAAAAGCTCTGTGACCATACCTGACCTCAGGGGAATGGGCGAGCCCAACTTCATGGTGATGGGGCAACTCGAGTTTATTACCTTGATGGGGAAGCTGACGACAAGTTGATGGGAAAACCTGATTTCATGGTGACGAGGACGTTCAACTTCATGTTGATGAGGAAATCCAACTTCAAGGTGATAAGGAAGCCTTACTTGAGACGGATGGGAAACCCAAGCCCATTCTCTTCTCTGAAGGCATTAGTAGATGGCTGTCATGGCCACTGTGTGATACAGACATCCAACAAGGCTTCATAATGACAGACAGAGGCGAGTGTCCTGCTATCAAAGTCTAAGATACCCTGAGAGAGTAAACAAGGCACGCATGGGTTGAGGGGCTGGGAGGAGGCCGTGCATTTTTAGATTGTGAAGGCTCATCAACGAGAAGCAATAACCTTTCCATCTGACCCTAGTTCAGGACGACACCCCAAACAACCCATTCAACCATTGTTTGGGCGCCTGCTTATGTGAGGTTCCCCCCAAAGCCCAGGTACAGAATCCTCCCTGACAGTTGCCTTCCACTTGGCAATGGTGACTAAGGCTAGTTTTCCTAGAATGGGTCTTGTTTGTGAACCACCAGACAAAGAACTAACTCAGTGCCACACAGGAAACGGTTCAGGATATCTTCTTGTCACGCTATAGATTTTCTACTTGAAAACCTGCTTCCGACAAGTACTGGGAGAGTCCCTTAGACACTGCTGGAGTCAGAATAATTCACGGAGAGCCGTTGAGCCCCTCGTACATGCTATCTGAAGCTGCATAATAAACCCACACAAGTTCTTATTAAGGACCACAGCTTTCAGCCCTGTGAGACAGAAACCAGTTATCATTATGCATCTCCAGGAATGCAGATTAAAATTAAATCAATTTGTTTATCTCCAGATTCACTGACCAATTAACATTTCAGAAAGGGAAAGGAAAGCACTCTACCCCCACCCCCAGACACACACACACACATACATACACACACAACCCTCATTCAAATGGAGATATTAAAAATATCAATCTCAGGAGGGTTTCGGAAATAAACTTAATTATCCAAAGGGCAGGAGACCAAATGGGACTCCGCCAGCGCCGGTGCTGTGAGCTAGCATCAGGTTTTCACGGCCCCGCCACTGCATCTGAAGAAGGTGACATTTCCTTGTGAATTCATTTGGAGCATCAGAGAATTTGTGTCCCTCTGTACACTGTCACCTAAGTTTTAAAGCTTTTGTATATCCAAAACATGCCTTAAGAAGTGTTTTTGCAATTAAATATTTTAACTTCTTCTTCTATCTTTTCCCCTTTCTGTTTTCATTAGTACGCGAGACAGCAAGCATCCTTACAGCATGTTCCTACAGACTCGGTTTTGGTTGATCACCGCTCTCTGCTTTCCCCTTTCCTGTTGGACCCTTGCACCCTGAATCTGCCCCGTCCCACTTCTGGTTTCCCCCCTTTCACTTTTATGCCCTATGGGTTTTATTACCCTTCCCATCTGCCACACTTAAGGCCTCTTTTAACCCCTCCCATGGACTCCTTTCTAATTTTTTGGTCTCTGTCCACCTCACTCCCATTTTATTTATATAAATACACATTAAAAATATTAATTGCCAGAATCCGCAAATGAGACAAAAGATGCAGTATTTGATTTTCTAGATTTAAGCTATGGATGTTTATTTTTCTTTTTTCTTTCGACTCTTTCCCTCCTTTCCTTTCTTAGTCGCTGTGACAAAAGTAACGAAGAAAAGATGGGTTCGTTTTGGTTTTTGGCTCCAGGTGAGAATGACTCATGGCGAGGGAGATGCAGGAACAGGAGCGTGAAGCATGTAGTAATAGGGGCGGCGGGGCTGCGTCCCTGGCACCTGGCCGCCCGTATGGCTAGCTTATGCCCCGAAATAATTACACAGAAACTGTATTCATTTAAATACTGCTTGGCCCATTAGCTCTAGCTTCTTACTGGCTAGCTCTTACATATTGTTTTAACCCATTTCTAATATTCTGTGTAGCCCATGAGGTGGCTTACCAGGAAAGATCTTAACCTGCGTCTGGCTGGAGTGGGAGAATCATGGCGGCTCACTGACTCAGCTTCTTTCTCCCAGAATCCTGTTCTGTTTACTTCGCCTACCTAATTTTCTGTCCTATGAGGGCCAAGGCAGTTTCTTTATTAGTTAACCAATGAAAGCAACAGATAAGATACAAGACCCACCTCCATCAGAAGCGGCTTACACTGCACCCATGTCAAGGAGCAGCAGAGACAGACACATGTTGGAGCTTGGTTCCTATCTCCATTTGTACATCTAGAACCCCAGCCCAGGGAATAGTGCCACCCACAGTGGGACTTCCGATGTCCATTAACCTAATCAACATTCACAGACAATCTCAGAGGCAAACCTCTGATAGCCTAGATAATCCCTAGCAGGTTTGCCTGGAGGGTGTCCCTTAGGTGATTTCAGAGAGTGCCAAACTGATAACACAATCACAGCTCAGCTTTCTAGAGAACACAGTGGCATTTATTAATTCATAGATGACTTGGGCAATGAAAAAAAATAAAAGGTTTTGACTAAAATCCCAGACATCTAGCCCATTTGTACCACTTCTGATTGGGTATAAAAGGCTTGGGACTGAGTGTCCACCAGCTGGTCCAAGTCCTTGCTAGGCTCAGCTTAAGATCCACGTACTAACAAGTCGCCTTGGCACTGTCAGATCTTGATGGTGTCATGGGATGGATGCAGGGTATATCTAGCACCGGGAAGAAAGAGATTGTGCCCCAGGCCAGCTTACACAGGAAGAAGGCTGTGCCCTACTACTAGCAAGCAGTCTTACTTCCCATGGAGCTCAAACACATCCTGAACGGGTGGATAACCAACTGCAGGAAGCAGAATACAACAGGGGCCTGTGAACAGACTGGAGTTACAGAGTGAGTTCTAAAAGCCCGAAGACAACTCCTGTCTCACAGAAGAAAGGCCTCAATTCCAGATCCAACCTATACTCACTAGCTCTCTATCCGAGGGCCACAAGGTACCTGCTTTTGCTGACACGGAAAATGGCCGCCCGCTTCCTGTGGGGTGCCACAGGGATCAGCTGAGGCTGTGTGAGTGTGAACTTCATCCTGTGCTCCCTGCCCCTCCTGCCACACCTGCACCTTCAGACACATCTACATGCCCTGATCATGCGACTCCATGGTCCAAAACGGTCGTCAACTCCTGCTCACTTGGATAAAACTTGTGGTTTCTTTGAGAACCAACTTGGAGAGAAAGTCCACTTGAGAAATCTGCCCTCATTTGGGTTTTCTTACCCTAAATCAGATAAATGTTGCTTGCATCCAAATGGGAAACCTGCCCCTAGCATACTCCCTTAACTCACTCTGTGTGTGTGCATGCATGTGTGTTTGCATATGTGTGTGCATGTGTGTGAGTCTGTTTGCGCATGTGTGTATGTGAGTGTGTGTGTGTGTGTGTGTGTGTGCAGGCATACACATACCATAGCACACATGTGGAAGTCAGAGGGCCACCTCAGTTTCACACTCCTTATCTTCCACTTGGTGACACAGCGTCTGTTTGAGGCTTGCTTCTCTGTGTGCTGGCTAGGGGTCTGTGGGCTTCAAGGGGACTCTTCTGTCTCTACCAGCTGTCTTGCTCTAAGAACATGGGGATTATGGATGCAGGCTACCAGATTTTAACTCAGGTCCTCATGGTTGGCAAGCACTTTACTAACTGAGTCATTTCCCCAGCTCTCAACTCCCCCTCATCACCACCTCCCAGCTCTAGCAGAACTTGTGCACAGGAGATGCTCAGCAAACAGAACTAATGGCACACAGGAACTCTATATTAGAGGGTGCCTCAGTCTGTTCTGCACTAAGCAGCACTGTTGCAGAACAGCTGTACACTGTGTGGAGAGGAGTTGCTGTGATTGGTGTAATACAAAGCCGAATGGCCAATAGCTAAGCAGAAGAGGAAAGGCGGGATTTCCAGGGAGAGAAAGGAAGAGGAGAAGGAATCTAGGTTCTCAAGAGATGCCAGTGAGATGCAGAACAAGGTGGACAGGCTGTACAGAGGAGGCGTTGCTGAACCATGTGACAAAATGTAGATTAATAGAAGCAGGTTAATTTGAGTTGTAAGAGCTAGTTGGGAAAAGGCCTAAGCTAGGGCCAAGTTTTCATAATTCATAATAAATCTCCATGTCATTATTTGTGGGCTGGTGGTCTAGGAAAAGTCTGACTACATGGCATGCTAAAATCACTAGGTAGCATTCTCCAGAAAAGCATTTCAGTATGCAGTACTATCCTGTCCAGTTGTTTCTGTGAGATCTCCAAGACCTAGTTCACTGGCCTGTGAGACACAGCTCTCTGCCTTTCTAGAATGCACACTTGTGTCTTGCTCTTTTATGTATTTTTGATGCTTTGTGCTCTTGGTTTGGGGAATGTGCACCTGTGTGCAACTGAGAAGGTCTTTAGGTATCTTCTTTCATCCTTCTTCCTTTTATCCTCCTCTCGCTGCCTGGCGAGGCAAGGCAGGGACACACGGAATCTCCCCCAAAGAACAAGACATTGCGGTTAACACACAAAGAAGGTAACACTGGAGAGATCTTTTTTTTTCTGGTTGACATTTTAGTCTGAAGAATTCAAACTACCAAAAGGCTCTTCCTACACTGAACATCTAAAGGTCAGTAAAGTTGTCCTTTCCGGGAGGATCCAGCTCCCTTGGGAAAGGACAGTCTGAGTGCAAACGGATGGAGGAGTGTGGGGAAGAGAGGGCACCATGCAAGTCTGCAGCTTAGATGTTGCACCCAGGGATACCACTTAGAATAGTCAGCGGGTGACAAGTGGAGGAGCCATCAGACAGCAGAGGACCCTGACACAGCCACTCAGCTGTGTGCTGGATGGACATGAGGCCTGTGTTCCTGAGAACACAGGATGGTAGGAAGTGAGGCCAGGAAGAGATTCTACCCACTGACTGGAAGTGAGTGCTATGTCTCAACTGATGGACACATACTAGAAACATTTCAGAACACTATGCATTCTCCCCAAATTGTCTCTAGAGTAATTCTCAGTGTGACTGTCACCTGGCTTCTTTCAGACGTGAGGAGAAGTAGGGAAGAGGACCGACGTCAAAACTCTGGTCATCAGCAATATTGGCTGTGAAATCTAAGCTTCCTTGTCTGGTTTGATTTTGTCATGTGATAGGGCATCTCTTGGGTATATTCCCAAGAGTGGTATTGCTGGGTCCAGGGGTAGGTTGATCCCAAATTTCCTGAGAAACCGAAACACTGATTTCCAAAGTGGTTGCACAAGAT
Source organism: Neodon shergylaensis (assembly GCA_025134845.1). NCBI lineage: Eukaryota > Metazoa > Chordata > Mammalia > Rodentia > Cricetidae > Neodon > Neodon shergylaensis. The sequence goes on along the minus strand of JABTXL010002731.1, from coordinate 1,499,552 downwards.
TGCATTCCCACCAGCAATGTATGAGGGTACCCCTTCCTCCACAGCCTCTCCAGCAAAGGAGTTTTTGATTTTAGCCATTCTGACAGGTGTAAGATGATATCTCAAAGTTGTTTTGATTTGCATCTCCCTAATCACTAAGGAGGTTGAGCATGACCTTAAGTGTCTTTTGGCCATTTGAACTTCTTCTGTTGAGAATTCTCTGTTCAGTTCAGTGCCCCATTTTTAATTGGGTTAATTAGCATTTTGAAGTCTAGTTTCTTGAGTTCTCTATAAATTTTGGAGATCAGGCCTTTGTCTGTTGCAGGGTTGGTGAAGATCTTCTCCCAGTCAGTAGGTTGTCTTTTTGTCTTAGTGACAGTGTCTTTTGCTTTACAGAAGCTTCTCAGTTTTAGTAGGTCCCATTTATTCAATGCTGCCCTTAATGTCTGTGCTGCTGGGGTTATACATAGAAAGCGATCTCCTGTGCCCATTTGTTGTAGGGTGGTTCCCACTTTCTCTTCTATCAGGTTCAGTGTGTTCGGACTGATATTGAGGTCTTTGATCCATTTGGACTTGAGTTTTGTGCAAGGTGATAGATATGGGTCTATTTTCAATCTTCTACAGGTTGATATCCAGTTGTGCTAGCACCATTTGTTGAAGATGCTTTCTTTCCTCCATTGTATACTTTTAGCTCCTTTATCGAAAATGAGGTGATCATAGGTTTGACAAAAGCATCTGTTCATAGCAGCATTATTTGTAATAGCCAGAACCTGGAAACAACCTAGATGCCCTTCAATGGAAGAATGGATGAAGAAAGTGTGGAATATATACACATTAGAGTACTACGCTGCGGTAAAAAAAATGACTTCTCGAATTTTGCATGCAAATGGATGGAAATAGAAAACACTATCCTGAGTGAGGTATCCCAGACCCAAAAAGATGAACATGGGATGTACTCACTCATAATTGGTTTCTAGCCATAAATAATGGTCACGGAGTATATAATTGGTGAACCTAAAGAAGCTAAACTAGAAGGTGAACCCAAGGAAAAACATATAATTATTCTCTTGACTAAGGGAAGTAGACAAAATTGCCGGGGAGAAATTTTGGGATCTTGGGGGGGGGGGAATGGGAGTATCGGGGGAAGGGGAGAGAAAAGTGAGAAGGGGAGGATGAGGGAAACTTGGGGAAACAGGAGGATTGGGATAAAGGAAGGTTGGATAGGGGAGCATGGAAGCACAATTTTTAGTTAAGGGAGTCACCTTAGGGTTGGCAAGAGACTTGAACCTAGAGTGGCTCCCAGGAGCCCAAGGCGAGGTCCCCAGTTAGTTCCTTGGGCAGCTGAGGATAGGGAACCTGAAATGACTCTATCCTACAGCCATACTGATGATTATCTTGCATATCACCATAGAACCTTCATCAGGTGATAGATGGAGATAGTCACAGAGACCCACACAGGAGCACCGGACTGAGCTCCCAAGTTCCCAATGAGGAGCGGAAGGAGGGAGAACATGAGCAAGGAAGTCAGGACCACGAGGGGTGCACCCAACCACTGAGACAGTGTGGCTGATCTATTGGGAGCTCACCAAGGCCAGCTGGACTGTGACGGAAGAAGCATGGGATAAAACAGGACTCTCTGAACATGGCGAACAATGGGGGCTGATGAGAAGCCAAGGACAATGGCCCTGGGTTTTGATCCTACTTCAAGTTTGGGCTTTGTGGGAGCCTAGACAGTATGGATGTTCACCTTCCTAGACATGGACGGAGCGGGGAGGACCTTGGACTTTCCACAGGGCAGGGAACCCTGACTACTCTTTGGACTGGAGAGGGAGGGTGAGAGGAGTGGGGGGAGGGGGAGAAGGGTGGGAGGAGGGGGAGGGAAATGGGAGGCTGGGGGGAGGCGGAAACTTTTTTCTTTTTCTCAATAAAAAAAAAAGAGAAAAGAGAAAAGTAGATATCTCCTGATGGGTCATGGGATGGAAGTCCTAGTCTTATGAAGGACGCTCAGAATGCCACAGTGTGGTCATAAGACCCGGTGGAAGTAATGAGCTAAAAAGAACGCAACGTGGCAACTTAGGGCCTTCTAGCAAGATGGTCGCTGAAGCTTCCGGCGTCAGATCTTTGCTTTCACCTCTTCCAGAATGTGCTGGAAGGAAAGGCGCAGGCTCCTTAGACAGCTAGTGCAAGCCCTGCAGATGGCATCTTTTGCGGATGATCGTGTCAGCAGAAAACAGCTAAGTTCTCAAATTGGCTTCTGCATTTATCTAGGGCCATAATATTGATTTAGTAATTGATAGGATATTCCATACACACATCTAGCTCAGGGAGATATGTAATAGGCTTTCACATTACATATTCAATATGTAATAGTCACAAGATGATGATCTTCTTTAGAGAAGCAGCTTCCTCACAGCTCCTGCTCTCTCCTGGCCTGTGTGCTGTGGGAACAGAACCCCACTCTGAGTCACAAAGGTTCACCGTGGCTTACATTAGGGATATTCCCAGGATCCTCTGTGGAGCCCCTAGAACATCTTCAAGGTCCTTTCTGCAAAGCCAAAACTGTTTTTAGAAGTAAGCCAAATGCCATTCACATGCATGTCTAAAGTGGATGATGGAAGAACCTAGCAATTAGGCACAACACAGAACAGCCGCACAGCCCTGCTCTGTGCGTGCATTAATGGTATAAAAGTGGGGAATGGGGCAGGATAAACGTGCTCTCACCCCAGCAAGAGTCAACATGAAAGTAAGCTGTGTTGGCCAGGTATCTTTCATGCACATGCTCGTGATGGGAAAATATCACTGTCCCTTACAGGTGTCCTCTATGAAACAGCAGAAGGATTGTTTTTATTAAGCATCTGCTCCTGAGCACACACCTCCCTCATAACCCAAGCAATGAAACACAGACGGCAACCATGCAGTGTACTGCCCTCCCCTGGACGACTACATGGAGAATGTGCAGGATCCCTGAGAGGCTGACTGTGTGGAGCTGTCAACCAGACATGACCTAGAATAACCCAGAAGAAAGTGTGAATTGAGGACCAGCATAGATCAAGTTGGCCTGTGGGCATTTCGGGGGGCATGTTTCTTGATGGTTAATTTCATTGGAAAATCTGAATTTGGGTGGCATGGTTTCAAAAACTTGGACCCTAAACTATATAAGATTGAAGACTAGCAAGGCAGCAAGCGAGCATCTCTGACTGGAGCCATCTATCCGCTGGTTCTCAAAATACAAAATTTTGATATTGCATAATCAAATGGATCAAGAACTGGTAGTCTTATATTGCTAACAAATAAATATGCCCCAAATAGCCAGTTTATTATGTTACGTGATCAGTCTGGGCTTACCAGACATGATTCCAGACATGCTTGAAAGATGAGCAACAGATATTAAAGTTTGAATCGCAATACCATCGATACCACCACCACTGGACAATCTTGGATAATGCTAAAAGAGCAAGCACAGTGCTTTGAAATGCTATTACATATCTCCCTGTGGTCCAGCTATATGTGTGTATGGAATAGCCTATCAGTTAATAAATCAATGCAATGGCCACAGATAAATACAGAAGCCAATTTGAGAACTCATCTGGTACCTGCTAAGCCAGACTTCAAGAAATGTTTAAAAATATAAATAGTACCCTAATCACTCATTTTCTCATTGTTCTAAAAAATATAGCTTTTTAGTGAAAATTTCATCCTTCATGTTTAACATGCAATGATGGTAACAATTCTTTTTAAAAATATGTTCATAAAATCTTTAATGATTTTCTCAGTTTTGATTTCAAATGTAAGTAAAACTACATAAAAAAACTTCTGGTTCCTTTTTTGTTATGAGAATTCACAAGAACTTTTGAGACTAAAAGAGCCATGGGACTAAAGAGATGTCCAGTAGTTAAGAGCTCGGGATGCTGTTGCAGAGGACCTGGGTTCAATTCCCAGCACTGACATGATGACTCATAACCATCTGTAATTCAGTTCTAGGAGATCTGATGTCCTCTTTTGACCTGTTTGGGCACTACACACCATGCACAGACATGAATGCAGGCAAAACACATAAAACAAAAATAAACAGAATAGAATAGAATAGAATAGAATAGAATAGAATAGAATAGAATAGAATAGAATAGAATAGAATAGAATAGAATAGAATAGAATAG
>JABTXL010002731.1:1420418-1495406 GCA_025134845.1 Neodon shergylaensis | reverse complement strand
AGAATAGAATAGAATAGAATAGAATAGAATAGAATAGAATAGAATAGGAGAGTCAGAAAACCCAGTCTGAGGATGACTATTTAGGGCAGTCAGCCTCTCTTAATTTGTGTCCGGAGTGGGTGGCCAAGGGATAAATCTATGACCAGATTATAACAAGCACTAAGGAGGTTTTCTTGGAACATTTGAAAGAGAAGTAATTATAGCTTATTTCCTTCCATGTAGGATTTTAGTGAGATATTTGTTATATAAACTCTGAAGAGAGACACAGGACAGACTGAGTTGGAACAGGCTGCAAAAAAGCAGCTAAACCCCAAGCAGAATGTTTGGAATTCAGCTTGAGGCACTAAACCCTGTCTCCTTACAGACCCCCAGTCTCCCCACTGCTCCTCAGTCTCCTCATAGACACCCCAGTCTCCCCACAGTCCCTAGTCTCCCCACAGTCCCCAGTCTCCCCACAGCCCCCAGTATCCTCAAAGGCCCCAGCTCTGGGATGTCAGGGTCCATAAGGCTCGTGTCTTCATGCTGTTAGTGCAGTGTCCTGGCTTCCTTTCCAGTTGCTATGATGACAACATACCCTGACAGAAGCAGCTCAGGGAAGGGGATTTTAGCTCACAATTCCAGGGTACCCTCCATCACTGTGGAGATATCAAGGCAGGAACTTGAAGCAGTCAGTCCGATCACACACAGTCAAAAGCAGAGAGAATCGAATGCATGTAGACTCAAGGCTCAGGTCTTTCTCTCTGCTCACACAACTGAGGGACCAAAACCAGAGAAACAGAGCTATATGCTTTCGGGGGTCTCCTTACTCTAATTTACATAATCAAAGCTGTCCACCACAGTCATGCCCATTGGCCAACCCAACCCAGACAGTCCCTCACTGGGGCTCTTCCCAGATGATCCTAGGTTGTATCAAGTTGACAATTAAAACCAACCAACACAGCCAGTGTATGTTTTCCTGAAACTTAGCCTAGACATCAGCCCAGACTGAAATTCCTCTATACTGCTACCCACAATTCACTCAGTGAAAAAAATGAACTCACAGCTGCCAGAATCTCAGGGTGTAGATACATTCTCAAGGACTTGAAGAGTACTACTTCATCTTGTAGTTTCTTCCAGTTTCTTCTCAGGCATTATCTGTTTCCCATGGTGACAACCATCACTTGTGACTAGATGAGGGATGGCTCAGCTAGTAAGAGCACTGGATGATCTTCCCAAAAACGAGCATTCAGTTCCCAGGACCCAGGTTGGGTGCCTCACATCTACCTGTAACCCAGACTCCAGGGAATCTGCTGCCCTCTTCTGGCCTCTGTGAGTACAGTGCACACGAGGTGCATATACATAAAACACATAAATAAAATTAATCAGAAAAATAAAAATAGTAATTCCAAAACGTCTTCTTCCCTAAGCTGTCCCTACCGAAGATCTGTGGAAAGGCAGGTAATTTCTTAAGACATTTTTCTAAAGTCTTTTTAAGTACTTGAAACATTAGTCAACAATGTAATTTCTTGTGTTTGATTCACAATTTTATTAAACTTTATTTCCTGTATCCTACTTATATCTTTAATTTCTTTATAGTATATTTGAAAGAATCTGGATTTTTAAAAGAGATTTATTCATTTTTATGGTATGTGTATGAATTTTTGTAAGTTTGTGTAAGCACATGTGTACAGTGAGCATGGAGGCCAGAAGAGGGTACCAAATTCCCTAGCCCTGGAGTTACAGACAGTTGTGAGCCACCATGCAGGTTCTAGAAATTGAACACAGGCCCTCTGGAAGAGCAGCCAGTGCTCTTAGCTACTGAACCACCATTCCAGCCTAGGATATTTTTACTCTCATTGTTTGGTTTAGCAAAAATGCTGATGGCATGCACATGGACTTCACTACATAATCCCATGTCAGTGGGCACACGTATCAGGAGCCTTGAGACCTCAGCACAAATATTAACACCACGTCCTCTTTTAAAGCAATGGTGCTCCACCCCGAGTCCTGGTAGGGATCACCCGGAGGTCATGATGTTACAGAAGTTTCTTGGGTATAGGTGAGGATGGTATGAAGCATTGCCTTATCTACTAAGAACCTCTGGGTCAGGGTCCACAGTTTGAGAATCACTGCCTGAGAGACTCTTTGAATGAGATACGGTGGCCAGCTGTTAGTTGCTAAAACGTTTACAAGCTAGGAATGATTGGCATGATAAGAAGCTTTGACAGGGGGAGATGGAGAGAAGACACTCGTAACTCCACACCCCGGCCTTCAGTCAGCCAAGAATCCAAATGGATAACCTAGCTCACAAATTAACTGAGCTCTTCCGACCCATGAACTCAACTCATCTATCATGTAGCCATAGTGAAGGTGAAAAGCACCATGGAGGGCAATGGGTAGAATCAAATTAGAGATTCAATCTGGACATGTGGGAGAATTGTATCAGAGAGATATGAATCATCCAAGAGAGTCCTCAGACTGCCCTGTCCCTGCCCTGAAGTTCAGCTATTATACAAATGCCACTGACAAGGCTTGAATCTGTATTTAACTATACACACAGACCCTAGTTGCTGTTGGACATTATACAGAGTAGAAGATGCCAGAGAGATTGGGGGTGGGGAAGGAGTATATAAAAACCTCTCTGTGTATCATTTACAGAAGTAAGACATCTGAGCAAGGGAGGTCAAAATCATGATGGAGAAATCTACAGAGACAGCTGAATCAAGCTCTAGACTGACAGCTGTGGAGCCTCCATGGGACCGAACCAGGCCCTCCATATGTGGGAGACAGTGGTGAAGCTTGGACTATCTGAGGGGCCCCTGACAGTAGGACTAGGATCTATCCCTGGTGCATGAGCTAGCTTGTTGGAGCCCATTCCCTATGGTGGGATGCCATGCTCAGCCTTAATGCAGGGGGAGGGCCTTTGTCCTGCTCCAACTTAATGTGCCAGACTTTGTTGACTCTCTATTAGAGCCCTTACCTGTTGGGAGGAGTGGATGGGAGGTGGGCTGTGGGGTGGTTAGAGTGGGCTGGAGGAAGGGTGGGAGGGGGAACTATTCTTGGAATGTAAAATGAAATTAAAAAAATAAATTTTTAAAAATGTCAATGCAAGTTCATTTGGATTTTAAAATTTGCAAACAGAATAAGCATGAACGAAAGCATGGCTCCAGTTCAAGCCTGAAGCCGTTAACACCCACAAAAGTAGGTGTTAAGTGGACTTCATAAAGTCAACAGCCAGGAACCTCCTTCTGAGTCACTACAGGATGGAAGCTACAGCTGCCATCACGGGCTGCCTGAGACTTCAGTAGGTGTGAGATGGGAGCTGCTGCTTTGACATGCTGTCAAAGGGATGTTGTTCCTTGTGACCATGAATTTTAGTGGTTGCTCACCATAGCCCTTGTATGGTGAACCACAGCCTCCTTACAGGTGTTGATTGATCAGGGCTCAAAAAATTTAAAACATAGTTCTTTAAACCCAGGAGCATCTAACCAGGACCCAAGAGCTATTCTGGAGACCAAGGGCCATAGGTGGAGGGAGGAATCTAATGCAGGTTACTGCCAGCTACCAGCTAAGGAGCCCAGCTTGCCCCATACCTCACTGACTAACCTCTGGGCTTTCTCTTCTTAGTCTACACAGCCATATCCAAATGGGGCTACGCTCTTTTCTCTGCAATGGTTTAAATGGATCTCCTCATTTCTAAATGCTGGCTAAAATGCCAAAGAGGAGGCACTGCCTATGAGTGCCTCTAACTCTGACCTAAGTAGGGCCTAGAGGTGAACAAAACAAAAAGGTGGGTAGACCCAATGATCAACAGAACCTTGGGTTCAGGACTGGAGGGTGGCACAGACCAGAGTCAAGAGTGAAAGATGCTGGCCGTGAGGTTATGAGAGTAAAATAGCAAAATCTTTGAAAGACACACAGTGTGTACAATCAAAACACAAACTATTCTCTGGTCCTTTGGTTCCCCCAAAGTCTAGAAGCTTTTTCCTGGGCTGATGAGAATAGTTAATGTGCCTTTTGCTGGTTAGCTCTTTCTTTGTATCCCACATTCCCTTCTGCTAACTTCTATGCACATGGATAAGCAAGGCTTAGTTCAGTATCAATGATAGTTATACAAGGAAAGGAGAAAATCCCAGAATGGGGGAATCTAGAAACAGGTCAGTGGTTAAAAGCACTGGCTGCTCCTTCAGAGGACCTGGATTTGGTTACCAGCACCCACATTTAGTTCACAAACATCTGTATCTTCTGTTTCAAAAAATCTGATGCCCTTTTCTGCTCTCCATGAGCACAGACCATACATGATGAGCAGGCAATCACTTATACACATAAAATACAGGGTTTTATTTATATTTAAAAAAAATTCCAAGAAATGTCTCAGGTCATGTGACCTCAAACAAGCCGTCTCTGAACAGAGATCTATGGATGGCTGAGACTGACCCAGGAACCTGAGACCTTTTCTTGAATCTGGGGGAGTTAGACAACACTTAGAACCAACTCAGAAATGAAGGTGCCTCCACGGTGAACCAGGATGGTGCTAATGGGAGATCAACCTTATTTTAAAATTAGGCCACAATAGGGAATATATGATCCCACTGAGCTTAGCCAAAGTGGTCTGTGTTATTTTCTGTCCCCAACTGTTGTGATCTACCTATACTCACTCCCCCTGACTGACAGTGGAACTTCCTGTGGTCTGTAATTGACAAGGATGTTTGTGTTCTTTCTGACAGTGGTTTTCCACAGGAGTAGAGGTATAAAAGGCTTTAGCTCGGGGTAAATAAAAGCTGCTGTTCTTCCACCTGAAAAGAAGCCTCCATGTCTCAATTCCAGCACCCCCACCCCAGTCTCAGCATCCAGGCTGCGCTGGGTGCGGCACCTAACGAGGTACTGCAGGCTAAAATTTAGATTCCTCATGCAGATCAAGTGCTGACTATTTGTAAATACCAGTGGTTATCTGCAAGTTACTCTCCAGGATCTGATAAAACATGGATTTGAAGCATGCGTGAACAACACAAGGAGGTCAAGACCTACAATAAGAAATGGCTATGTGTGCTCTTGGTGGGCGCTTTGAAAAATGAGCATTGCCAAGGCCAGTGATTCTTCCCGTGTCTGTGGAGAAGCCAATTAGAAACAACTTGACATTATTTCTAATCCCCTGCTCTAGTGGGAAAGGGAAGAGAGACACTACCCATTATCTGATAAGAGGATGGTACATAGAGATAGGTTTGTGTGTGTGTGTGTGTTGTGCATGCATGCACATGTGCATGCACACGTGCATGTGTATGTGTGTTGAGTTGCACATCTGTAAGTGGGTATACATGCATGTAGAGGCCAGAGGACAACTTTAGGTTTCCTATATTATCTTTTGAGATGAGGTTCCTTGTTGGCCTGGAACCAGTCTGAAGTTAGTAGGCTAGTCTGCCCAGTCAGCAAGCCCCAAGGACCCACCTGTCTTCACGTCCCCAGTGTTGGTTTTAGAAATGCATGGCACCGTCCTAGGACTCTACATCCCTTCTAGTCTCAAACTCAAGTACTCAGGCTTGTGGAATAATCATTTTACTGACTCAGCTATCTTCCCAGTCTGAGTTTGGTTTTCAAAAATGTATCGTCCAGAGGTGTTTTCCCTGCATGTATGTCTATTCACCACAAATATTCCTGGAGCCTGGAGAGGCCAGAGGGTGTTTAGTTCTCTCAAACTGGAGTTCCCGGCAGTTGTATTGGAAACTGAACCCAGGTCCTCTGTAAGAGAAGTGCTCTCAACAACTGAGAAATCTTTCTGACCCCAATTAATTTTTTAAAAAAGCACCGAGGATGAGTAAAAGCTAAAAATAAATATCATAAGTACAAGCTTCAGACAGTCCAATCCCAGAAGTCAATTGTTGTTACTGAGACCTCAGGCAGATGTTCAATGGTCAAGTACAACAACAGGGAGAAGCAGTAAGGAGCTCGGGCCACACAAGCTGCTGAGGTCACCAAGAGCAGGACCGGGAACCAGGCTGGGCTAGAGAGGAGCTGGCTCCTCAGATGTTCTTGAGTGGAATCAATACTGACTAAGATGGGACCCGGATATATCTCATGCACATTTGAAACAGGACCAAAAGTTCACAAATCCTCCCCTTTTATGCATCCTCTTTTGAATTTCTGACTTGACACTCCATGTCATTCATATCAGAAACACTGCCCCAAGCAAATGTGTGCAGGGGCTGATCCGGGCACCTGGAAGATAGAATCCGGAAGACAGGCTGCAATTGAGGACAGGCGGGTATGCTTCAGAATCTGATGGGAATCAACCACTTGATCGCCACATGGAAGCGGTCATCTATGGGTTATCTGAGGAAAGCTGGTTCCTGGAGACTCCTCTTCCTTCACACACAAGTACCCAAATTTATCAAGTTCAAGTCTTTATATGTAACAGAAGACACATGGATCCCCTACTCCTAACCCACATACATCATGGCATGTCTAGATGACATATGGCACCTTATAATATCATGTCAGTATGCTGTGTAAATTACTCTTATTCCATATTGTTTAGGGAATAACATAAAGAGAAAAGTCTGTGCATTTAGGGGGAAAATATTTTTAAATGCTTGAAAACATAGACAGGGACCCCACAGATACAGAGAACCAATTTATAATCACCCCCTAGATATTTGTGCTGGGACTCTAGGGAAAGCAATTTAGTGTTGGTGAAATATTTTCTCTTTTAAATTAGCCCAATGGAAAGTAAAATAAGATTGAGTCAAATTGATTTTTAAAAAGCAAATGTTTCTTGGCGCTCTTGCTTTTACACACTCTGCCTGAGAACAGGGTTATCTCAGCCAGCGGACGTATCGGATGTTGCAAAGACTTTATAAACACATTTGTGAAAGCGATTTCTTGGAATATTTATAATAGGCTATAAATACAAAAAATGAATTAGTCTGATGGAACCAGGGTGTGTGGAGGAGGGGCTGAGCAAACACAATTCAGGGGTAGCCATGAGCCAAGGAGATGCAGAGCCTGGTGACGTCAGCTCTCGTTCTAAGGGATCCTATTCCAGCCAGCCAGCTTTAGCATTGAGATGGTCCATTGTGCAGTGGGGGAGAATGAAAGAGAAAAGGACAACAGAAAGAACCAAGCAAGGCACAATTCCAGAAGTTCCTGAGTCTAAAGCTTCCAAGACCTAATAGCATAGACAAACAAACCCTAACCCTGACCCATCTTAGAAGAATGGGAGCTTGGGATTTTGTTGCCCAGGCAACAGCAACTAACATCCACCAGGAACTCTGATTACTGAGTATCTAACAGAAGATCACCTAGGAAGACCAACTCTCTGAGGGTGGATTAGAGACCGTCAGAGACTTCCACCGCTAAGCCTCAAGTTCAAATCCTCCACCTACTTTGAAAGTAAAACTAGGGGAGCTGTGAACGTGGCTCAGTTGTTAGAACGCTTGAATGGAATGTACAAAGCCCTGAGGTCCATCCCCAGCACCCCACAAACAGAACCTGGTGGTTCTATAATCCTAGCACTCAGGAGGTAGAGGCAGGAAGATCAGAAGAAGTCCAAGGCTATCCTCGTCTACAGAGTTAATTTAGACCAGCCTGGGCTACATGAAACCCTGTTTCCTCCATCCTATCTCCCAAAATATAAAGGTATAGCTATAAATTACACTTATTTAGAGCTGATAATTGTTACCCAAATCCATATTTTTTTACTCAAATATTCACAATGACTTTATTTGTAATATCCCAAACCAGAAAACAGCTCATAGCTCTACAAAAAAAAAAAAGGTGGCAAATGGTAGATGGTATGGTTTAAGCAATGGTAAAACAAGAAAGAGCACATAGAATTAATGCAATGACATGAATGAGTCCCCAACACCATTCCATAAAGACGTGATGCCCCAAATACATCCTATAACATCCTCCATACAATGCTGCAGAAGCTGGGGTGGTGGCACACACCTATAACCCCAGAACTTGATGGGGAGGGATGCTGAGGAAGAAGGGGTATCAAAAGTTTGGGACCAGATTTGGAATGTAGAGAGACCCCGTCTCAAATCAACAATAACAGCAACCACCAAAAGGACATTGTACTGGCTGGTTTTGTGTCAACTTGACAGAAACTAGAATCATCAGAGAGGAAGGAGCTTCCGCTGAGGAAATGCCTCCACGAGATCCAGCTGTAAGGCATTTTCTCAAGTAGTAATCAATGGGGGAGGGCCCCGCCAATTGTCGGTTGTGCCATGTTTGGGCTGGTGGTCCTGGGTTCTATAAGAAAGCAGGCTGAGCAAAACATGGGGAGCCAGCCAGTAAGCAGCATCCTCCATGACCTCTGCATCAGCTCCTGCCTCCAGGTTCCTGCCCTGTTTGAGCTCCTGTCCTTCCTTTGATGATGAACATCAATCTGGAAGTACAAAATTCCTTCTGTGATTTATTAAGAACAATGACACTGTGGAATAGAAGACAGAAAGATTGTAGAGCCCGGGGGGAAATGGTGTCCTTTGAACATACCATAGCCACTCCACTTACGAACTCACAGCAGCATTGGTTGCCTGCACAAGACCAGGCCCCTCCCTTCCAGCATGGAGTGGTGAGGGCTTCATGAGCCCCCAGCCATAACTGAGGAGTCATGGAGGGTTGATGACTGCAAACGGAAGGAGACTCGATTTTCTCTAGTTGTGTGATCCCTGGGAGGTCAAACACATTCCGGTGGATAAGCCAACACCCAAGAGTACACAGGCAGCACCAATTGGATGGGTTATTAAAAAAAAGACATGAAATTAGGAGGGCTGGGTAATGGGGTGGGTGATAGGGGTGAATTTGGAAGGATTCGGGAGGAGGAGTGGGGGTAAATATGATCAAAACACATTGTATGTTATGTATGACATTCTCAAAGTATTAATAATAGAATTATATTAACTTAAAAAGAACAATGATTTCCTTGGTGGCTATCAGAAGCATAGAAATTGATTGGGAAGGGATATAATGGGACCTCATGGGGATATGCAATGAGCTGTCTTCAGATTTAAGGTTTTGGCATTCCATTCCATGGCCATTTTGCACTGGGAGCTACAGAGAAAGGCTGAAGTCGAGTTAATGAGATGTACATTGCAAGATTTGCCTCAAGTGCACTTACATTTGCAGGTTACTTTGGAGTCTATCAAAAATCAACTGGATTAATAGATGCACACAACAGAAACTCGATTGCCACACGATAGAGATACAAGTGGGATGCCCGGTGCAGAAGCCAGCACTGGGCTGTGCAAGCCAAGAACACAATTTCATCAGCACGACTGCCTGTCCAAAGTCCTTGTAAGAAAACGTTGATGGAGGGCTGGGGAGATGGCTCAGCAGGTAAAGGAGCTTGCAGCTCAGCCTGACAACTCTAGTTCAAAGCCCAGAACCCACAGAGTAGGGGGAGAGAACACACACTCATGCGTGCGTGCACGCATGCACACACACGCACACACACACAGAGTAAATGTGAAAAAATTAAAAATAAGTAAGCTTCATATTGAGGGAGTTGGGATGCAGCCCAATCAATGGTAGACTATTTGCCATGTGTGTGTATGGCTTTGGGCTCCATCACCAGCACTAGGGGGATTATTTGAATTGGGTAAATATACAAGGGGTTCATCCATTATGAAGTAGAGTCATTGGGGTACCCAAACACCCAAATTAAAAACAAATGAAATTCAAACATCACACAAGTCAAGATTTGCATTCCCATTTTCCATAGAGGTAAGCCAGAGCACATTCATGAAATCAACAGTGTGTGCAGAGTGGAAGGCTCTTTTATGAGGGGCCTGAGTCCATACTCATCTCCCTGACCTGCAGGGACAGAGGGTCAAATGTCACACCCAAGACCCTGTTCTGGAGTGGTCAGAGACAGGTCAACTGTGAGGGCACTTTTCGAGGCAGGAGGAACAAAAGGAAAACCCCACCATATACCATGACCCAATCTGAGGTCTCCCTACTCCCTAAGGGATCTCACAGAACAAGCAAATAATAAGTGATAAAATACAAAACAAAGAGGAGAGAATTTCATACGCTTGTGTATATAAAAACATTTACAGCAGTCCCTCAGACGTCTTTTTGCCAGCCTAACTTCTATATGGATTCTAGGGACTGAAACTCTGATCAACACACTTGAGTGACAAGTGCTTTCTCCCACACCATCTCCCCAGCCCTTAGGGTGGTTTTAAGTCACTGTCTTTGATCAATAGTTTGTTTAACAGCTAGACAAAGTTGGAAAACAGAGAGCTTGTTCCCAACCCTTTAGGGAACAGAGAGAGGAAGAGAAGATTTGATAGACGAATGACAGACAGCATGAGGACAGTTCTAGAATGGTACGGCGATCATCTTGTGATGGATGTGGGCATTAGAGACCTGTACAGCTGCAGAAACTCAGCCACTACCTACCAAGAAGACGGGTATCTGTTTCTTGTTTGTGAATTCACTCCGCCTATACCACAGTCATGGGGGCTGTAACAAGCATACCAGTATCCTTGTAGGAGTTGGGGACAGGGAGCCTGGCCCATAGCTCCTACAGTAAGAACAGACCAGGCATCAGGTGACAAAGAAAATAAAGAGGACAGCGGGCTGGAGAAGGAACATCAGAGTGTGTGACACTCTCAGAGAGAAGAGGATGACAAGGGCCTTGTGCTAACTGCACATCGTTGTCACCGCATGTTGACACAGGACAAAGTCTCAAAGGCCACAAGGCTTGTCTCTCTGACCACCCAATATACTATTTTGAGTTTTTTTTTTATTTAAAAATTTAAACTTTTGCAACTTATTTAGAATGGGGCAGAGGTTATGCACAGGCCACAGTGCATGCGTGAGGTCAGAGGATAACTTGCGGCAGGTGATTCTCCCCTACTAGTAGGCCCCAGGGTTTGAACTCAGGTTCTCAGGTTTGACAGCAAGTGCCTTTACCGCTTATCCATATCACTGGCCCCAGCCCTACTCTGATTCTTATTCCCCGAGGCAGTGTATGTTTCTACCTGGTATGAACATGAATTTTAATAAGTTTTCTCTTGTCTCTGTTGATTTTTTTTCCACTGAGTAATGGAGTTCGATGCAGATCCACTGACTTACAATGACTCCTGTTCCCAAGTATACTCTCTGCTATTGTTTGGATCTTAAATGACCCCAGAGGCCCATGTGCTAAAACTTCATGCCCATCCTAGTTTCAAATTGCTGTTGCAATTTGACAACTCCTCCCAAAAAATAGCAGCATAGAAGGAGTAATTGCAGGCAGTAATTCCCCATGACAGCGGGGAAATTAAGGCAGGACCTCCAGCAGCCAGTGGCATCACACCCACAGCAGGGAAGTCATGGCAGGACCACCAGCAGCCAATCGCATCATGCCCACAGTCAAGAGCAGAGAGAAATGACTGAAACCCCATTGCCTTCTGGCTTTTGTTATCTTTCTCCTGTTCTAGAGATTTTAGGATGCCCTATCTCGAGAATGGTGTTGCCTACAGGGAGCAGTATCTTTCTATATGATTTACCATCAGGACAGCCCTCAACCGACAAATCTATTACTAAATAAAACAATTCCTCAGTGGAGACTCTCGTTTCTGGTGACTGATGCTAGGTTGTGGCATACTGACATTTAAAATTATCATAGTCTTGGGGGGGCACTCTAGGGAGATGGTAGAGGTAAGACAAGTGAGAAGGAAGTTAAGGCATCGGGTGTGCCCTGAACATATTTGGATCAAGGTCCTTGGTATGCTGCCTCCATCCAGCCCCAAAGGGATAGGGCCAAGTAACAATGAACTAAGACTTTGGAAGCTATTGGCTAAAATAAACCTTTTCTTCTTGATTATCTCAAGTGTTCTGTCACAATGATGGAAATAGGACTCACACAGTTTTCTTGACACTTATTCTATCAAGAAAACTCAGATAACTTCTTGGGCCAAGAAGACAGCTCAGTCATTAAAAGCTAGGCCTCACAAAAAAAAAATCAAGAAAATGAAGCCCTTTCCCCTCTTTGATGGTCTTTGAACATGGCTATGAGGTTTTAGCTTTGGGATGAGTAGGTATCACTTGACTTCTGATTCTAGGATTAGCCACATGGTTTGCTATGGCCAATAAGATTTGGCCATACATGAGCCTAGCCCAAAGTGATGACTGATCTTCCTGGCCAATAAGATATGATGATCAGACATGATCCAATATCTAAGTGATGACTGGTTTTTCTGGCCAGTAAGATATGATGACCAGACATGATCCAAGCTCTAAGGGATGACTTGTTTTCCTGGCCAGTAAGATATGATGACCAGACATGATCCAAGCCCTAAGGGATGACTGATCTTCCTCTCTACATCTGCACAATCCATTCAGAACACCTCTTGACTAGCCTAACAACCCACATTTGGTGGCCTGGCTGGACAAGACCAGGATTGTTATTTCTTGTTACTATGACAAAATACCTGACAGAAGTGACCTAAGTAGGAGAGGTTATTTTGGCTCACAGTTTGAAGATAAAGCCCATCATGGTAGGGAAAATGGCAGATGGAATATGAAGAAATTGGTCACCTAGTATCCACAGTCAAAAAGCAGAGAGAGGCG
Organism: Neodon shergylaensis; assembly: GCA_025134845.1. Classification (NCBI taxonomy): domain Eukaryota; kingdom Metazoa; phylum Chordata; class Mammalia; order Rodentia; family Cricetidae; genus Neodon; species Neodon shergylaensis. Next base: position 1,482,866 of record JABTXL010002731.1, on the reverse strand, counting down.
ATGCCGGTACTCAGCCTACTTTCTCCTTTTTATTCAGTCCAGGACCCCAGCCTAGGAAATGGTGGAGCCCATAGCTAGGGTGGGTCTTCTCTCCAGCTAACACCATCTAGGTAATCCCCCACAGATATTCTCAGAGGCAGGTCCCTTCATGATTATAGATGCTGCTGGAGTAACAATGAAGATAACTATTACACAACGCTCACCGGCACTTGCCTCCACACTGTGTGCTGGAACCCTGCATGGTTCCCAGTGACGGACATCACCTCAAACACTGAGATGTTCCAGAAGAGTGTGAGAGAGAGAACTGAATGACTTCTCCAGACATCCAGGAATGCGTGCTGAGCAGCTCACATGGACAGAAAGAGCAACAGGCAGTAGGTGCATAAGCCAGCCAAGGAGAGTGTCTCTGTGACCTAGTGTGAAACTAACAGAGCCACTCATGGGGGCTGCACCTGCTTAAACCCAGAGCAATCCAGGGAAGCCCACCGAAATACCACATGGCTCCTTTCTTCAGTGACAACAGAGACAGAAACAGTGACCCTGACTACAGATTGAAGGATTGGGCAAATGGCTACCAATACAGCTATTGGATCAATGTTGGCATAGATAGCAGCTCAATAAATAGTCGCTTAATTGCAATGACTGTTACTAATTGAAGAAGAAACAGTGTTGTGAACATGCTACACAAACAAAATCACCTAAGCAAAACCAAATTAAGATATGCAGTTTCATGAAGTATGGTACACAAGCTACTACCATCACTTTCCCCTCACTTTTAGTTAATTCTTTGAGAATTTTGTACAATGTATTTTTTTTAATTGAAAAAAAAAATTTCCGCCTCCTCCCAGCCTCCCATTTCCCTCCCCCTCCCCCCACTCCTCTCCCCCTCCCTCTCCAGTCTGAAGAGCAGTCAGGGTTCCCTGCCCTGTGGAAAGTCCAAAGTCCTCCCACCTCCATCCTGGTCTAGGAAGGTGAGCATCCAAACTGGCTAGGCTCCCACAAAGCCAGAACATGAAGTAGGATCAAAACCCAGTGCCATTGTCCTTGGCTTCTCAGCAGCCCTCATTGTCCGCCATATTCAGAGAGTCCGGTTTTATCCCATGCTTTTTCAGTCACAGTCCAGCTGGCCTTGGTGAGCTCCCAATAGATCAGCTCCGTGGGTGGGTGCACCCCTTGTGGTCCTCAGCGGTAAAAAACAATGACTTCTCGAATTTTGCATGCAAATGGATGGAAATAGAAAACACTATCCTGAGTGAGGTAACCCAGACCCAAAAAGATAAACATGGGATGTACTCACTCATAATTGGTTTCTAGCCATAAATAAAGGTCATTGAGTCTATAATTTGATATCCTAAAGAAGCTAAATAAGGTGAACCCAAAGAAAAACATATAGCTATCCTCCTGGTTATGGGAAGTAGACAAGAATGCCGGGCAAAAATTTGGGATCTTGGGGATGGGGTGGGAGGGGGGTAAGGGGAGATGGGGAGAGAAAAATGAGAAAGGGAGGATGGGGGGAACTTGGGGAAACGGGATGATTGGGATAAAGGAAGGTTGTACAATGTATTTTAATCATGTTTACTCAACTTTCCCCACTGCTATGATAAAGACCATGACCAAAAGTAGCTAAGGGAGGAAAGGGTTTATTTGGCCTTCATGTTCTCACCACAGTCCATTGCTGAGGGAAGTCAGGGCGGGAACCTAGAGGCAGGAACTGGAGCACAGGCTATGGAGGAGTCTTGTTTACTGGCTTATTCCCCTTGATTTGCTCAACCTGCTTTCTCACAAAACCCAGCACTATCTACTCAGGGATGGCACCACCCAAAGTGGGCTGGGCCCTCTCATAGCAATCAGTAATCAAGAAAATGCTTTATAAGTTTATAAATGAGGACAATCTCACATAGGCATTTTCTCAGTTAAGAGTTCTTCTTCCCAGATGATCCCGGCTTGTGAAAAGTTGACAGGTAAGTAAGTAATCAGCACACCACCCAACTTTCTGTCCTCTTCTTTAAAAGCCCATTGAATCCAATATGTCCTGCCCATTTATACTAGAATGTGTGGTCTTCCACTGCGAGAGGGTTGACTTACCTAAGACTGCGCCCTTAAAGAAAACTGATTCTTCCTTAGCAGCTACCAAATGCCAGTAGCTCCTCAGCTATTGGTGGGATTTCACGATCCTGCTCTCAAGGCTGAGGGGTTATCTCAGAAGAAGGGGTGGGAAGATTCTAAGAGCCACAGTCAGTGCATGATGTCATGGAACGGTGTTTTCTAGACATTGGAGGGAAGTTGCTTTCCTGTACTCATGGTGGCTGTAACCCTAGCCATAAGAACCGCAAAGCCCAAGCCGGACAAAATATTGCCATCACTTTTTAGCAAAAGTCATGGGCAAATGAGAAGAAAGAGCTGGATGGAGATCCCCCACAATACATGGCCTACCATGTTATGAGGGTGGAGTTTTACAAAGACAGGAAGGAATATTTACTACCACTGACTCATTTTAGGACCCCAACTCACAACCTACAAAAAAAAAAAGTAAATGAATAATAAATAAATAAGCAATCCCCCTCCAATCAGCACTTTTCTAGGCATTTGGAAATGGACCCTCCAGCAGCGGAGGGGCTCCCACTCTGCACACCTTGGCTCATGTCCCTGCGTGTTATTAGCTGTAATTGACCCATTCCTCTGATTATGGATACATTAGCAGCTGACTCCAGCAATTCTTTAAATGCACAAGTGACTGCTGAACTGTGGGATTTGCTGATGTGAACTTCCAAGCTTGACTCGTAAAATGATTCTTTTAGTTTTTTATTATACACTGAATGTCCCCAGAATTATTATCATCAGCTTCAAATTGAGACTGTAACCATGTTTTTTTTTTGTTTTCAGTGGGGATGTGACTGACAGAATAGGGGAATAAATACAGATATTGTCATTTATAATGTATAAATACAATACATTTCTGGTCAAAATTCCATTGGGATTTGTGTGAGAAAGAAAGCATATAATTAATATATTTAAGGACCTTTGAAATTTTTAATCATTAATTTAGTTCATGTGTAGTTCTATGTGTGTATGTGTGTGTGTGTGTGTGTGTGTGTGTGTACATGAGATGTGTATGCAGGTGCCAATGAAGGTTAGGAAAGGGCATCAGATCCTCTAGAACTAGAGTTACAGGTACCATGCGACAGTTATAAGGTACCATGTGGGTGCTGGGTGAATGTACTGCCATAGCTCCCCAGTTGAGAAGGCTCTTGTCTCTCACTAGAAAGGCATCTGCTCCACTCACACCAGTCGACCTGCACAATTACAGGATGAAGCATCTGCTGGAGGGAGACTGGTGGGCCCCAGCACTTCTCAACACCTAGATTACCCCTGTGCTTTTAGATCAAACATACCTATTTGGTGGACCTCATTGGCTCTATCCTCTTTCAAGACAGAATTAAATGGAGCTCCCTTTTAAAGTTTCCTTTTTAAAAGATTTATTTTATTTGAATGATACATTGTGTGTGTATCTGTGTTGGAGTTTGCATCTCTGAGTGTACTGCCCATAGAGGCCAGAGGGGGTGCACATCCATTGAAGCTAGAGCTACAGATGGTTGGGAGCTGCAGCATGCATATGGGATCCAAACCTGGGTCCTTTCAAAAAGCAGGAGGTGCTCTTAACTGCTGAGTCATCTCTCCACCCCACTCCACCCGAGCTTTGGGCTTTCTGGCATCTGCCCTTCCATCTGTATTGTACTTCAGGCCTACCAGTTCTACGTGGCCAAGAGAAGCCTTTTTACTTTCCTTCATCTCTTGTGAATGGCTTCCTTCAGCACTTCACTAATACATGGCTCCTTTCATGTCGTTTATGTCTCCTTACTAATGAGGTATCTGGGACAAAATGCACTTCTGTGGGTTCCATGCTGTCTGAGTCTGGGATGAGCAACACCCTGCCCCACCTAGCCAGCCACACTACAGTGTTTCTTGGACACAGGGTAAGCATGATCTGGCCTGAAACAGCCTCACTGACGCAGGCTGTCTTCGCATGCTTGCTTCCATGAAGCCCCTTTGGATGCAGCCACCATGCAAGATCTCTTTTCCTACCAATTACCCATCATTTGTGTCAGCACACTGCTAAGCTGCAAATCCCTGCAATTGCTATTTCACTCTCTGCCCTTCTTTCTCATAAATCCGGCGAGAGTCTGGCAGCCTGTCCAGAGCCTAGGATAACGAAGTCCTCTCCCATCCTTCTTCCCTCGCTGTGCGGGTGACAGGTAAGGAGTAGATCACTCAGGATGAAGTTTCAGCTGTTAGAGCAGAGAGGAAAAATAACAGTGGCTTAAATAAGACAGTAGTTTACTTTTCCGGAGGCTACCAAGGTACAGACAGCCCGGGGCTCATAGGCAGGTTACCTTTACTTTGCTATGGTTACTGGTTTGCGCTCATGCATCCCCATGGTCCAGGAGGGCTCAATTCCATACACATGTGCTGCAAAGCACAGAGGATGGAGAGTAGAGGGCGCTGGACCACTTCCATAGCCGGTACAGGTCCTGTATCTCCAGGTTCTACTGATCTGCTTTCTAGATAAATCAAAATGTAAACGGGAAATCCCCAGAGACTTCTGTATGATAGAAAGCTGAGGGACCTCTCCCACCCAACCCAAGGAGGAGGAAATTCTTCTCATATTTAAAGCCTTTCACTGCAGGATAAAGCAGCAGCCCTTAGCAATTAGATAAAATGTGTCTCGTGCTCTGCCCTAGCACCCACTGGACAGAGATATGCTTCTATGCACAAGAAAGTACACAGACACGAGGCTGTATTTTGGAGAAGGCATAAACTAGCAAAGTATACCCTAGTTGGGGAACTGGTTAGAGAAATCAGGGTGTATTTTCCCCCATACAACATTGTACACCTACTGAAAAAAAAAAAGAAAAACCCTGCCTGTTCTGACAAGGAACACCACAGAACGTGAGACATCCTCCACAGGCTCATGTGTCTGAACACTTGGTCCCCAGTTTGTGGAGCTGTCTTAAAAGTTGTAGAATCACTAGCAGGGACAGCCTTGATAGAGGTAGGCTACTCGGGGTGAGCCCTAAGATTTGACAGCTTGAATCCATTTCCTGTCTGCTCTCTCTGCTTTCTGCTTGTGATGCAATGTGACCCTGGGTGCCTTCCCCACCATGATAGGCCTTTCATGTCCCTTCTTAAAGGAGGAGCTCAACGGCCCCTTCCTCTCTTAAGTAGCTTCAGCCAGGTCACAGCATTAACAGAACCAAGGCAAGATAGGAAACTGGTCACGGGTGCCACCTTAACGTGTGCAAAGGTGGAAGGACAGTCTTGATCTGGCATGAGTCACAGAGCTGAATAGATGTCCTACTTTGCTCTTCTGTTGTTGTGATAAACATCATGACTAAAAGCAACCTGGAGAGGAAAGGGTTTATTTCAGCATACATTTCCAGGGTCCAGTCCATCTGTGAGAGAAGCCAGGGAATGAATGCGAGCTAAGCCATGAAGCATAAATCATGGAGAAGCGCAGCTCACTGGCTGGCTCACTTCGTCTCGCTCATTCTCAGCTAACTTTTTTAATTACTTCAATTTTATGTGTATGGTTTTTTTTGCTTGCATGCATATCCGTGCACACATGTGTGCATGTACATAGAGGTCTGGAGGTCAAAAGAGGGCACTGAATCCACCAGAATGGGAGTTCCAGGTGACTGAGCTGATGTGTGGATTCTGAGAACTGAACCCAGGTCCTCCACAAGAGCAACAAGTACTCTTAACCACCGACCCATCACTCTAGCCCCATGTAGCTTTCTTATATAATCCAGGAACCCTTGCCCAGGGGTAACATTGGCTCTTTCCACTTCAATCAACCAACAATTAATTTCCCTTTGATATGACCATAGGTCAATCTGATTTGGGTTCTTCGGTTGAGAATCAGGTGACTTGGTTGTCTCAGGTTGACAATGAAACTAAACCAGGACACTAGAGAAATGGAGAAGGGACTAGAGCTGGTTAAATCCCAAGGAGAGGCTTATTGTCATAAAGACATTGTAAGTTCTCTTTGCGTTCCGATCTTCTCAAAGTCAAAGAACACATTTTATACAGCTACTACCAAGAGATCTACTATGTAGACACCAAGGAAGTCAGACAATCGGAGAAGGCTGACAAAAGTCTCATTTGCCCTCACAGGCTGTAGCTACTGAAATCCTGAGTGGCCTTTTCCTTCATGCTAAAGGAAGCCTCAACAATGCATGCAAAACTACATCAACCAAAGGAAATGAAATCTGAAGAAGACTATGAGACCCCAGACATTTTTTTTTATTCCATGGGTGAGAGAGAAGTAAAACTGATCCATCTCAGGTTTCTTTCACAGTATCCATGGACTAGATTCGAGTTGAAAGGTTCTGAAGCTGGGAAGGGTTTGGGGTCGATTTCTGATGCATTGGAAAGTGGGTGGGAAGCACACGGACAGGGAGATGTGAGGCACTGGTGTCCTACTTTGGTTTTTGTTGCTATGAGAAAAAACTGTGATCAAAACTAACTTGAGAGGAGACGGGTTTTTGACTTATTCCTCCCAGTCACAGCCCATGACTGAAGGAAGCCAGGGCAAGAAACCAAGGCAGGAGCCTACAGGCAAGAGCTGAAGCAGACAGAGGTCGTGGAGGAACAGTACTTGCTCTTCATAGCTTGCTCAGTCTGCTTTTTTACATAACCTGGGACCACCACGCGCTCAGGGGTTGTGCTACCCACAGTAGGCTGGGCCCTCCTTCATCACTAATTAAGAAGATGCTCCACAGATATGCCCCCGGGCCAATAAGATGGAGGCAATTCGTCACTGAGGTTCCCTCTTCTCAGATGACTCTAGTTGGTGTCGAGCTGACAAAAGTAATCAGCCCAACGGGACAGGGAGAACAATGGTGGTGCCAAGCATCCTTCCTCAAATGCTGCAGTTTTGGGGAGATGTGTTAATTACTTTGATCATTGCGAGGACCAAATTACATGACAAGAAGAAGCCTAAGGAGGGGGAGGGTTTAATTTGCCTCACAGTTTCAACATAAACACTGTCATGGCAGGCAAAGGAATGCTGCGGTGGGCAACTCTCAGGCTCACATCTTAATGGAGCTGGAGGTAGGGTGGGGGTGGCTAGTTTACTTTCTCCATTTTATTCCTCCCGGGACTTTAGCCTAGAAAATGGTGCCATCCACATTCAAAGGTTTCCCCACCTCAACTAGACCTCTCTAGAAACACTGTCACAGCCACGCCAACAGACATGTCTCCATGGTGATTTGGTTTCAGTTCATAATGAAGATTAACTATTTTTTTAAATTATGCGTATGGCTGTGCATCTGTATATGTACATGTCTGTAAATACAATCTTTAAAGCTGGCTGGTTTGGGGACGTCTAGGTGACTTCAATCGCAACCCACCCATGCTTTCTAGTCCCTTCACCTTCATAGGTATTACCACAGGGTTGAGCCATTTTCTGTTACCTGTTAGTGTATGGCTAAGGTGAGTCTTCAAGGTAACCACCTCGGCAGATTTCCAAGTAATTCTAACACAAATACAGGCTCGATTGTGGACTTCACTGATTCACAGTCAGGCTAGAAATATGTGAACATATGGCACACTGACCCAGGCAATACATGAGGGAGAGAGAAGTAAGTTCAGCCAATGACACACAGCCCTGCTGGCTCCTTCCCTCGGCATTCAGAATGGAGTTTAACAGCTGATTCAGCTTAGCAATCCCATAAGCCATGTGGCCTCATTTAAGACAATGATCTGCCCCTGTGTGGTGTGCACATTTAAATGAGTCCAGAGATTTTCTTGACAGTTATCACACTCCCGTGCAGGGAAGGGGACGTCATTAGTGTCACATCAAAGCCTGGAAATTACTGGGCTGTTTTCATAGCCATCGGGAAAAGTGATTATCAAGAGGCCCTCAGCCAGGCACAGCGAGTCACCTTTAGCTTCTACCAAACCAAGATGAAAAAGGAGGAGCTGGATCGGCTGCATGGGTGTCGTAGCTCCTTTATGCCTCGCTGTGACAAAATACACGGCCAAAGCAAGCACTCTAGGTTGCTTTGCTCTTGGCTCAATAAACAGCCTGATCAAAACGCATAGACTTTCAGTTCACAGTCCATCTTTGAGGAAAGTCATGGCCCACACTGGAGGCAGGAAGCATGGAGGAACGCTGCTGGTTGGCTTGCTGCAAAGCCCCTCTCAGCTAGCTCTCTTATCCTGTCCAGGACTATCTGGTTCCAACTGCAATAGGTTGAGCCCTCCTATATCAGTTAGCAATCAAGAAAATGACCCATGGACCCACCTGAAAGAGGCAACTTTTCAACTGGGGTTCCCACTTCCCATGTGACCATAAAAATGAACCAAGGCAGCAACTTAAGAGGTGCTGGATTTATTCTGGCTGTTTGAAGGGCTATGGTCCAACCTACAGGGAAGGCACAGCAGTAAGGGTATGAAACTGGAAAGTCAACAGCATCAAGCAGGCAGGCCACAGAGAGAACAGGAAGTGATCAAACCTCAAGTTCTCCCTCAGTGATATACTTACTTCCTCCCAGGGGTCCACCTCCTAGAGGTGCCACAGCCCTTCCTAATACAGCACCACCAGCTAGGGACCAACTGTACAAACGCATGAGTCTTTTGGGCACATCTCCCATTTCAACCACAGCAGGGGGTAAAATGCTTGCCCTACAATCACAAGGAGGTAGATTCAGCACCCACAGAAAAGCGGGTGCAATCCTGTAGCCCCAGATCTGGGAATAGAGACAAGAGGAACCCCAAGGCTTGCTAGCCAGCCATTGAAAGTAGCACAGAGAGCCCCAGGGTCACTGAGAGACCCTGACATAAGAAATGAGGGTGAAAGCAGTAGAGGTGATAGAAGATGGCCTCAGTGTTGATCTCTGGCCTCTACACACGCACACACACACACACACACAAATGATATTACACATTAAGCGAAAAGTCTGTCCCAGCATGTTCTAAGCTTTCCTAAATCCTGAGCAAATCACGTCTCAAAAACTGTCTACTTCTGCCTGAGGCCCCAGCCATCACCTTTGCTCTTCTGCCAGCTCCCAGTGACAGTGGCCCTGACTTCCTTCACATCCTGTCTGCCACGTCCGTCTCTGGCACAGTCTATGTACATAACAGACACTTAATTGACACTTCCCTGCAAAGCTGCCCATGCCTGGAAGTGATGCAGGGTGTGTAGACAGATCATTCCCCCCGGCACACGGGAATGAAAGCAATGCAAATTTACCTTGTTCGATGGACTCGGGTTTATCATCACAGACAGGCAGAGCCGAGAGCTAAGCATGAATCTATATAGGTTAATGGCTTTGTTTCACAGAGGCAGAGCCGAGGGAAAGAGCACGAAGGAAACCACTCCAAGGCACAGATAATGTTACAACCAGATCTTGATCAGAAACCCGACGCACTAATTAATTCTAAGAGAATCTGATAATATGCAAAAAATGAATATGACAGCAGCTGGCGTTTAAACTTAGCATTCATTCCCCTGTTCTATAGTGTCTTTCCCTCGTACCTGCTTCAGATCGCGGATGGAGATTTATGGGTCTTGGATGCCAGCATTGGAGAGGAACACGAGAAGCGTGTATGTAAATAGGTAATCTGAGAAATTGAATGCAGTGAAGTAACAAGATATCCTTGCTATGATGCTACTTTGGGGACTTGGGGAAAACCCCTGGGGTGTCTCCAATGAGCCGAGGACTGCGGATAAGAACGAGCCAGTCCCGCCCGGTGTGGAAGCTATAAACGCTGGCTAGATTTTTCAGCTTCCCGTAGTCACAATCTTCCTTATGTGACTCTGCAGATCCTCCCACAGAGGGGACAGAGGAGGGGTCTCTACACTTTAACTGTGAACAGAGCCTGGACCCTCGGGACGTGGCTAGGTTCAAAAGTTGAATAGGTTTGGTATGCTGTTCTATGAGGTGTATGTATGTTCATGGGACATACCACAGAGCATGACATACCTAGGAGCAAGACAGAAGACTGAATGTTTGGAATGGAGCTGGCCAGAAGCCAGCAGGCTGCAAACATGAGGTGCCGCTTACTGAAAACAGACTGGCCAGTGCAACCCCATCCCCAGCCACCAAGAGGAATGGGAGCCACACAAATGTGCACTGCAGCTGGGCACAGTGGCTCGTGCCTGTAACCCCATCACTCGAGAGGCCGAGGCAGGAGGACTGTTACGATTTCCAGAGCATCTTGTATTGCACTGTGAGTTCCAGGTCAGCCTGGGCTCAAAACAACAACAATAGTAGAGCAAAGCAAACGCCCATGTCTTCATGTTCCACATTGTCCAAGAACTTCCTAGGCAAAAGTTCACTGACAACCTTGAGGAGGGTTTTGGAAACAAGTGTTCCAGAAAGGAAAATGGTCAATGAGATGGTCCAAAGAGACCGCAGGTGAGAGGTTAAGGGACAGAAAGCCTGGTGTAAATGATGCTGGTTAGATGCAGATGCCTAACTGGTTAGATGACTGCAGGCTGGTGCATTAGGAACTGGGTGGATGTGGTCCTAATGGCTCTCCTGGAGACTGTATTGGGACATCAATGGACATCAGAATGTACATAATATACTGCCGCATTCCGGGTGCCTTGTGGATGGGTTTTAAGATAGGGGCAGGTGAGAACAGAAGCTGAGATGTGAAAATATCGTGACTGGAAGATTCCTCAGACTAAGAAGAGCTACAGCAATCAAGCATGCACCACCACCACTCCTTGTGTGTACATTCGTACACTTATATACACACATGTAAGTATACCATGTGCATGTATGATTGATGTGCAGTCTTGGGGAAATCCTCCCAAGAGAAATTCTGTATTCTTGGTTCATCTCCATGCACATGCCAACAACCAGAATATCATGTGATTTTTTTTCCAGGTCCCAAAGTACTCAGAATGTACTTCCAAATAAAATATACCCTAATCTTCTGTAATGAACACTCAGGATTTGCATGAAGCAGAGCTGCAGGACTTCTCAGAATGATCAGTAAAATGATTGCATGGAAAAGGAGTCCCCCGTTTCACAGTCTCCCGCTTCTACAGGAGTCCCCAGCAGCAAACACCGTGTCTGCAGTATAAGCAGAGGAGGGTCCCCAGGGAGGGAACATCATCTTTCCACACATCATCTAAGTGCATTCTCTCGGGCAGCCTGAGGAGAAACGTGCATTCTCCTAAATAGGACAAAGAAGTCCTTTGAAAAAAAACAAAAACAGGAAAAACAGAGGCAGGAATCCAAATGTAATATTCACACTCACATTGGAATTTCAGGTATGGTAAGGGAATTATAAGGGGGATTGGTATCTTGGCTGAGCCATTCTTTGGAGAGATTTAAAAACATCCCAAATGTGGTCCTGACCATTGTCCTTCCTGGGTCATTTCCCCTATGGGCTTGGACCACCTGTGGGGCTGAGACAATTGTGGATATTTCTGGACTCCAAATTGGATTTTGTGTTCAGAAGTGCTTTATTTGAGGGTGGAGGGTGGGTCTATTCAAATATGAGCTTTGAGAAATGCCATTAGAATAAGACACAAAATTCAATCCAAAGTATTGAATGGGGAAATCGGGAGAGAGGATGTAGCAACCTCGCCATGGCATATCACACACACACACACACACACACACGCACACACACACAATTAAAGAAAAGAGAAAAATGGGGGCTGGGGAAAGAATTCAGTCAAGTATATACCATGCAAGCATGATGGATACCTGAGCTGAGTCTTCAGCACCCATGTGAAAATCCAGGCATGAATGCATTTGTCTATAATCCCAGAACTAAAGAGGCAAACAGGAGAATCCCTGGGGCTTGCTGGCTAGCCAGGCTAACCCACTCTGTGAGCTTCTGACTCAAAGTGTAAAGGGATGGAAGAAGACACCCAGTGTCAATCGATGGCCTCCATATGCATGTGTATTTGCGTGCATGTGTATCTGCACGTGTGTGTGATGTGCACACATACATGTGCAATTGCACACACACACAAAGTAGAAAAGAAAAAATGAGGAAAGATAAAAAAGAGAGTCTACAGAGGGATTCAACCACAAATCCACAGTGTCCACAACTGGAGGAGCAAATTAGGCTAGCACATTAACAGTTAGAACCCTCCGGCAGATTCTTAGACAATGGGGGAACGGTTTCACACACTGCACCTCTTACACGGAAAGGTACACAGCCAAATGCCCTCCATTCTCTTCCAGCCTTCCGAAGTTTGCAGGGCAGGGCTGATTTTAGCTCTGAGTGACCCAGGGTTCCCTTTCAAGCAGTCATTAAAACAAGTAAGTTTCGGGCCAAATCATAGGCACACAGTCAGCCCGCCTCTCTGACAGATGTGCCTGGCATACAGCAGAGAATCCAAGCCCTCAGGTTTTTTTTTTTTTTTTTGGTTTTTCGAGACAGGGTTTCCCTGTGGTTTTGGTGCCTGTCCTGGAACTAGCTCTGTAGACCAGGCTGGTCTCGAACTCACAGAGATCTGCCTGCCTCTGCCTCCCGAATGCTGGGATTAAAGGCGTGCGCCACCATCTCCCGGTGCCCTCAGTTTTACTGCAAAATCCAGAACTGGATTTTTGTGAGTCAGTCTCTCCCATGGTGGTGACTTCAGTTCTAAGTCCTTCTGGTGAGGATAACAGAAATTGAGCAGGGCGTGCTGTAACCACAAAGGGGAAGAAAAGAAAAACACAGATATGTAGAAGTCATGCCTCATGCAAACATTCCTGGACTTCTAATAGAGCTGTAGAAGTTTTGGGGTACTAGACAATTGTCTTTCTGTTTGCCCACAGTCCTCTCCTGGTACCACAAGCTATATTGATGCCTCTTCCTCACCCAGAGTTCAGCTGTGTGCCTTCATTGATTCTATCCTAAGTCAAGGTAGGCATTTGGACAAGATGTGGCCAATCACCACAGTCTTAGACATGGACAGTTGACGCAACGACAGTTCCCCAGGCTCATAAAAGTGGCTAGAGATTCTACCTTTACCTCACCCCTGTGAGACTGCTGAGGGATAGAGCATGAGCCCTGAGTCCCCCAGCCACACACCAAAAACAGAATCGAGCTGAGGCTGCAAAGAGAAACAGAGCAGAAAGGTGGGTGAGGGTTTACAGCCATGGCTCAGTTTGAAACCAGTTGTGCTTGAGGGCAATACCACCCTTGAAATTCCCATTTCTGTGAACCAATGCATTCTCCATTTTTAACGAATTCTTTTTGAGTGGGGTTCTGTCAGTACCAACATATTCAGTTCTAATAGATACTTGGTGAATAGATTGTCAATGCCTGTATTTCTTTAAATATTTTCATAGTGTGTGTGTGTGTGTGTGTGTGTGTGTGTGTGTGTACCTGCTAGGGAAGCAGCTGTGAACTTCCTAACATGGGTATTAGGAGCTAAACTCTGGTCCTCCGAAAGAACAGTATGTCCTCTTAACTCCTGAACCATTTCACCAGTCACAGAAATGTTTGCTTTAAAATATAAGACATAAATAATAACAAATACAGGGCTCTAAATAACAGAAGTTCTAAATGCCTGTGGCTATGTAGTCAGCATACACAAATTCCCTTCAAGTCAAACGAAGATAGATTTAAGGGGCTGGAGAAATGGTTCAGCATTAAGAGCACTGACTGCTTGTCTGGGAGACATGGGTTCAATTCCCAGCACCCACACAGCAGCTTGCAATTGTCTGTAACTCCAGGATCCAACACCTCACACAGACATACATGCAGGCAAAACACCAATGCACACAAAATAAAAATAAACAAATAATTTTTTTAAAAAAAGATATATTTTAGCCCTTCACCCATTGAAGGGCATGTTGACTGCTTCTAAGCTTTGGCAACCTTAAAAAAAAAGCTGCTTTAAAAGGTCACACGCAAATCTCTCTTTAGATACACATTTAGAAAAAATAAATAAATAAAATAAAAATAAATAAAAAAATAAAAATAAAAAAATAGATACACATTTAGCTCCTTTGGGTGGTGTGCTGGCTAGTTTTATGTCTACTTGACACAAGCTAAAGTCATTTGAGAAGCAGAGAACTTCAGTGAAGAAAATGCCTCCCTAAGATCAGGCTATAGGCAAGCCTGTAGGGCATTTTCTTAATTAGTGATTGATGGGGAGGGTGGTGCCATCCTGGGTTTTATAAGAAAACAAGCTGAGCAAACCCTGGAAGCAAGCCAGTAAGCAGCACCCCTCCATGGCCTCTGCATCTGTCTGCTCCCGCCTCCAGGTTGCTGTCCTGCATGAGTTCCTGTTCTGGTTTCCTTCAGGGACAGAGTACAAAACTACCAAGTAGATGTGTAAGCCAAATGAACCCTCTCCTCCCCTGCTTGCTTTTTGGTCATGATGTTTCGTCAAAACAATAGAAACCTAGCTTAGACAGATTGGCTCCAAGGGGCCATCTGCTGGACTATATACCACCTTGGGACATTTAAAATTTTCAGAATATCACAGATATCATCACTTCCAACTGTGAACCAATTGTCTATCTGCTGGTCCTTGTTCTCAATTTAATGAGGAAAAGAAAAGGTGCACTGGAGTCATTGTAACACACCTAACCAGTTGGAAAATGGCATAGCTCGGGCACAGCCCCGCCCTCCCCACTTGCCTGAAGCATCATCATCTTTAGATAGTGAAGCATGAGATTTAATTACCATTATCATTATCTCAGCCTGACTAGCTGCAAATGAATTCTGGGTTCTAGGTATCCAGCCAAGACACACAGTTAAGGATGCTGCTTACTGACCTAATATTAGACAATACAAATGCATGCCTTCCTAAGAAAACAGTCGTAATTAAAATAGCCTTCCCCTCGGGGGAGATGAGATGGTAAACAAGAGATGGGCGGTATTAATTTAGAACAAGTATGTTACCTCTTTAGAGAGAACCTATCGGCATGTTAATTTGGGTATTTTGTTTTCTCTCCGCCGTATATTTGTAACAGTGAACATATCTGAGATGGCCCACTTCTAAATGCTCTCTGATCACGGCTTGGGTTTCTGGTTCTCTTCACTTTTCGCTTTTCGTTTGTATGCCGTTGCGGAACGCTGGAAGCCCGCCGATAGGCCACGGCATATCTTTGAACACGGTGAGTGTGATTAGAAAAATAATGTGCACAGTGGGGAATGACTTTTTTATCACAGCATCGTCGTTTTCCTATTCTGCTGATTTATCTGGAAAAGAATATAGGTAAAAATAAGCTTACTCCATAGAGAGAACATCCTAGCTTGCATATCCGACAATATATGAAAGTTCTTGAATACAGATCTGCGCTGGGGAGGGGAGAATACTTGGGTTGTAGGGGGGAATCTACAGGCTCTAGTATTCTTCTGAAAACGCTGTGATCGACACTTGGATCTTGGCGTCAGACAGTCCTATTGACCCCGTGTAATTCTTCCTAAGCAGTTTTTAATTATACTGGGGACTTTGTGGTCCAGGTGTGAAGAAAAAAATTGTGCAGATCGGCAAGTATGCATTTGGAAGCCGGGACACTCGGTTCCTATTGTAAATTAAGAAGCTAGCCATAAGGTTTTTAATATCCTATCTTTTATAAGTCACAGGTCTTGGTTGTGGTCAGCAACAGCCGTCCTGAATCTGCAAGAGTCAATAAATGAACTTTGATGATATGAAGGCCAGCCCAAGAAATCACAGCCAGAAAACCAACACTGCTGTGTTCTACCAAGCCATTGCTAGTAGCCATGACCTCTCGTGTAGCTGAACATGTGAGCGGGAGGAAAGGACCAGAGGGACACTTCAGACACATGCTGGCTGGAATTCTCTTCTTTGTGAGGTCTTGGGACATGTGTTTGCATGGCAGAACATCCATACCTGGGCTACAGATGAAGACCTAGTGATGAGAGTCTTCAGGAGTCAATGATTCCATTTCCTTCCTCTGGAATATAGAATGCTAAGAGGCAGTCATGGTGGGTATTGACTGAGTCAAAACACAGCTCCCGCTGCAGACTCCCTTGAGCATGGCTCAATGAGAACTGGAGGATGGGCAAGGAAGATACAATTGAGCAGCTAAAACCTGGTGTGCTCAGCAATATAGACTCCCAGGGAGTCTGAGAGCCATAGGAAAAGCAGCTAATGTTTCCCTGCATTGCTTAGACAGCGTGGATTAGCTCAGAGGTGACCCCGTCTTTGTATGGTGGATAATGGTGGAAGACCATGATGCGGAAGGTAGACCAATGATGACACCAAACTCATCTTCCATCACTTTTAGGCCCAGTGCAGGTTTGATAAGACTTAGATGCTACTCAGAGGAAAAGATGAGGAAATGGAACTGAAAACTATGACTAAGTACTGACTGAGATAAATTTTCCATCACTTTGGTAGAAAGATTAGAAAAAGACTGAATTAAACAAGGAATAAAATTTCATTACTTGTATACCTGTGTATATTGTCCACAGCAGCACCCTCTACAGAAAAGTTTGCTTTATACGGGTTGGTGGTGATAACCAGGTGTAACTGTGCTGACGGTGACCCCTGGGTGGTGGTTCTATGTCCATAGTCATAGTGACAATCAGAGTGTTGACTTGGTGCCCTGTAGTCATAGTGACCCCCTAGATAGTGACTTGATGCTTTAGTTACAGTGACCCCTTAGGTGGTGACTTGGTGACTGCAGTAATTGTGACCCCTGAATGATGACTTCATATCCTATAATCATGGTGACCCCTGGATGGTGACTTGGTGCCTGTAGTCATAGTAACCACTGGGTAGTAACTTGATGCCCTCTAATCACAGTGACTTGATGTCTTGTAGTCATGGTGACCCCCTAAGTGGTGACCCGGTATCCTATAGTCATAGTGACTCTTGGGTGGTGGCATCATGTCCTGTAATTATGGTGCCCCTTGGGTGGGGACTTTGTATACTGTTTCCATGGTGAACATGTGCTTGGCCAGCCCTCAGTCCCCAGTCCTTCCAGAGAGCCTGCTGATGCTCCCACACACTGTAGAGTTAACACGGAATACTGGCATGGGCCACATACCCAGGAGAACAGAAACAATTTTACTAGGCATTCAGAGGGCTCAGAAGTTTGCCTCCCAGGATCCAGGGACAAAGAAAACAAAGCTTTCTTCTGTTTGGGCAAGGCTAATCCTGCACACAGCCAGGGCTCCTTGAGTGACTGCCACTGAATGAACAAGGGGCAAACAATTCCAAAATAAAATATACCCACACACTCTTCTGTGTCCTTTTCTGTGTTGGTGAGCACCTGTGGCCAGCACAAGTCCCCATCCTCCAAACCCCAACCCCCAGACATCAAAACTGTGGAGGTGGCACGGTTCCAGCTTTTGTTCCACCAATCAGCATATGCTTCCCAGAGCAAGAATAGCAAGCGCCGAGCTCCTCTGCAGTTTGTAATGACAGCCAGCCCCACTGGACATGTTGATGGAACTGAGAAGGAGCAGGAGATGTCTGGCCGTCTGTGCTGCAGTCTGTGAAATATTGTTTACAGTGAGCAAAGATGGATGGCACATTGCTAGGGCCAAAAAAATCTACAAGTTCCTGGCTTTTAAACTAGGATCACTGTGAAGTGTAAGTGCTGTGTGTGCTTTCGTGTGCCTCTTCACACTAAAGCATTAGAAACAGGAGTGCCAATTTCATTCTCCTATGTGCACGGGCTTTTCAATTAGCAGAGTAGAGGGACTTGCAAGGATTTGCAAAATACCAGCTTTTTCTACAGGGAGTGGGCGGCAAGATCCAGACATGGAGAGCCTGCCAGGCCCTTTGGCACGAGTCCATCTTAATTCTGTCCAGGCCTGGGGTTGCTTTTCATCTGTGGAAGCACACAGGTAATGGGGGTTTCTGATGTTATCAGCAAGGCTAAGAAAGCCCGGAGGTAGGGTAGAGCTTAGATGATTCAAGCTCCCATTGTCCCTCGACAGATACTATTGAGGAGGCCAGTTTTTCTATGGGTAAACACTGTCCAGTTTCCCTTTGAAACCTGAAGAGACACACCTTCTTAGCTATTTTGTTTAAAAAAAAAGGAAAAAAGTAGATGCCATTTACAAGGTAGAAAAAAGCCGCCACAAGGACAAGCGAGATGGTTCAGTGGTCAAAGGCACTTGAGGCCAAACCTGATGGCTGAAAAAGAAAACCAATTCTCTCAAGCTGTTCTCTGACTGCCACATACAAGCTGCATGAACACACACACACATACACACACATACACACACACACATATGCGCGCGCTTAACAATGTAATAAAAATAAAAAGGAACGTACCTTAGGGAAGAGCATACTGTCTCTACTGACTGACACACTCTTCTCTGTCCTCATCATCTGCACCATCATCTGCACCATCCTTTAGTCCTTCCTACTTCACGGTTCTCCAACAAATCACCCATCTTGGCTTCGGATCCACATGTGAGAGTGTGGTTCTCAGTCTCTGGACTTAAATCAATGACCTGGAAGCTATGCTACAACAGACTGTTAGCACTAGCCTGACTAAGGTCAAGGTGGCCCCCGGTGTCTGTCACTAAGTATCCAGATGAGGCTGAGACTGGCAGTTTAGGAAGCAGTTTGTAAGTCAGTGTACAGAGCTTCCCGGTCAATCGCTGGAAAGAACACTCTTGTTCTCTCATGACAGACAAGACAGGGAGAGGCAGAAGACAACCATCAGGTCTGGCCCTGGGGGACCTGTAGAAGACTCTTTTCACCCCTCTGTGACATGCACAGATGGCCTTTAAATGAAAGAGTGCCCTCCTAGAAAGTCACAGGAAACCTGACAGTGGTGGGATGCTCATAGCCATCAATCAACATCATGACTAGGCTTGGACTCAGCTTGGGGTATAACAGGGAGGGGTGGGGCTCTAACTCCAAGGGCTGGCTGTGGAGAGATGGCACAAGTCACTGGATTGCACGTGATGTTGTTTGTACTCTGTCTCCACATCCTCCACAGGGAACTGGTGCCTCTTTACTCTGTTCCCAGGGGAGGTCCTTCCTCCTACTTCTGTTCTGCCCCTCCCTACTTATCTCCCCATACTGCCCCGGAGGCAATGAGTACAAGGTCATATGTGTGTCACAGATGGGGACACTGGTCACTGGAACAGCCCAAGGTTACAGGGTTCTTGCTCCACTTTGCTCTGGCTAAGAACTATGAGCATTGTTCATGGACATGACATACTACCCTCCTCTAGGCACTTGCCAAAGTAAGAGAAAGACTATCAGTGTATTTTAAAACTGACCTCATGCCTTGATCTCACCTGAATGGCTCCAGAAACTTCATATATTATATTTCCTGTTTCAGCAGAAAAGACTTCTGGTCTATCTTCAACTCTTTAAGTCATCAGATAAATCAAAATACCTTCTTTTCTTTTATTGACTTATGCCTTCATGTGCCTTATGTGGTGGGGGCACATGTGTATGCATGCATGTGTGCACGTGAGTGTGCTTGTGTTTATGTCTGTGTGTGAACATGTATGTGACGACTATCAGCCATCCTCACTCAGGTTTCTTTCCTGAGTCATGTTGCTTGAAGAGAGTCTCTCTCGCAGGCTGTGAATTCAGTGATTAGGCAAGATGGGCTGGCTGCAGAGCACCAGGGATCCCCCTATCTCTATTCCCCAGCACAACGATTACAAATGAGGGCTGCCATGTCCAGCATTTCACACCGGTGCTGGGAACTGAACTCAGATCCTCACACTGGCACAGACAACACTTTATTGACTGAGCCATCTCCCAGCCCGAGTCTTCTTTTTCTAGAAGTCTGACACTTCTCAGAAATGTTGAGCCTTCTTTTCTATAAAGGCAATTTGCTATTTACTTCCTAATCCATCCTTTTCACCACTTGGCTACCTGGACAGGAGAGAGCAGGGCTGACCCTTCAATCCACAGAAATGAGACTCTCGTGTAAGTGTGACCTTTGCGAATACGAGGAGCAAGTTCCTCACATTATAAGCAGGTAAGTAAATGATGATACTAACAGAAAATAACGATTAGAAAGCAGCTCTGCTCACCCGTAAGTGAATTACACACTTGTTCCAAGGACGTTTTAGGAAGTAAACAGCATATAATCACGGGGATTTACAGGGCAATTAGGTTAAGTACCGACAAAAGTACATTAGCCCGACATGGCACAAACATCCTGATAACAGACTGACTGAGGCTCTGGTCCAAATTGTTCTCCTGGGAGCACTGCGCAAACGCCTCCATGAGGAAGACCTGCAATCCTCATAAAGCCTCAAACCCATGATCTCAGCTGTACCCTAGAGGTCCTAAGCATCCATGGAAGTCTTCTCTTCTAGTTTAATTTCTGACAAACCAACTTATGGATGGGGTCGCATTTAAGCTGACAGTTCCAGGGCACAGTCCATCACTGAAAGACATCAAGGCCAGAACTCAAGCAACTAGCAACATCGCATCCACAGTTAAGAGCAGAGAGAAAAAGATTCATCCATGTGGCTGCCTACATGCGTCCAGCTCTCAGCCAGTCCCATCCTAGGGCCTCTGCCCATGGGAGTGGTGACACCCATAGTGGGCTGGGTCAATTAGCGATCAAAACTATCCTCCACAGCTATGCCCACAGGCCAGCTCGGTCTGGACAATTATTCAGCTAAGGTTCTCAGTTCTTAGGTGATTCCGGGTTGTGTCATGTTGACAACAGGAACTAAACAGCACAACTTCCCCTTTGCCTTTGCCACAGCCAGAGACTCCCCATCGATCTATTTGGGGAATGTATTTTATTCCCACAAAATCCATCTTCTCGCCTTCCCTGTAGCCTGCAAGACAGACACTGCTGCTGTGGAGAGTTCCGTGATGAAAACACAGGAGCTTGAATTGGTGGCTGGCTTGTTGCCCAATTACAGAGCATGTGTAGGTTTCCGAGTGAAGTTGACACTAGCTGCTTGTTATGGCTCCTGCACTGAGAAGGTTTGGCTCTCAGATGTCGGGTCTATCGCTGAAGGGCGACTAGATCCCACATGTTCTGGTGTCAGTTATCCACTGACAGTCTCATAATTAGATGGCAGTACAGGGAGGTAGCAGAAACCATCAGAGGTAGGACTAGGTCGGTGGAAGCAGGTCACTACTTCCTTGGGAATTTGTATTGGTAATGAAATGAGCCAGTTGGTCCATCTCCAGGTGTGTGTCTGCCTGTCTGCTTCTCTCTCTCTCTCTCTCTCTCTCTCTCTCTCTCTCTCTATATATATATATATATATATATATATATATATATATATATATATATGTATGTATGTATGTATATAGTGTGTGTGTGTCTGTCTGTCTGTCTATCTGTCTGTCTGCCTGCCTGTCTATCTGCCTGCCTCCCCCATACCTCTCTCTTTCTCCCCCTCCCCATGACATTGTTCTTTACCTCAGTCCAAAAGCAATGGAGCCAGTCTCTGAAACTGATATAGCAAATATGACTGTCTTCTTTTAAGCTGTTTTCATGGGATATCGTTGGGGAAATATTTTTGTAAACTGTGTGAAGATGTGTCTCTATTTAACCTCACCCATCTAAGGTACTTTCTGATTGGTCTAACAAAGAGCTGAATGGCCAATCGCTAGGCAAGAGAGGATAGGCAGGGCTTCTGGGCAGAGGTAAGAACTCTGAAAAAGAATCTAAGGTGGACAGATTTGTCAGTCAGATGCAGAGGAAGTCGGATGTACAGTACTAAGGAGAAGTAACGAGCCATGTGGCAGAATGTAGATTAATATAAGCAGGTTAATTTAAGTTGTAAGAGCTAGTTGGGAACAAACCTACACTAAGGCCAAGCTTTTATACTTAATAAGAAGTCTCAGCACCAGTATTTGGGAGCTGGAGGTCCAGAAAAGACCTGCTACAGGGTATTCTGTGAATCAGACATGGTGCCCTCACAGCAACATGAATCATACACACTGACTTCCTAAGTCCTGTGCTTGCTCTGCATCTGGGAGAATTCCTCATAGATTCCACCGTACAGTCCTTGACTGTGAAACTGATATACCCCTTCCCTTTCTGCATCTTCCCTGTCCACATCCGAGGCAAGAGCTGAGGGCTGTAGAAGCATCACTCTCCAGCCTATTCCTCACTCTTGGAGGACTGGGATATGGGACCCAAGGTTTATTTTTAAGTCCAAAGCTTATTTTTAAGTCTGGGTGGATTTAGCACAAGCCCTTCCTGCTCGTAGGCAATCTAGTGTGCACTGACTCTGGCTCACCTCTGAGAGCAATGTAAGGATCTAAGCTCCTTGACCTTGTGATGTCACCAGCCCACCCACACTAAGTTCACGCATCAGGAAAGAGAATGATTGAGGACCACAGAGACACTGAAGGTGACACATCCCTTAAAACATACTCTTAGCTACCAAAGTATGGCCTGTAGTCCCAACCCAACTGTAAAAGAAGTTTCTGGATGGAATGGGATGCACAGCTACTGAGTAAACCTAAGCATCATCAAGGCCTTTACCTTGATTCCCTGTTCCTGAATGATGAGCAGTGGTTTTGGCAATTCCATCCACCCCCCAAGACGAAAATTAAAAAAAAAAAATTCATTCACTCTACCCAGAAATGTGGGTGAGAACCAAGATACAGAGGCAGCCCATCAGGTTCAAAGAGCCATGAACTAAAAGGGACAGATTGATGTGGGATTTCATTGGTGAATAAAGAAACTGCCTTGGCCCATCTGATAGGGCAGAATTTAGATGGGTGGAGTAAACAGAACAGAATGCTGGGAGGAAGAGGAAGCGAGCTCAGATGCCATGCCGCTGCTCTCCAGGGCAGACGCGAGGAAGCTCCGACCCAGGATGGACGTAGGCTAGAATCTTCCTGGTAAGCGCACCTCATGGTGCTACACACATTAATAGAAATGTGCCAAGCAGTGTTTATATGAATACAGTTTGTGTGTTGTTATTTTGGGGCATAAGCTAGCCAGGCGGCCGGGAGCTGGGTGGCAGGAACGCAGCCCGCAGCTCCTTCAACAACAGATTTCTACAACTGATTCAATGCGCAGTGCTGGGCCAAGGGTGACAGGGTTATCTTCTCCCATGATAGAACACACACACAATGCTGGAGAGGGCAAGGACAGAATAGGGACACCCTCTCTATGTGATAGACCCAGCAGGTATGGCAGTCCAAAAACAGAAAAGGGATAATTTCTCCCCATTAAAAACCCAATGTGTAATGAGTAGCCAAAGACAGAGAGTGAGTGATACCTTTCTCCATGTGGTAGACCCAGAATTTCATGGGGTCCACAGACAGTTTGGGGACACATTATCTACACGATAGACCCAGAATGTAATGTGGAGTCAGGGACAGAATCATCACTTAGAGTAGAAAAGCTAGGGAACATGGCAGATATATCTGTAACTGGTGGACAGACACAGTGCATTGCCCCCTCTACTGAGCACAGGAGGTGTTCTGTGTTCATTCACTGATTCTGATACATGGGAAGAATCCCCCACCTGATCTTTGACCCTGGCTTACGTTGAGCCTTAGCACTCATCTATCCTAATCCTGAGATTGAGATACAGTGAGTCTTCCCAATTTCACAAGGACTTTGATTTCAGGGGTGGCATCATGTCTTTCAGTTTCTTCTTCCAAACACAATTCATTCCCAAGCCCAGATATCCTTTGGCTAACTTGAAGGGCATAAAACATGGATGTCGTGAGATTCAACAGCTTCCCTTGAACCTACCGTTTATTTAAGGGCTGATCACCCGCTACCTTGTGACTGTGGAATGGAAGTCATATTCTTATCTATTATCTATAAGGTCCCTTGATGCCTGACAGTTGGCCACCAAGCCACTATCCTGGTTCAGGTTTCTGATGGGGCAGTCCCTGACTTCTGGGACCAATTTCTGAATTAGAGTAATTTAACCTAAGTGCCTAAGAGGGATCCTGCATCCCTATGTCTCAGCAAAAATTTGATGGGATCAGTGGAATCCAATTATTATTATCAACTGTTTAGGATAATAAGGAAATACAGGGTTAGTAATTAGTCATCTATAATAATTGAATTTGCAGTCACAGTAGGTATGTTTTCAAGGTCAAACAAAGATATATTTTAGATATAGAAGTCATCTTCAAACACTTCAGAGAATGTGGCATTTAAGATGTTTTAATAATCTAGGTTCTTCTTTTTTATGACAATGAGACATATCTGTTCCTGCAGTACCAATCTATTTCAGAGAAGATAATGAGCATCAAAGAAACTCCACATGGAGCTGACTTTCTTTGTTGCAAAAGTAAGTCACTGGGCAAGAAAATGTCCTTGCCTCAACTGCTGACAGTATGCTTTCCTAATTGAATAAACCGGACACAAAAGAAAGTGACTGCCAAACATTGTCAAGGCAAGGAGGGACAGCCCTTCAAAATATCCTGCTTCACAGAAAAGTCTATCAGAAATGCTAGGCCTGAAGACGGAAGATGGATGCCCCAATATTGCAGAGAAACTTTGGATGACTCTCCAGGCATCCAGCTGTTTCTGTCATTTCTCACATTTTTGGAAGTTGCTTGTTTGCACTTCCTGCTTATTCAGTTAATATTATTTCCTTATTGGGTCTCTGAGGGAGCTGAAGATTAGATAGCTATAGTTATAGTTTCCCAGACATAGAAAGCAAGTTATGATAGAAAGTAAATTAGGTACAAGACTTTGGACTCACCAAAACAGGATAGATATGAAGTATTTTCTCTAAATTTGCCAAATCAAATGGACTAGACATTGTTGATGTATTTATTGCCTATATGTATTGTATATAGACATTGTATTTATAGTATATAGTTTTTATAATATTAGTTATAGATTTCCTTTTTATATTAGACAAAAAGGGGAACTTAGTGATATTTCATTTGTATTTTAATTAAAAAAAGCCTGCATGAAGTTCAAAGAGTAAAACAGCCACACTGATCAGCCTTACAGACCAGGCAGTGGTGACACACACCTTTAATCCTGGTAGCCTCACTAGTTTGTCACAGAAACCAGGTGGTAGTGGTGCACACCTTTAATCCCAGCCCTAGAGAAGATTATAAGATGTCAGGAGACAGCTCTCACTCACAGTCTCATTCTGAGATTCCTGGAGGCAAGATTGCCATTTCGGAGTAAGGTAGAGGTAAGAGCCAGGGGCAGGCTGTTTTGCTTTTCTGACCCTAATTTCTGTCTCTGGGATTATTAATCATGCTACAACTGACTTTACACCATGACCTACCTCATACTAAAACTCACAATGGGCACTGCTGCCTCAAAAGGGCACCTTCAGCTTTGCTGTGTGTGGCCACGTCACACAGGATCAAGAATACACCTGTGCCTACATGTCCAGGTCCAGGAATATAGTGATATTTCTGTTAACAGCACTGTTTGTAGAAGCTAAGTCTCATGACCTAAGCTTGGTGTACAAAAGAGGCTTAGAGGGGTGCCATGTAAGGATTTGGGGGCAGGTGGTATATCGTGAACCCTGTAACATCTGGTAAATTGAAGAGCCAGCGGCAGAAGCCAGGTCACCTGGCTCTAGAACACTCTGCCAATGGGGAACAACTTTCACAACAAACACCAGGGACTAACTGGTGGCTGAGCCAAAAACCAGACTAACTTTTCCTGCATAAGCTATTTTCAAGATAGTTCGACAGCTGGGGGTCTTTTCAGCCAGAATAAGCTGTTCTTTGCTGCAAAGAAGCTGGGGCATCAGACAGATACCTTGTCAAAGGTCCAGGTTACCCAGAGTCCTGACGTAACAGAAACCAATAATAGGCTGGCCAATATCAGATGGGGACAGGCACTAACACAGCTCCCTGTTCCTTAGTTCAAATAGGTCTGTTCTTAGAGCTTGAGTCCCAATTACATGATGCTAAAACCTGTCTTCTATTGTGAGCTACTGTATAAGATTTGGCTGGGGCCGGGGGTTGGGAGGGAGGCAGTGAAGCTAACCCAGCAGTTATGAACTCACATACATAAAATCCTTCAGGGTGTGGAGGTGGGGTGTATGAGAGCAGACTAGTAGGGAATGGGTACAACTAAATTCTACAGTTGGCAGACAGTTCTCAGTCCAAACAAACCAAAGCCCTGAAAACCCAGGAATTTTACACCCTCAGAGAAAAAAGGGAGGAGGGAGGGAGAGAAAGAGAGAGAGAGAGAGAGAGAGAGAGAGAGAGAGAGAGAGAGAATAAAAAAAAAACACACATTCAATTCCAGGTAACTTGGGGTGGGAAATAGTCCTTGGCTAGTTAATTTTTCATGCACACATAAAATTAAACTCTCACCTATGGTCCAAGAATCTTCACTATTTAATCTTACTCTTAACCCATCTGTTCACTCTCAGGCCCTGTCTCCTGGAGCTTAACTCTCCTAAGCTTAAAATCACATATAAGCCAATTTATTATGTACCTAATGAAGTTGCGCTTTGTTGAGTGTTTCTAGGCGATGTCACAAGAGCCATAGTGAAGATGGGGCTTCTGTCTATGGTCAAAGCCACGAGGAAGAGAAATGAGGCTTCTGTCTGGATAGAAGACTGATAAAATCCTTCCCAGCGAGCCACTTCTGCAGGTATCTGAAAGGTGCAGATTACTGGAAAGATCCAGGTCACAAGCAGCAAAAGGATAGTACGTAGTAGCTAACCAGCTAAGCACAAACACAGATTCAGACCTGTCCATCAAGCCTGTGGCACCCCATTGTCCATCTAGAAGGCAATATCTATGGTGATTTGAATGAAGAATGTCCTCTATAGGCACACATATTTGAATATGGTGTCCCCATTGGTGGCACTGCTTGGAGATATTATGGAATCTTTAGGATGCAGAGTCTGTCTGGAGAAAGAATACCATTGGAGGATGGGTTTGGGGGTTCATAACCCCCTATTTCCAGTTTGTTCTATCTGCTTTCTGTGTGTGGCCAAAGAGGGGAATCTCTCAGCTTCCTGTTCTAGCCACCTGCTACTAAATAAGCACTCCCTCTGGAACCATAAGCCCAAATGAACTCTTCCTCCCTTAGGTCAGCTTAGCTGTGACACAGCCTCAGACCTGTCCATCACCACCACTGTCGATTGTCCTGCATCCACTGTGCAACTGAAAAGACAGCATCTCAGTCTATTTAGACAGCTTTAGCAAAGCATTATAGCTGGGGGCTATGGCTTTAATATATAACATCTGTCACAGGCTCATCAAGTTCTCCTGCAGTGGGTTAGTTTGGTACGTTCTGGAACTGTACAAGGTGGCAGTTAGCTGGAGAAAGTAGATCATATGGGTGGACTCTGGGGTTGCTTATTCCTGGCTGCTTTCTGTCTCCTTGGCTTCCTGGTTGGTCACAAAGAGAACAGTTTCCCCTACATGCTCCTGCTTCCGTCAAGTTGTTCTGAAGCTCATGGAAACCAACAAGTATGAACTAAACCCTCTAAAATGGTGAGCTAAGACTCTAAATTGTCTATGCAAGGTTTCTCTCACAGCTACAAGAAGCTAACTACGACATAGCAGTAGATTATTCCACAGCACAATAGCTTAGGTTATTTCTCATGGCTGTGAACACTGGATGCCCAGACTCAAGGGGAACTACTAAACAACACCCATTCTTGCTCGTACATGGGACTTCTGCAGTATTTTCTTACATCCTGAAAAAGACAGACATGGCCCTTGAATGAAGACACTAACCTCATCCCCGAGGGTCCCACCCTCAGGACTTAATAATATCCCAAAGCCACCACACACACACACACACACACACATACACACACAGGTAAACCTCCCAGGAGTTAGAATTTTCACATATGAATTGGGGGAGAGGCAGACATACATACTGGCTTCATGTCAGACAACGTGCCTGCTTCTTCTGATCCTCCCAGCTGTCGTGCTACTTCTCGGAGCCACATCTTCCCAGACAGCTGTGGCAGTTGCTGTGAGGACCAGGGACAAGGTGGGAACCTGCCAATTACAGCACCTGTGGGCTGCAGACTTTAAATCACACAAGGCAGTGGGAACCGCCATGGTTGTGAGAGCAGCATGTGGGCGTGAGGGCTCTACACGATGCTTGCTCTCAGAAGGTTACACGCTGCCGCTGTCGCTACGAGCACAGCTGCAAGAACGTTTTGTTGTTTGTCCCTTGAACGAAAAGCTCTGAAAACATTCTTTGATTTACAAAATCAGAGAGACAGAAAACAGTAAGACAGCGGAATCATAATGTTTACCACGATGATGTGGACAGCTGCCTGGACTCCAGCCCCAACAGAATGCCCCCAATGTGTTGACTCAACAGACACCTGCTGACACACATTGTGCACCAGGCAGTGCTCTATCCTGCAGTGGCACTAACTCATTCTGTAAGGAGCCAGAAAGGAGATGTTTGGACTTTACAGAAAATAGCCATTTGTATCTATCCAGCCCAACTACAGCTAAATTTCAATAGATTCAATAAACTGGGTGTGGTAGTATCTTTTTTCCCTGCACTTAAGAGACAGGTGGGGTTTTGTGAGTTCAAAGCCAGCCAGGTGCACATACTAAGTTTCAAGCCAGCCACGTCTCAAAAACAAACAAACAAAACAAGCAAGCCAAAATCCAATAGACTCATATTGCTTTAAATTCATTCTGATAATTAAGGTCATCATGCACGCAAAATATATACACACACACTTTCATAAGCACAGGCATGGCTACATGAATGCATTCACACACAAATACCCATATACTGCCATTCATAGGTGCATGCATGTACCCTCCCATACACACAGATTCACGGGCACATGCACACTCCCCCCCCCACACTCATACACATACATGCAAAAGCAAAATGGACCCTGTTAGGTTCACGCAGGGGCACCAAGCCCTATATATATATCCATGTCTCTCCACCATGCTGTCTGCACAGCCCACCTAGGAACCAAGAACTCAAGCAGGATAATTCCACAAGTGAAGGATGTGCCACCTGATCATACATGAAACCCCTGAGTCCCTGTCCCTGCTTCTAGCTAATTTCCCAGAGTGTTTCTACTCCAAGACTCCCCCTCCCCCATCCCTTTGATTTTTCAACATCAGCCAAATTGCCTTCATTTAAACTCAATTAACTTCTGAATGCAGAGGCACCACCCTGGTCCCATTTACTGAAGGAAACTCTCCTAATGTGCCCATTATAAACTCCTGTCTTCCATGTTTTCAATAGAAAGATCATCTGACATTTGGTTGAAAGGTCTGTCTGCAGTATCCTCCAAACTCATTAAACAACTTTCTTTGAACCAGACTGAGTTCCAGTAATCATTTACCTCTTAATTTAAATACCATCGCAGTTTTTGAAGGGCATTTCATTTCATAATGGAGTCTATTACCCTAACACTACAAGAGCAATTAACATACGGTGACCAGATCCCTCTAGAAAGACACCAGATGCAGTTGTTTTACGTTACTGTGTCATAAGAACAGCCTTACCACCTTGCTACCAAGCCAGCAGGACTGTGGGTCACTCTGCACATATCCCAAATGCTTTTGGACCAACCCTGCTCACCCAGTAAAGGTAAGCTGTGGTTACTGCCAGATCCTTGCAACTGGTTTTGGCTATGTTTATCTTTTTAAACCCAAAGCCACTCAAGTTCAAGAGCAGGAGGCTCAGCCTTCCAAATCCGGCTACAGTATCATTCCCACTCCTGCTGCTTCACAGGCGGGTGTCTGGTCATGCTTTCTGCCCCTGCCCCACCCTCCGCTCCGCTCTTGCACCTTCTGGTGGTCCCTGCTTACAATAACTCAGAGATATCTTTTAAAACATCAAGTCATGGTGTTGCTCCAGATTCACTCTCACAGTGGCTCCCGCATTGCAAGAAAGGCCACATTCCCTTTGCTGGTTCCAGTGTCCCTGATGTCCCTGCCATCCGGACATCAATTACCTCCCCTGCTCCTAACTCACTCCTACGCAACTTGGATTTCTGGTTGTATAGATGCCAAGGCTACCCAGCGGTGAACCCCAGCCAGTGGCTGCTTCTGTCCAGTGTTCTCTTCCCACATCCTCACTTTTGCCATCAGAGGAGATGCTCCCAGCCCCTTCCCTGGTGTCACCTGCTCATGCTGCTACTGTGTAGTCTGAGCGCCCCAAACAGAGATATGACATATGATCCTGCTCGTGGCTTTCCTCTCTGGGAGAAATTACATTAGCCGGACAAATCTGCATTCAGTGTGGAGGCTCATGGGTTAAAGATGGGGCTGAGTACCTCTTTGCCTATCCCATGAGTGTTGTGCCAAAGCAGGCTCTGGGTACCACTTACCTGTCCCATGAATATTGTATGCATGCTAACCTCCTCCTGTTCATTTCGTTTATATTCTACTGGAAATGAGGGCCCACAAAGGCTGTGCTGTGTGGAGTGCCTATCCCATTCTGTTTCAAGTACTTCCAAAGATGAGCATGGTAAACCTTTCAAGGATGTGAAGCAGTGTAGCCATTGACTCTCATTTAGTAACAGAGTCTAGAGCAGAGAGGGAAAGGCAAGCCTCAAACCCTAGTGGTCTGTGGCTAAGTTCTTGCCCCTGCTGTATAATAAATGACCTGATTGCAAGTCTTCTTTTCCTTCCTCTCTCCCTCCTTCCCTTCCTCATTCTCTCTCTATTCCTCCTCCCATGCTTTTTTAGCAGAGTAAGGACCCTAGTTCTCCTCTATGAGCTGCAGCTTCAAGAGCTGCACCCCTCAGTGCAGCAATTTTTCCTTCTCCTACACTTATTTCATTACCTTTTTTAAAATAAATACCCTGGATCCTCTAAAGGAGTAGCTAGGTAACTCACAACCTGCATCTCAAGGGGCTAAAGGACGGCATCAGGAGAGAGCACTGTCAGATCCTGGGGTCCAGACTGCACTAGGGTGATGGAGGGTCCTGGCTCTCATAAGGTTCCCGGATCAGTGTAGAAGACAGAAAACCACACAAACACCATAAAGGGCCGGGGAGGGGGGTAGTGCACGGGGAGGTGAGAAGGTTTCTATTTAGTGTGATTCCAAGGAAGTTTCTGCAGACAAATGGGGGTAGAAGAGAATCTCCCCACATCTAATGTGGTAAAAACATGAGATGTGAGACTGGCCGTGATGGAGCACACTTTCAATCCCAGCACTCAGGAGGCAGAGGCAGGTGGATCTCTGAGTTCAAGGTCTACAGAGTAAGTTCCAGGATAGCCAGGGCTATACTGAGAAACCCTGTCGGAATAAAAGAAAAAGAAAAGAAAAAAGGAAGGGAAGAAAGGGAAGGGAGGGAAGGAGGGAAGAAGGAAGAAGGAAGAGCTGTAGCTAGACTAAAGGAAAGATGAACTACTTAGGTAAAAGGTAAAGCTGAAATACACTCTAAAAAGCCATGTCATATCTTTATCCCAACCCAATCTCAAATTATAGAGAAATCTACTAATCATCTTATGGTGGTCAACTTGAAACAATATGGAATCACCTGGCACTGAAGTCTCTATGAGGTGTTATCTACACTGGGTTGGCCTGTGGGCATGTCTGTGGGGGAGTGTCTTAATAAGGTTAATTCATGAGGGAAGACCCATCCCACTGTGGGCTGTGGGCAACGTCATTTCCTAGACAGGGAGGCTTTAACTATTGAGAGTAGGGAAACTGAGATTAATACAAGCAAGCAAGTGAGCATATATGCATTCATTTCTCTTCTCTCTGGAAAGAAGGAAGAGGAAGAGGGGAATAGATAGGAAGAGGAGGAGAAGGGTTAACTTACAACTTCACACTGAATTTATTTTAATATTGTTGGGTTCTTATCTTTTTGGCTGAATTCTATGTGTGAGTAAACATCTATATGTGAGCAAATAATGTATGCATTATATGTGTGTGCACACGCATATATGTACTTATGTATAAACAGGTGGATACAAGCATGTGAAAGTATGTATATATGTGTCTCTGCGTAGGTGAATGTGTGTGTTTCCCTGAGTATGTGCAGGTGTATTGTGTATGTATGAGCACATGAGGGTCCATATATGTGTGAGAGAGAAGGTATGTGTGTGTTTGTGTTTACATGGTCACCCATGCTCTGGTCCTTGACTTCTTAAAGGACAAGACACACACACACATCTTTATCCCTCTTCTCTCCATCCCCATTGCAAAGTACAGTGCCCTCCCTATAGGACATTGCTGAATCAAATCTTTGGTTGACTGAGCCAATATGTGAAATGACCCAGTAATAACTTTGCCTTCATTGCTCAGGAAACTACACAGCAATGGCTATGTCATTTTTGATTACACAAATACACCCTGCTTGCCCTATCTAATCATCTCTTGATGGGCATGCAGCATATTTACCGCTTTTCACCATGCAGTTACTGGTGTGAATATCCTAAGCCATGTCCTTCAGAGCCCAAGGCAAGGCTTCTTCCCAAGTAGAACAGACTCAGGAGGCGGGGGCTGCGCCACTTCCAACTTCCCTGGTGGAAAAGTTTCCCTGGGCAGAGTGTGTGAGATGAAGAAGGCTAGGGGGAGCAGACAGGGAACCTTCTTAGTGTGCCAGGAGAGTACGGCTGGGGAAACATCAAGATGAACACATGAAAGCGGTCAGGGGAAAGCTTGACATCCCTTCTCATCAAGGGTTCGGGTGAGAAAATGCAGCAAGATCTAGAAGAGCCCCATCTCTGGAAGCAGGAGGAAGAGGGTGTCATGCAAATGATTTGGAAAGGGTCATGAAGGAGGGCCCACTGCTTTAGAGCCTAGATGTGTCCCTAGCCCCCTTGCCCACTTCCATTCTCAGGTTACCCTTTTCATTCTTAATAGACTGTCTCTATTCCAATCTAATTCTTTGCACAGAGACACAAGAACCTAGAAACCTCAGCAGGTGTGCTTTGGACTAGGATACAGCCTATAATACCAGCTGCAAGTGGTATGGAGCCCCAGGGGATGTGACCAGCAGTGTAAGCCTACAACAGATATCAGTTCTAGTGAAGAAGCAACCACTGGTACCCTGCTGCCAGTCAAGGAGGAGGAAGGAACCCAGGGAATTGCCAGCCTTCTGATCTCCTAATAGTGGCCTCACACATCAAAGACAGAAAAAGCAGAAAGCAGTCAAACTCATGAGTGCTTTGCAAAGAGAGCAGCCTCCAGGACAGGGAGGAGAGAAAAGAAAGGACGGACGGGGTCCTGCCGAGGAATGAACAAGAGGGTTAAGTAGGGGAAAGGGATTGGTAGACGATGCCCGGTGATTGTCCCGATACTCCAGTGACACTCTTGCAATGTAAGATTTCTACTGCATCACAATGGTGTCAGGACCTCCTCACACTGCAGGTTCTTGCTTTGATAGGCACATGACTTCCTATTGGCTGACCTGATTGGTGTGTGCTTTTTTTCAGGGATTAACTGGAGTGTCCATGATTAAGTCTTCAAGCTTTTAGTTTTGCACATATACTAGCAGTTTGCAAACTGTTAAGAAAAAGTATGAATTAAATTAATTTTCTCACCGGGAGGTGGGGTGACACACATCTTTAATCCCAGCATTTGGAAGGAAGAAGCTGATGAAGCCCTATGAGTTTGAGGCCAGCATGGTCTATAGAGCAAGTTTCAGGACAGACAGAGCTATTTATACAGAGAAACTCTGTCTCAAAAAATCAAAATAATAATGACAATTATTATTATTTTCTCAAATCAAGGTTTATTGACATGGGAAAAATATGAAGTGCTCATGAGTTCAACAAAGACTTTTCGCTCACATCAGGTAGGCTTAGCCTGAGGTGACTAGAATCCAAACAAAAATGAATCATAGGGCCACTAAAGCCACCCTAAAGCTCTTACGGCAGAAACTGGGGTGATGTGGAAGAGGAGAATGAACCGTTCAGTTGGCCTGAGAGCTTTCTCTTCGATGTTTCGGTTCTGTACCACAGTCAGCGTCCACGTGAGGAAAGGAGGCAACGAGGACCCAGGAGAAACCCCCCCCCCCCCCCCCCCCCCAGCGAGGACTGTTTCAGAGCCACTGCTGAGGGCCACTGGCCTGATGTGTTACTGTCTTCTGTTCTCATCAGTAGCGTTCTTTCCATCTCTTTTCTCTCCCTAAAAAGTATTGGATCCCTACCCTTGTTACAACACCCCCAAAAGTCTAGTTGTTCAATTCCAGAGGGCCTACAAAGAGTGAAAACAAAGGGCCCTGGAGGCAGAGCGTCCGTTCATTCTCATTCATATTCAATCATTTGTTCATTTGCTCATTCATTCATCCATCCATCCATCCTCACTCTCACTGAGTGCTCTCTCGTCCCTTTCTCTGGGTATGATGGGTGTTTGCATTCTTTATTGACTTGATTAGATTCAGAATTACCACGGAAACACGCCCATGAAGGTGTTCCTACAGAGGTTTAACTGAGGTAACGAGAACCCACGCTGAATGTGGGCAGCATCATGCCCTCCCTGGTCGGGCATCTTGGACCGAACACAAAGGAGGAGGTGAGCCAGGCACCAGCATCCATCTCTCTCTGCTTTCTTCCTGTGGATGCCATGTGGCTGGATCCCTCATGCTCCTGCCTTCTCCAGCAAAACTAAACCTGACTCCTTTAAGTCACATTTGCTGGGCAGCTTGTCACAGCAATGGGAAAAAAAAAAAAGGACCACCATGCTTCCAGCCTCTGTGCTCTTTCCTCCCCCATGGGAGACACACTTACAACTGTGGACTGGCAACCTCTTCATAAAGACTGTTTCAGCCCACAGACCCGCAAGCAATTACAGCCTATCCTTCAGTGAATGCAGGGTTCCACAGAAACACCAGGCAGACACGAGCTGTTTCAATGAATGCCCCACACAGTAGCTGCAGTATTTAAAGGTGGGATTTATTACCGTCAACACAATTAGTTATTTTACACACACCATAACTTTTAATCCCCTCAGATGCTCGGGGTTGAGGGGAGGTATTCCAAGCCTCAATCTGCAGTGCGCTGAGCTCAGTGCTCCTGTGGAAAAGCACAGGAGTAATTCTAACTTGAAACAATTTAACTTGAAGCATTCCTCTTTCAGTTAAGGTGAAGAAACAGCGAATTTACGGCAGTCACAAGTGGGACGGGCACACCTGCTTGCACATCCTGTCTCTTGGAACAATGGTTTCTAACGGGATTTTAACAGTGTTCAACCCAAAATGGGAGCCCCAAGGTCTACTAACCTGGGAACGCACTGGTTAAACGTGTGCAGTTCCTCTTCTCTGCACACACTCTTACACCATACAGGTCCTAGGGCTCTGCAGGTCTGCTCTGGGCCAATGCAGAGTGCAGGTTCTCCAAACTTAATTAGTGATATCATCTGTTCCCACTCTTGAAACATTCAGCTCCATGCAGTGGCCTATCTTGGTGGTCACCTTGTTCATATTGAAATCCACCCAGGAGAACACTGAAACATGCTCCTGGCGGCGTCTGAGGGAGTCTTTCAAGAAGAATAGGACATGAGGGTGATCAAGAGGTTAGCCCTTGGTGGACGCAAATTTGAGTAGACTGTTAGAAGGTACTAGAACTTGACTTAGGATACTAAGTAGCCCAAAAGAAGGATGTGTAGTACAAGCAGAGATTGTGGCTATGAAAGATGAAGGAAGGAGTGATGTAGCTATGAGATGTGCTGATTAGCTTTGTGCAGTATCCCTGTGTGACATTTCCTTGATTGGGGATTAATGTGGGAGGGCCCAGGCCATTGTGGGTGGGGCTACCCCTGGGCAGGTGATTCTGGGTATATAAGAAAGCAAATAAGGCTTGTTCTTGGTCTGTTCCAGTTCCTGCCACCAGGCTCTTGCTTTGAGTTCTAGCCCTTGGCTTCCCTTAATGATGGACTCTAACCCATCATATAAGAAACCTTTCCCTCCCCGAGTTGCTCCTGGTCATGTTACCACAGCAACATAAACCCAATTCAACAGCATATGATAGCAAATGAAGTTGCCAGTCGTGGC
Source organism: Neodon shergylaensis (assembly GCA_025134845.1). Lineage (NCBI taxonomy): Eukaryota > Metazoa > Chordata > Mammalia > Rodentia > Cricetidae > Neodon > Neodon shergylaensis. The sequence continues at coordinate 1,447,097 of JABTXL010002731.1, read as the reverse complement.
CCTGATTTCACCTAAGCTTTATCACCTCCTGGTACTGGTAGGATGAAGACAAAGCCCCTTAGCCCCTCATAATGAACAGCAATGCCCCATGGGGTCAGCTCTCCTCAAGTTTGTATCTCCATCCCTTTCATTTGCTTCCTGAGTCCTTCCCTCCCCATTTCCCCTTCTCTCTCCAACACCACCTCTACCTCTGTCTTTCCCAGTGTCTCTGTCTCTATCTATCCTTCCCAACCTTGCTCTACCCCATCCATGCCAACTACCTAAGGCACACACCCCTAGCCCTCATCTTGTGTTCTCACCACAGGGCTTGTGCGGCATCCACGGCCCCTATCTGGCTCACTCTTCTTCATTTTTCCCTTTTCCACTCTTCTGGCTTTGACATCCCTTTCTGAGCTGGTCCACGGCTACAGCCACAGAGAAGCTCCTACTGGCTCGCATCCTCATAGCCCACTGTATCTTCTCAGCACTGGGTGGCACTAACCAGAGTTGCAATTTTAGGCTTATAGGATGATCACCATTGACTAACAACTTGACAGAGGCTGGAATCGAAGAGATAAGTCTTAGAGCATAAATGTGTCTCAACTTAGATATGTTTATTGACAGCCCTCTATTCAAACTTCAATCTCACTTCAGGACCCTGAAGATAAACTTGAGGTGGTAGTGGGGGGTCACTGGATTCTCCTTTATATATTTTTTCGTGTTAATATGATTGTTCTAATGAACTCACTGAGGACGAGAGGTGGCTTCACCCACCTTCTACAGGGGAGCACAGGCTGTGACCCTAAGATTAGTAACAATATCTCTCAGCTTGCTGACACTCCTGCTGCTGTGTCTGCCCCCTTTTTATGGACTATACCCTGGAACCCTCAGGGAAACTGTCTCCTTCTCTATGGTGTCTTTTCCGGGCATTTTGTCACAGCAAGTGGAGAAGTAATAAAAACCGGACAGGCTTCTATTTATCATCTCTGTGACTCTGCACGTCGGCCCCTGCACCCATCACAGCATGGAGCAGCTACACGGAACGAGTGTGCGGTGACTGAATCTTCCAAAGTAAAGTTTGAGCATTTTCTCTAGAAAATGACCCCCACCCGAGATAGTCCCTCCTGGCAGTTCTGCCAGTCCACCTGGTGACTGCCTACCATATCCTCCACGGAACAATGACAGCATGAGTCACCTGCCCCATCACTTCCTTTTTAAGTCCCGTGTTTTATGAGGATTGCGGCTGATAGCTATAGATTGGACAAGAATACAGTTTTGTCATCAGAATTCATTCTCAATAATCGCCCAACGATCAGCTGCTTAGTACCCAAGATCCCAGACCAACCACCACCACCACGAGGGACATGCTGCTGAGCTTGGTATACCCCATGAGGAGCCCAGATTGTGCATTTGTATCAAAGATGCTGGCACATGTAGTTAGTCTCAGTTGGTGAAGTTGGGCAGTCGGTGATGCCACAACCAAGCCTTGAAGGTCAGGGATCACTCCTGAGCTCTCTCTGGATATCCACAGCACCTGCAAAGGGCTTTGCCCAAGGCAGAACTTCCATTGGATTTTCTGGGCATCTGGGTATATGGTTTTTAAAGCACAGAGTGTTTGGCCACATACACATCAAACACACCATCCTCTGCATGGGAATTCTCCAGGTGTCCCACCCACTAGCCAAGAGAATCATTTTGCTCTCGTTTTCTAATGCAGACTGGACACTGTCCAGTCTTAATTTAAAGGTGTTTCTGTTTGGGATGGAAACTCTATGTGGCATGTGTAATCTGAAGAAAAGAGACAGATGGAACCAGTGTAACTTAATGGTTTCAGTTTTGAGTTTAAAGCAGGTAGACAGAAAAAAAAAAGAAGTGAGAAAAAAAAAGCAAACCCCAAGAAGTCAGGGAACACCTGACATCTGAGAGTCACTGGGTAAAGTGAATGAAGGAGGCAGTGTCTCACCCTGCTTCATACAGAGAGTTTTCTAGAACATTTTGGGACACAGAAAGAAAGCAGCTAGGGTTCAAAATGGGCTGCCTGACCCAACAGAGTCCAGTATAGCACTTGTCTTAGTCATTGTTCTATTGCTGTGAAGAGACGCCATGACCAAGGCAACTCAATTAAAAAAGCATTTAATTGGGGGTTTGCTTACAGTTTCCCATATCATCTAGAGGGGAGCATGGCAGGCACGGTGCTGGAGTAGTGGCTGAGAGCTACATACACACATTGTGCATGTATGCACACAAGCACACATACACACACCACATAATGGCAAACAAAAGCCCCAGCACTCTTCTCAATAAAAGATTATCACACACATCTTTTGAATGTGCCGACAGGAAGAGGCTGAATTGTTGGGTACCCATCCTGACATGCTGTCGAAGGGTGTGCGGACCATCCTTAGGAACACGATTTAGCTCCCCGAGCAGCACTCACACAGAAAGGCCAACTCTAGGCTGTGCCTGGGCATGGCTGTAACTTTATTAAAGTCCCCCGTGGATGCTGGAGCAGGAGAGACAATCCACCTGTCTGGTTAGCTGGAATGTTAGGGTGGGGTTTCATTCCTTCTGAAGCTCTTTAGACAGTGAAGACTAGGGTTTTGAAGAAAGCACACTAATTTTTCCATTTCTGACTCAGTTTTTCCTCTTCCTACAAAAAGTTCCCTCCCAAGTTGCTGGCACACAGGCGTTTCCAACTGGCACCCTGCAGGCCACTCCCTCACGATTATCCTCTCTGTTTTCTCCCTAGTTGTCAGTTGTGTCAATCTCAGCAAACTGTGTCGGATAATTTCAAGGGTAATTCTACTAACCAGGCCTGACTACCCTCCTTTCAATCCCTCCCTGCCTCTGCCCACCTCCTAGCATCAACCTGAGCCGCAGTATGAATAGCAGACGTCAGGATGCTATTATCCACATCTCTGCCACTTAGGTTCATTAATTCACTCGTTCACTCATTCATTTGTTCACAAGCTAGGCATTGTTCTACTTACCCTGTCTGCTGTTAACACAGTAAATAGCTCAGAAGGGAACGTGACCACGCCCACTTTGCTTTGGACCTCCCACAGGCATAAGCCTGTAGCCAAACGATAAAACAGTGATGGAGGAAGGTCATTGGTAATAAACAAACTGCCTTGGCCCATTTTGATAGGTCATCCCTTAGGTGGGTGGAGTAGGCAGAACAGAATGCTGGGAGGAAGAGGAAGTGAGCTCAGACTCGACAGCTCTGCTCTCTGGAGCAGAGGCCATGCTCCTCTCTCCCGGGCAGACGCAATGAACTCCGACCCAGGAGGATGTAGGCTAGAATCTTCCCAGTAAGCGCACCTTGGGGTGCTACACACGTTATTAGAAATGGGCTAGTCCAGGTACGAGAGTTAGCTGAGAAGAGGCTAGATATAATGGGCCAAGCAGTGTTTAAAAGAATATAGTTTGTGTGTTGTTATTTCGGGGCATAAGCTAGCTGGTGGTGGAAGCTGGGTGGCGGAATGCAACCCACAGCTCCCCCTCAACAAAACGGGGCTCTGCATTTGACACCATGAAAGTTTTCATTTCAACACAGCCCATCCTCTGTCCTCCAACCTAGACAAACCTCACTGCCCACACCCCTCTTCAGACAAGGGTGTACAGAGAAACAAGCATCTTCCCGAAAATCCCTGCTCACTTTCTCTGTACATTTCTGTCAAGATTCATAAGCCTTATGCATTATGGATGGATCACCTATAGATACGTTAGAATCCAGGAAGTCTGCAGTCTTTTAAAAGTTACCTAGTTCCCAAGTCTTGCAAACAACTTTTGTCTCTCTAAATTCTGGAAGCAATATAAGCCCGCCTGGTCTTGCTTTCATTCAATTTAGGTAAATATTGAGGACAGGAGGGAAAGCAGGGTTGTGAGGATCCAGGCCAACGCCAGAGCAGGCAGAAAACTTGTTAGGGATTCAACATTTGTCGCGGGAGAGCAAGCAAATCCCTGAGTGGAACTGAGATCCATGGCAGGAGGCACTTGCTAAGAGTTTAGTGAACTTGGAAGCTCCGGTTGCCTTTCTCTGTGTTAATACCCTTTGAAGGCAAGGGAACCTCGACTTGTGCCCCCAATTGCATTCATTTTACCAGCCCTCTGGGATTGGAAGTACATCGGAATGACACCTCCGTGCCTGGCAGAAGTGTGATGGATGGCTGGGGAACTCCGCAAACAGCCCGGCTCATGCGCTGTCGGGGCCCATCACTCCAGCCATCCATCTCCCACCTGTAAGCCCAGGCTCGGCAGCCATCTTTCATATTGTTTCATTTGCTCATTACTATAGAACCACAAATGGGCTCGTCACAAACTTGGGAGCCACTGGGAAGGAACACTGGCGCTTTCAAAGGCTTTGCCCCAAAACCTAAAAATATTCTACCCAAAGGGCTCAGCAATAACTTTCGAGGCTTTGTTTTCACATAACCTATTTTTTTTTCTTCCCAAGTTATCTTTCTAGGCTGCTAGTCCAGGGAGGAATGGAGCTTGTCTGAAACCACTAGGAATCATGGTCACATAGTCACCATAGCAACTTCAAGGGACACCAGCGAGTGTTCACCCTCTGCTCCTCGAGTTCAGTCCCTTTGCTCCTGCAGTTCAGTCCCCGGTACCAGCTAGGGGTTAAGAAACTGACCTGAGGGAACTGGGGAGATGGCTAAGTCTGAAAAGCACCCACTGTGTAAGCATGAGGACCAGGGTTTGATTTCCAGAAGCCGGGCAGGGCGCTGTGTGCTTCTACCAATGCTGGGGAGGAGGAAGGAGCCAAGAGACTCCAGGGAGCTCCATGGCCAGCTTTACCAAAAAATGGTGAGTAGTGTCCAGGTCAGTGTGAGATGTTGGCTCAGAAACAGTATCTGAGGAGGAACCACACCCGAGTTTGACCCATGGTCACCCCAGATACGTGTCTGCTTGTACACACACATACTCTCCTAACGACTCTATTTAAGAATCGTCTACGAAGCTTTAATTCCACATAAATCTTGAAAATAAATGTGAAAATGTCTATATCTTTTTTTGGACTATACTAAACTATGCATATCATGTAAATTAAAATGTCATCTGCACAGAAAGCAGAATCCTGCCACGTCTGAGTCTGAACACTTTATTTGAACACGAACGGAGAAGTAGTTTGCTTTATACAAAGAGGAATATCATTTTGCCATCTCAGTATTCTCTGGGCTCCCGCTAGAGTTTTAAGACAGGGCTTTTCCTCTTTTGAAATGTGTTTTACAGTTTCATTAACACCTAAGAGATTACACAAATAAATTATTTTAATCCATGAGTCTGGCTTTGTAATTTCCCTGTTTAAAAGCATGACACTACTGGAGCTGGAGATACAGCTCAGGGGTTCAGAACACCGAGAACCACTGCTCTCGCAAAGGATTGGGGTTCCATTTCCAGCGCCTGCGTGGGTGGGTGGGGGCAAGCTCTCACAAGGCTCTGCTCTTAAGTGAAGAGCTACAGGCCACAAAAGGCTGCTGGGAAAAAAAGAATCAGTCTTCTCCAGGGACAAGCCGCTGTTAGGATATCCAGTCCCAAATAGTAAGCCCTGAACACGTGTATGTATGAGCAACACTAAGTGGGCTCAGTAGGCTGTATTTATATATTTATATATGTATACGAGTGTGTGTATGTGTAAAACGACAATAATTAAAGAAGAGGGCATGAGGGCTGGAGAGATGGCTCAGTGGTTAACAGCACTGACTGCTCTTCCAGAGGACCTGGGTTCAATTCCCAGCACCCACATGGCAGCTCACAACTGTCTGAAGATCCAGTTGCAGGGGATCTGACACCTTCACATTAATGCACATAAAATAAAGTTAAATAAATCCATAAAAAAAAGAAACGGTCATGAATTTGAGAGGGAGTAAAAAGAACACTAGAGAAGTACGATGGGGGATGCGGTGAGAATGAAGTAAATACCGTACTTGTGTATGAAATTCTCAAAAACAAAACTATAAACAAGAACTACGTAATAAATAATATTCAGTATAATTTTGTCCGCTGGGAATCAATGGGACACTATATTGTTGCCTGACTTCTGTCACTTAAGCAGCCACTTACCTTTAGAATGTATTTATTTAGCAGTCTCTCAGCTGCCACCAACCCAGTAGTGAAGAATTGCACCAGGCAGCACCTGAGACCTCAAGCAGACATTTCCCTGCTTTCCTGGAAGCCAGGTGTTTCCGCGGATGTATTTGAAGTGCTCTGATTTATGACTTTGTTCCATAACTATAAAAATTTCACCAGTTGTTTTCTGGTTAGAACACATTATTTGGGGCAAGTGAATCTGTATTCCTGGGCCATGATCACACATATATTTGACTCAAGAATAAACTATGTCTTATTCCCTTTGAGCTGTGAGTTATGTGGCCAGAAAGCACAACACATCATGTAGAGATTTTTTTCAGTATTTTCTTTCTGGGCAGAATCCATCCCTAAAACAATTTATCCTTGCCTAATTCATTTCACCCTGAGCTGTCTGACAGTGATGGTCTATGTACATAGTCCCCAGCTAGAATCCCCTGAACTGGACCAAACTGTAGCCATGCCCTGGACTAGAGGTCTGGACCTCCTCCCAACCTTACCTTATAGAACTCAATGCCCTGACCAAACCTCCCCCACTATGCCTCTCTTCTAGTGTCTCAGAGCATTAGAATTTCCCGCTAGTAAACTCAATTTGAGATGCAAATCCGGTTAAAAGTCTCTTTTCAGCTCTACAGCTCAGCTTTACAACCCAGGGCACATTCTTAAAACCCTGGAGCCATCCTGCTGTGTGCTATCCACCAAGGAATGCCAAGCCCACCCCAGCTTCCCTGGGAGAGCAGGAAGACAACTCAGAGGAATTGCCCATTAGACTGTAAAATCGCCCATTTGCTGGGAAAGTGAGAACTTTACCTTTGTTTAAGGAAACAATTAGCAAACAATGGTCCAGCTAGGCCTTTTTTACCCCGGCTGTGGACTGCATTCAGTGGGTTCAGTGGTGCCTGCTTCTAATCCCAGCACTAAGCAAAGTTGGGGGATGGAGAGATGGTTATCAACTCTCAATGTTCCTCTACCAGGACTGGAGCTTGGTGCTCAGCACCCACCTGACAGCTCACAACTGCCTGTAACTCCATTCCAAGGCATCTGATACCCTCTTATGGCTGCCAGAGCTATTGGCACATATGTGCACAAACACACACAATAGTCACATATTTAAAAATAATAATATTAAAAATCAAAGCCATCCTCAGTTACATAGCTAATTCAGAAGACTCCATCACGAATAAACATGAAAGCAAGGAAAATTCCCTCCATGGACCTTATTCCAGTAAGGTCTTTGTTCTGGATTTAGTCCCTGAATGCAAAAGCCCGAAGCCAAGTCTGTCTTCCTGCTATCCAGGGCAGCAGTCTTCTAATGGCCTCAGGAACCTATGAGGGGAAGACTGTAACTGATCACTTTAGAGGGCAAATAGAGGAATGTGCCCAGGGATCTACTGATAACCAACCTGCCTTGGTCTAGGCCTTGAAAGCCATCTTATAACAAAGACAAGCTAGGTTCATTCCTGTTTATGTTTAAATCTCTTTCTCAGGGATTAGGCTATGTCCCACTTGTAACCTTAACTACAAATAGCTTTGTTCTGGCTGTTTCAAAAAGTTGTTATGACTACCTCGCAACAAGTTTTTGTTTCAGAAGGTTGTTACAATCAACTAGTTATGGTTAATGTTCTGCTTCTGTAACCCCACCAATTTGTCTGCTAGATCCCCCATTTGGAAAGCCCCTTATTCCCCAACTATAAAATTCCTTATCTCATCCATGTCCAATGCTGATATCTTGAACCCCAGTTTTAGGGGAAGGCAGTCCATGTCCATGAATTTAAAAAAAAACCATACTTTAATTAATTTCACAATGGATCGGTGGTCTTTCTCCTTGCATCTGTGAGATTAACACTATCCAGATGACAACTGAAGCTCAGGCTGAAGTGAGAGACAAGCTCTGCAATGACTTTCCTGGCTCACAAAAGCTAAAGGGAAGGAACAGGCTACTCTGCCCACCCCCACGGGCACAGCCTCTCCACTCTCACACTCAGTGAACTCCCATTGCAATTACTCAGAAATTTTGCATCATCGGCTTTGAGGTTAGAAACATTAACACATGCTATGAAACTTGCATGGTCTTCATTTAAAGGCCCCAACACAGCACCTTGTGCTCAATATGTCCTGTGGGACTGAATGGTGTGTGAGGGGCCAACCGCCAAAAGGGAAATAATAATAAAGATCTCGGGAACTAAAGAGAGAGACAATATGGAGCCACTTGCCCTTCCTTGTCTGATGGTCTTGTTCATTACCATCTTGATTTAAGCACCAAGGAGACTCTGGTCCCAAAGAGCTTCAAAAGTGAGTCTCAGAAGGACCATGGGGTCACCTCTAATCTCAGTTCTCATTTATCCCAATCACAAACCCCACAAAGTTGTCCCCTGCTGCTACACAATCTAATCCCTCCTTTGGCTCTGAGGGAACAGCTTTTTTTGCAGCAGACACATAAAAGCAAATACTATCAGGTAGGAGTTGGGATTTGATGCCTGGCAGCTTGTAAAATGGCCTTGGCCTTTGGTTTCAGTCCTGGAGTATACAAAATAAAGTCTTTTTTTTTTCTTTTAAAAAAGGTATTCATTTTGAGAGGAATTTGAAATTAGGAAGCATTTATCTCACTAAGCTCTTTACATGGCTACCTCCATGGATTCTTGCCAAGTGTTCCTCTTTGTTTTCATGCTTTTTGGTAGTAGAGATGGAACCTAGGGCCTTGCACACACGAAGCACATCACTGACCACTGAGCAGTCCCCCCCAATTCCATTTCACCTCTGAATGTTCCTGCTAAGGTCTACAGTGTCCCATTCTCGGGTGAGATCTCTCACTTGGAGCTAAGCATTTGCTTACAGTGCCCTGCAGAATTCATGTACACAACTCACAGCAAATGGTGCTTTAAAATCATGAGTCAGGTCCTGTGTGTTCTTGTGTTTTGGCTTAGGATCCTCTGTGGCTTTTTATCCGGCTTTGAGACTTCTCCAAACCTCTGAGAGTTTCATGGGCCTAGGGAGGGGGTACTAAGGGAAGTTAGGTCCACAAAGCTGGTTTGAACTCCCCCTACTTTGGAATGACCTTTCTGCCACTTTTTTCTTTGACAATCAAAGACAAAGATTTGGAATGAGTGAGTCAGGCAGCCAAAGAGCAACTTGAATTTATGAAACATAGCCATAAGACGGAAAATTGCTAAGCGTAACTGCCATCAACCTGCTACATGACCATCCTCCACATTTAAACAGCCAGAATGCTGTCACTTGTATTTCTCTGTCTCTCTGTCTTGTGTGTGTGTATGTGAATGTGCATGTATTCTTCTTGTTTCATGGAGAGAAATACAAACAAATACATACAGAGACAGACACACATACTGACTCATAGACACACACATATACAATCACACACACACACATACACATACACACACACACACACACACACACACATTTTAGTGGTTTGAAAGAAAATGTCCCCAAAGGGATTGCCTCCTTTTAGGAGGTATGGCCTTGTTAGAAGCAGTATATCACTGAGGGGGCGAACTTTGAGGTCTCTTTAGCTCAAGCTTCCTTCAGTGTAACAGTCCAACTGTTAACTTGCAAAACGTTGGACTCTCAGCTATTCCTCCAGCTCCATAACTGCCTGCATGCCACCATGATGACAATGGACTGAATCTCTGGAACTGTGAGCCCTCTCAATTAAATGTTTTCTTTATTGCCATGGTCATGGTGGTGTCTCTTCACAGCAATGAAAACCCAAACTACGGCACACATACACATAAGGAGACACATAAATACATTTACACATTATACTCACAGACATATACACACTCATACACATAGAGATATACATATGCAAATACACACACACACACACACTTTTCAAAACCAGGCACCTGAACTGTAGGACAGAGCTTTCAGCCTATCTACCCCTCACTGCAGTATGTAAGAGCTAGCCAATAAGAGGTTAAAACTAATGGGCCAAGCAGTGTTTAAAAGAATACAGTTTCCGTGTAATTATTTCGGGTAAAGCTAGCCGGGTGACCGGAAGCGCCCGCTGCTCATCACTACAGAGTGGCTGCCCAACGTGGTAACAAACTCCACTTAAAACCTGAGAAAGCTTAATTTTAAACAGAGAAAAAACAGAGTTTAACGCAGATTTTTGCTGTTTGTTGGTGGCGTGCCGTAGAGAGATTTCCTGTTTCAGCAATAGTGGCAGAAAAAAAAACTGTGTCATTTTAAAGCGCGGCTTCCTGGGGTTGTACCGCCACTGCAAACTCCGGCTTTAAAGCATTTCAATGGCTTTTATGGGACTGGATGTTTCTGTTCCCACTCAGGATCAGGGAGGAAAGTAGCTGAGACCATGCCCTTGGCTCAGCTCTTCCTGCCTGGGCAGAAGGCAGAATCAGACTTGGTCAGGCGGGAGAGCATGGCGGATTCCTGCCTCCATACAGAGAGGTGTTTTCAGACTGCGCAGTGCTCTGCGTGTCAGATTTGGCTGTAACTTGGATGAAAAGAGTTTCTGTGCTGCACGCTCAGTCTCAGAATTAAACTGCTGACTATGGCTCCAATGTGGACTTGCTATGTGTCTGGAACTGTGCGCAGCTCAGGGGCACCAAATGGATATGAGGCAGGAATGGCTGCTCCATGCTGAACTGTGCTGACCTCAGGCAGGAACGATTGTAATTACCATAACAACAGTGCAGTTAAGGTTTAGACTGGCAGTAAACAGGCAGTACTGTATTACCCCTACATGGTGCAATTTAAGTTTTTAAGAAATGTTTAACATTTTAAGAAATGCTCCTGGATAGTAAAAAAATTACAGATTCACAATAGAACAGATTCAGACTACTAAATGGATCACAATGTTGGATGAGTGTTCATAGGCTTGAGAGAGAGAAAAAAAAATAGAGAGAGAATAAAGTTAATGCCCTTAAAAAAAGGTAAAGTCTTTGAAGAGACAGAATAAAGTAAAGTGATTGAGTAAAAATAAGCCACGTAAAAATGGAAAATTCACAGAGAGTCTGGATTCTTTGTATTATTGTATTTTCTTTAAAATTTTTGACTGTGGGGGCTAGAGAGATGGCTCAGAGGTTAAGAGCATTACCTGCTCTACCAAAGGTCCTGAGTTCAATTCCCAGCAACCACATGGTGGCTCACAACCATCTGTAATGGGGTCTGGTGCCCTCTTCTGGCCAGCAGGTATACACACAGACAGAATATTGCATACATAATAAATAAGTAAATATTTAAAAAAAATTAATAAAAAAAATTTTTGACTTTGAAGGAGCTAAATACAGAGAGACATTTCATTGTGTGGTCTGCCAAATTACATGTATGTTCTAAAGGTATCATGAATTCAGAATTTGGATCTAAGGATATGATGCTTTGGAGAGGGTCTTCTTTTGTTTTCACAGAGGATGAGACCCTGTGGATTGCTTCTATCCCAATATGGTATGATAGACCATGCCCTCCTGAAAGGTTGCTGTGAACACCTTCAGAAAATTACTTCATTCAACTGCCAACTGAGATGAACCTGGCGACAGGTTACACCATAAAAGACCTAAATGACAGTGCCCCCATCAGCAGGAAGCAGTTTCCCAAATATGGTTTATAAACGTTCTTTTACATTTAAAGGGGGATATGATGTAGATATGAATAATTTGCATTGGTGTGGATTTTAAGGTCAATTTTGTTATATGTATATGTATTTCTGATCTTGATTAAAATATTGTGATTGTGTAGTTCATTTTTAAAATGTAATGTATAATTAGGAAATATAGGTTGTTGATGGATAATCATAAATAATAGTCAAGCTTGTAGTCATGTTAGTTAGATTTTCTAGATATATAGAGATATATTTCAATTAGATAGGCATTCTTCATATCTTTCAAAGACTACAGAACATGGCATTTAATGTTTTAATAACTTAGGGCTTTTCATGACAATGAGACACGTCTGCTCCTGGCAGCACCAATCTACTTTGAGAGGAAGATGGGCATCGAAGAGGATCCTTGTGGAGTTGGTTAGCCATTTGGGCAAGAAATTGCTCTTGCCTGGACTGATGCATAAACTGGACACAGAGAACCCGCAGAAAGAGGACTGCTGAACTTGCCTAAAGGTGAGATGGTCTTTCGGGGTTCCTGCTTCATGAAAGAATTCATGAGACATTCTGCAGGACACAGCAGATAGTGACTGAACTGTCTTTGAAATTTCCTGCTTCATGGAAGAGTCTGCTGGATACTATGGGCCTGTAGGCTGAAAACGGATGCCCCAACGGTACAAAAGAACTTTGGGTGACTGCCCAGACAGCGAGATGTCTCTGTCATTTCTAGAGCTTTGGACTTCTTGTTTGCTTAGGTAATATTATATCCTTCTGGCATCTTTGATGGAGTTGAAGAATGGTTAGTTATAGTTATAGTTTTCCTTAGTTATGATAAAGGATAAAAATAATGTAACTAATTCTTGCTTGATAACTATTTTGTTATATGTAATTTTACTATGTTAAAGTTAAAGCCTTTCTTTTTTGTTTAAACAGAAAAAGGGGAAATGATGTGGGAGTCTTCTGTTTTGTGTTGATTTCATTGGTTAAATAAAGAAACTGCCTTGGCCCTTTAATAAGACAGAAAATTAGGTAGGTGGAGTAAACAAAACAGAATGCTGGGAGAAAGAAGTTGAGTCAGGTAGTCGCCATGATTCTCCCACTCCAGACAGACACAGGTTAAGATCTTTCCTGTTAAGCCAGCTCGTGGTGCTACACAAAATATTAGAAATGGGTTAGATCAATATGTAAGAGCTAGCCAATGAGAGGTTAAAACTAATGGGCCAAGCAGTGTTTAAAAGAATACAGTTTCCATGTAATTATTTCAGGTAAAGCTAGCCGGGTGGCGGGAAGCAGCCCGCCGCTCATCACTACAGCAGTCCACAGTCTTCAGGGAATTCACCCTTCCTCGGTTTTGAACATCCTGCTTCCTCCCGAACTTTCTGGGTGACTCCTATTATCCAAAGGAAAACTCAAAGTTACCTCTTTCATCCATATGGTCCCAACATGGCCACCATAGTGTCACAGTTAGTTTGGGGTGGGAGGGGGAGGAGTTGATTCTGAAAGTATAATGAAGGCATAGATCCCCTTGGCCTTGGAGATCAGAACTGGTCCCATCCTGAATTGCTGTACCTCTCACCCACCACATTGGCAAATCTCTAAAGAGGCCCCCAAATAATGGTTCCACAAGATGCAGCCTCTTCAGAGGCACAACACTAGCTTGTGAATATGTGCTCTTCTTCCCTCTTACATTCATCATTCCTAGTAACATGGAAGGCCAGCTCCCTGGTGTATTGTCTCCAGAAGCTTAAGTACAAGGTTCCCAATGAGCTCAGACGGATGGATGGATGGATGGATGGATGGATGGATGGATGGATGGACGGACAGACGGACGGACGGACAGACAAACAAACCAACGAATGGACAGATGGACGGACAACTGCATAGATAGATGGATGTAAGGATGGGCAGACAGATGGATGGATGGATGGATGGATGGATGACTCCTACAAGCATTACTGGCCAAGAGTCCACAGGTACTCATTAAGGCCATCTCTATGACTCTTGGGGTCTAATCAGGCCATCTTCTGCCTTTCCAGCCATCTCTAATCAGCCTCCCAGGGTCCAGAGAGGAAAATGTCTCCAGTCACATTTGGTTCAAGTTAGTTTCATTTAGATGATCCTAGAGCAGTGGTTCTCACCCTGTGGGCCACAGCCCCCTTTGGGGTTAAACAACCCTTTCACAGGGATCACCTAAAACCATTGGGAAGCAGATATTTAGATCACAACTCATAACAGTAGCAAAATTACAGTTGTGAAGTAGCAACAAAAACAATGTTATGGTTGGAGATCACCACATCATGAGGAGCTGTATTAAAGGGTCACAGCGTCAGGAAGGTTGAGAATTACTGTTCTAGAGTAACCGCTGATGGCCAACCTTTCTGCGGTGGACCTGCCCTGCCAGGGCCCAGTGACTCCAAGTGTGGGACACACTCCTGGGAATCTGCCTCTTCTTGAGGGCAGGCTCAGGCTGTTTTCTGTTCCATCAGGTCTGCTCAGAGAATGAGCTCCCCTCTTACAATACGATGTCCTGCAGTATGTGTCTTAAGGGGCCATTATTCTATTTTTGGATTTTCATGGTGCCAGTGTCTCATTGTGTCTCATTTTATGGCTTACTGAGCTGAGTTATCTCATGAAAATTCTAAAACTATGAACTGCACATGCCTGCGAGATGCTAACGGAGCTCCATCCCACCTTAAATCAAGCAGAAAAAAAAAAGCAGCAGCTCTGTTCATTCAGGGGCTATGAGGGTGGGGGTATGTGAATGCAGCCAGTCTGGGACAGAGGCAATGCAAGCTGCCCACTGAGGGTGCTGGCCAGCAGGAGGGCTACAGGGAAGTTAAACTGGGATGAACTTAATTTGATTTGGGCTTTTTTTTTATTCCACTCCCCCCCCCATGTCTTACGTGTCCCAGGTTGTCCTTTAATTTGCTATGTAGCCAAGACTGACCTGGAAATATTGATCCTCCTGCCTCCACCTTCTGAGTGCTAAAGTTCCGGCCGTATACTACCACGTTTTTTTTTAACATGGGAATTGACCCCAGAATCTCATGCATGCTAGATAAACATGCTTCTAGTCAAGCTAGATCAGGCCAGGTTAGATCTGAATTGATGAGAGGGGAGAGCTAGAGGGGAAAGGAAGATGGGGAGAAGTCGGGGAGACAGAGAAAGAGCAGTAGCTAATGGAGATTTGATTGTAGCTTTTGAAGAGTTTCAGGAACAAAGCCATTAGTTCAACTTCACTAACCTCACCAAACACTCCTTTATTCTGTTTCCTATAGCGACTGAAACAAATCCCCAGAGACAAAAGACAAACAGCCCTGGGGGAAGCAGATATTATTGTCCTTGTTAGCCCTGAGAACAACACAGAGGCTGTTTAGGGTCCAACAGAACAGTGACATCAGATGCACGATCTGCCTCCATAAACAGGCAGGGTACCCTCATTTTATCTCCTCAGGGCTGCATTTCCATGAGTGATGCTGTGCCTGGCTTCCCGATGCTTCCTCTGCCTTCAAAATTCTTCCAGATTCCCCCAACCCTCCCCCGCAGCCCCACTTCCTTCCTGCAGACTTACATGACCCAACGGGGACCTATGATTTAGGGCAGGCTCCCCTACTCTGAGCTTTCATTTCTTTATCCACTACAAAACATCGTAATTGAATAAGAACCATGGTTTCTATATCGCAGATGTTCGAGGAGACCCTCCATCATACTCAGATCCATTTTGAAAAGTAACTAAGCATCTTCACACTAAGTCTAAACACAACAGCACTGTTCGGCAAGAGCTCTGGGCAATGGACTGCCTTCAACATTTGTTTGCAGAAGAATGTTTAAACACAGTCTGGTGACAATTAAGGATTTCTCCAAAACATAGACCAAGAGGTTTACTGGACTAGAAAAGGGGGTGCTTACCTTACTTGGGGCTCTGGGATTATGCAGAGGCATTGCTCCACCCCAAATCACCTACATCTCACTTTACATAAGTGGGCAAGGCAGAGTTCACTCGCCACCATCTTTTGTGCATGTGCATGTGTGTGCTTGTATGTATAGGCAGGTCTTCATGTAAAAGTGTGCATGTATATGGAGGCCAGGGTTAACCTTGGGGTTTGCTTCTTGGATGCTGTCAACCTCTGTAGAGACATGGCCTCTCAGTGGCCATGGACTCACCCAGTAGGCTAGGCTAGGCTGGCTGAGCAATGAGCCCCAAGGATCCACCCATTTCTAGCTCCTCAGTTCTGGGACTATATAAGGGGCTCACCATACCCAGATTTTTGTTTTAGCCTACATGTTCATCTGTATACCAATCATGTACATACAGTGACTGCCGAAGTCAGAAAACTGGAGTTATAGAGGTTGCGAGCTGCCGTGTGGGTGCTGGAACCTAGGTCCTCTGGAAGAGCAGCCAGCACTCTTAACTCCTGAGTCCAGTCCATATCTTATGCTTGGTTCTGAGCTTGGAACTCAGATTCCTTATAAGGGATCTCAAGAATGCACCAAGGTGCAGGCGACAGAGCATCAGCTGAGGTAGAAGCCATCCTGGTCATTTGAATGGGAACTGGCCATTCCACATCCCCCCACTCTGCCATCTGAATGCTACTTGCCACTATCTTTTTTTTTTCTTTTATAAAAACAGAGTCATACTACGTAAACCAGGCTAACCAGGAACTCACTATGTAGACCAGGCTGGCCTCAAACTCAGTGAGATCTGCCTGCTTCTGCCTCTTCAGTGCTTAAAGGTATGCGCCACTATATCCAACTGAAATTCTTAATTCCAAAATGAATTCATTTTAGATTTGCAAAATATTCCAGATATCTCATGCAGTATATTTATGAGGTATAAGATGTGCTTTATCACTTGAATTATTCTATTTAACAAGTATCTATACACATTTTAATATCTCTCTATATATACTCATACGTATCTATAAAATAAAAACTCATATACCTAAGACCCAAATTAAATAAAATGCAAAGTATTCAAAAGTAAATGGAAGCCCCTATTTTCACCTTAAAAAATAGTTTAGCTTAAAATTTTATTCATTATGTATGTGTGTCTATGTCTGAGTTTGTGCATGTGGGTGCTGTACCCGAAGACACCAGAAAAGTGCATCTAATCCCCTACAGCTGAAGTTACAGGAGGTTGTGAGCAGCCAGATGGCGGTGCTGGGAGCAGAACTCCGGTCCTCTGGAAGAACAGCCAAGGCTCTTAACTGCTGAGCAGTTTCTACAGCCCCTCTCCAGGTATCTTCTATCATAAACTGCATATTGCCATTTATGCAGCTATAATTATGTTTTCAACACACATATTTATATTTAGGTTTTACATATTGTTATTTGCAAGTGTATAATTTTTTTTCTTTGTACACAAAAGATGGGGAGGTCTCTTCCTCTACCCTCAATCACATCATTTTGCTCGGCATTAAGCTCCTGCTGGGGACCCAGCTGTCCTTCACTTTTTTATTTCTGCTGTGCAACGTATGTGGAGCAAGTGTTTCGATCCACATACGAACATGGTCCCTGTTGAGCAGTGCACGCATTGTTTCCAGTGTTTACCGTGAGCGCTCAAGCTGTTTCCGAACAGTTTTACATTTAGCCCAAGCCTACATGGCATGACTGAGCGCTTCCTCTGCAGGCAACAGCGGGGAAGGAAACCGCTGAGTCACAGGCACCTCAGGTCTACCCCAGACTCCCATGGCTGCTAGAGCTGAAAGTGACCTCCCTCTCATGGGGACTGACCACAGGAGCCTTCCTTACTTCTTTCACCACGCACTGACTGCCATGTCTGCAGTCTTGTCAACTCGGTGGGTGTGAAGCAGACTTTCTGAGGGCTGAACTTGGTAACTTTTATGCTTTTTCTCCTTTCTCTGTGGGACTCCGCATCTTTCCCAACACCTGAGGGGAGCTGCCTGTTCTTGCATTTTGCCCATTGTCTCATGAATCTTTTTCACAACAGTCCAGCAATTGTTGACCTTTCACCTCTTGGTGTTTCTCTGCCGTCACTGATACACGGGGAAACAAGAAGTTAGCCAGGCTTACCCTCAGCGCTCTCAAAAATGACAGCACCTTCTCCTTCACCAACTCTGCAGTCAGCCAGCACCCCAGCACCATGCTAGAAGCCCACGACTGCCATTCCCCTGCACCCACATGGCAGGCATTGAGTGGGATGTTGGCTTCTTGTCCCCCTCCTCTCTGGAAGTGCCAGTATGTCTGCCATTATTCTGACTTGTGACCCAACTTTCAGCTACAATGCAGAACACAAAGATGGACTGGGTGTGGACTTGTACCTGCAATTTCAGCACTTAGGAGGCCGAGGCAGGAGGATTGCCAAGAGTTCAAAGTCAGCCTGGGTATAGAGTGAGACCCTGTCAAAAAGACAGGAAGAGGAAGGGGAGGAGGGAGAAGAGGAGGAAGGAAAAAGGGAAGAGAAGGTAAGAAAAGGAATGAAGCAAAGAAAAGCGGAACACAGATTGAAACACTTAACTCTCAAAGACCTAGCACTCCTTAGAAACTGTATCTTCTTTTGGTTTTGTTGTTGTTGTTTGTTTTGTTTTGTTTTTTGAGACAGGTTTTCTCTGTCGCTTTGGAACCTGTCCTGAAACTCACTCTGTAGACCAGGCTGGCCTCGAACTCACAGAGATCTGCCTGCCTCTGCCTCCCGGGTGCTGAGATTAAAGGCGGTGCCACTACGACCCTGCTAGAAACTGGATCTTTCTCTACCTTCCTTGAAGATTTTATTGGGACAGAGGAGCACAGCTGTGGCTCCTGGCTAATTCTAACCTTTGGATTCTTCTGGTCAAACAAAAGAGCCATTTCATAGCCTGTTTTCCAGCCAGTTCCTACTCTCCTACTTGAGGAATACATTGAACTTCATGGCACATGTGGGGCAGGGGGAGGTGTACATAGATGTAAGAATGTACAAACCCCTGATATTAAAACCACACATGTCCACAAGTGCGGGGGAAGGCAAGGCACAGGTCGTCAGTAAAGAATCCGTTTCTCTCACCTCACAGCCAGCGCAGAACTAAACAGGCCCTTACAAATGAAAATGGATGTAATCCTTCATCATCGGGAACAAAGAACAACATTGCAGACTTCGAGTCCCCACCACATCTATTCAGCTTCCGCGGGTTTTCATGATGGATTTCCATCATCCGTCTTTGCTCTCAGGCACAGATACTCTGGGCGGCGGTGACACAGTGTAAAAACGCCTGCCTTTCGTATGTAGGTAAGGGATCGGTGCATGCATATGTTCATGTGTATGTGCTGGTGTTCCTGAAGGTCAGAGGTCAAAGTCAGGTGTCTTCTGCAACCACTCTCCACCTTTGGTTTTGAGACAGAGTCTCTCACCACAATAGGTATTTACCAATTCAACAAGATTAGCTGCACTGCAAACCCCAGGGATCCTCCTGTCTCTGACCTTACCAGCACTAGGATTTTAGGAGGATGCTAGTCTGCCTGGGTTTTTTACTTGTATGGGGGAGCAGACTGAACCTAGGTTCTCATGCTGGCATGGTGAGCACTTTACCTACTGAGCCATTTCCCCAGTCCCCTAAAAGAAGGTCTTTTTGGTATTACCTGCTTGCACCCTCTGGCTTAGCCACACAAAGGTGTCCTTCAGTCTCATGACACAGAAAGAGTCAATTTTCCAGGCCACCTTCACGAGACAGCTTTGTTGGGGTGTCCAACGGGATACGTTCACCAGGCTTCCGGTTCGGGATGATACGTTGATTGCGCCTGTCCCGGATGCTTCCCTGTGCATACAGCCCTTGAAGCCTTTACTGTGAGCAGACAGCTGGCTCCAGTATGTTCCATGACAACAGGACTGAAGGGGCCTGCCTTCACATTTCAAGCATCAGCAGGGAAGTAAAAGTCTAAGCACCTCATGACCACCATTTACACACTTTTCTAGTTAAATTAAATGCCAAAGGTCACTGGTGGAGAGGACAGCCTTCCCCCTTGAAGCAAAACACCTTGAGTGCTTAAGGCAAATGCAATGGGCCATTTGCCTTCCTCTCAGTTCAAGAGCACTTGGAAACAAGTCAGGGGTGGGGGGAAATGGTCTGCAGGAAAATAGCTCTGGCCAGAGGAAGGGAAACATGTCCGAGGGTGACCTTAAACTCGGTTGGCGCTTAACATGCTCCCCAAGAATGGGCTGCCATTTATTTCTGGGTGCCTGCACTTCATCTTCTACATCCAGTGTCTCTGAATGTGACTTTGACCATCACCTTGCAGACCTGCAGTGAGCACAGGGATGGGCTAAGGTTTGCAGAAAGATGTGAGTCGGACAGATCCCGTGAGTAGAACCTACCAGGCGGCAGCTCGGGACCAGTCATCGTGGGCAGCAGACACAGTAACAAAGAATATGATGTCTGAGGTAGTGATAGATCTGCCATGCTCAATCAGGGAGTGTGGGGAGCCCGCGTGTGCATATTCATGAGTAAGCAGGAACCTGACTCTTGGGGGGGTCATAGGAGCCTCAGCAATGGGGGAACAGACTTATGGGTGGGGGGGGGGCACACGAGAGTTAGGTCATTTCATAAATATTGAGAACAACTGAAAGTGGCATGAAAACATCTTGGAAATTCTTTTCCACATTTCTCTTGCAGAGCTCCCACAAATTCCCCTGGAGCCCACGGCGGTTTTAGCCTTTGTCATCAGTATACATCCCTGGCTCTGTTTAAGCCTCCTGGACCTCTTCCTCAGTTCCCAAGGCTAACTGTGTAAACCAGCATTGCAGATGCACAGCAGCATGGTGGAACCTCCCTCCTGTGCCCATGGATGCACTCCACCATTCCAGACAGACACTCCGCAGCCAGAGGTCACCATCTGCACCATCTAGAGAAAAGCAGAAGTTTTCAGCTCCTATACCCCTCTCCACCAGCAGCTGTTCTACCTGCTTCATTTCTCCTATCCTTCCGGGCTCCTCACCTCCCTGTGGCTGGGACCAAAGCATCTTCTAAAAAATGTGCTCTGCAGTTGCCCGACACAGGCTACTTGACTGGAATCCTTCAACCTTTCTGAAAGCTATGGGATCATGCTGAAAGACCCCAACCCTAGTCTCCAACTTAAGATGTTTTTTTAGGCCTGGGCAAAACAGGATATCTGTGGGCAGCAGAAGCAGCCATGAGACCGGTTGCACCTGCCAAAGAGGAAAAACACCCAGTCCCTTGTGTAATCCTAATGTTGACCCCATATGTTGATTTGCATTGACCAATGATGTTGCTGTTGCTATGCTTCCCCGTTATGTAACCCTGAGACCCTATAAATGCTTGCTGAGAAAATGCTCAGGGTGCTCAGTCTCACTGGAGTACTGAGTCACCCGTTGGCGCCTTCGACAATAAAGAATCCTCTTGCTGATTGCATCCATTGGCATGGCTTATTGAATCTGGGGGATCCTTCCCTGGACCCTAGAAATTAGGGTCTTTCAATGCGTTGGGTGGTTCTCCAGTAGCCATTGCGGGCAGAGGAAACGAAGCTATATGTTGATAGACATATCTTTCCCGTAGCTACCCTGGGTTTAGCAAATAGAGAGAAGTTTCCAGAGAACCTAATTTCCTCAAATTGCAAAACACATTTCAGAGATGGAAGACAAGGAGGTGATTCGGTGGTTTGAAAATGGGATGCTTTGGTGGCATGCTAGCACATTAGCCCCCGTAGCTCCATCAGATGAGAAAGCAGACATTATCTTTATTATACCTCCGTAAAGGCCAAACTGCTGATGATGGATGGATAGCTGAAGGGTGATTTGATGCACTGGATGCTAGGCTAGGGCACAGCTGTGCTTGCCCTAAAGACATGCTCTCCAAGGTGACTCTACTCTTCCTTACTTCCAATATGAATGATCCATAACTTCTCTTGATGTATGTCTATGCTACCCCCTCATTCCATCAATAGCTACCCCACATCCTCAGTGAAGGCAAACAGCAGACAGCCCTGAGCCATGCATATGTGCACAGATTCTCCCACACATCCCTATGAAAAAAGCTTCATTTAAATCAGACACAGTTAGAAATTAAGGACAACAAACAATAAACACAATAATTAGAGACAATATGCTTTGACAAAATTTATGTAAATATTTCCTTTTCCTTAAAATACCTCAGTGCAGCAAGGTGTGGCGAGATATAACCTATAATCCCGAAGCAGGAGGATCACGAGTTCAGAGAGAGCCAGAGCTATATGATGAGTTTGAAGCCAACCAGGGATATAGCAACACCTTATCCCTAAAATAAAACAAAATTGCAAGAAGACAAAAACTTAATTGTATTTTTTACTCTTTTCCCTTAATTTACAGCTTCTCTGTGTTTATACAAGGTCATGATTGACAGGAAGAGCTGCCACACTAAGATATGTATTCTGATAACTGGGACATCTATTGTACAGATCATGGGCAGGTAGCATATACCTTGTGGATTCAGTGGTTAAGAGATAGCCATAGTGAGACAGAGCAGGATTTCATGATACGTCATTAGGCTGAGCAGAATGACTTGTGCTTTGAAACTTAGGCATTGTTTGATTCTGAAGTTTCTGGTCCCTGTTTTCAGGCCATGGTCAACCACAGGTAAATATAGTGAGTGAAAAATGCAGATGGGGGAATTCTTGTACACCTGTGTTTGGTTTCCGGGAACCCACACCTTTGCTTTGCTTTGGTCAAATGGGTCTGCATCTCTGAACATGAAACCATAAAGAAAAGTATAAGAGACACTATGTAAAGACAAGCTGTGCATGCTGCTCACTTACTCTCCTTCCCTCCCTCCCTCCCTCTCTCCCTTCACACTGCTCTGACAGTGAGATCTGGAGTCTCTGGATCTTCAGATAAGTATCCCATGTTCTGTGATCTAGGCTTTGTGCATGAAATGTTGCTGTTCCTATCCTCATGGGTTCTATACGACAGTAGGGTGCCTGTGGCAAAGGGAATCACCAAGGCTGAGCATGTCTACAGATCAGAAGTGCAGCTGGAAGGGTGCTCTGCTTGGAGGAGAGCAGGAGAACAGCAAGGAGCCTGTCCTGGGCTTTCAGACCCAGTGTGAGCTGCACAAGCTGAAGGCAAGCTAAAGCTTTGCTGCTTGCTGCCCAGGACACATTCCCTCAAAGGCAATGAGAGTGTGGCTGCCACTGGTTTAGATTCCAAGGTCTTCTTCAGGGTTGATAGCACCCCCTCTCCCCCCCCCCCCGCACCAGGCAGTGTCTCTGAATACACAGTGCCTTCAACCACCAGTTCTCCTTTCCCATCAGGCTTTCTTCACAAGCAGAAGTCAGGCTGGAGAAGGCCATCTTAATACTTAGCAAGCTAAGGGATAGCACAGACAGAGCCCGTAACCTTAGCTCTGAGGCTAGGCTCCAGTTTGCTAACATGAGAGGACAGAAGACTGTATGAGCTAGTCACCATCGGGCTTGCTCTGGGATACAATTAATAGATATAAATATGGTTATTTAGTGACATGATGACCCATTCCTCTCATCTCAAAGGAATCCTGGTATGGGAAAGCTACAGAAGCCTAGGAAGATGAAAAACCATCCATCAAAGACCCAGATTCCTTCCTTCTTCCTGCTCTGCCTCATTCAGATTCCAATCCTCAGTCACCTGACCCAAGGTCTGAGTCTGAGCCCATTGATTAGGATGTTGCCCCAGGAGAGAAGCAAGGAAAGGACTAGATGTGACCGAACTACTTGTATCTTCAATGAAGGCCATCCAGAAGCTTCTGCTTAGCTCTCAACAGAACATACTGGGTTAAGCAGCCAACCATGACCATAAAGGATTCAAGGAAGAAAAGAATTGAAATGGACTCTGGGACAAGTCAGAACTGTATTAGCAAGAAATGGGGCAGGGTAGACGTTGACTAGGCAACTAGCAGTTTCTGGCAGAGTGACCATGAATTAATTCTGAATAATTGATAGCAAAGCAACAGGCAGTCCATCTGTGAAGATCCAGTTTGAGAGGAGCGATTCTTAATCCAAAGTAGTAGTGACTGTCTCCAAGATTCACAAATGAATTTGCTTTGTCCCAGAGGCTAAAGAGGGAACCCATCCTCCATGTCACCAAGCTGAGCTACTACAGATCATATGGGGCTAGAAGATTCTGATAAAAGGAAACATCACTGTTTGAAGGTCCTTTCGAAAGGAGGAAAGCACAGAGGAGAAACATGGTGTCTATACATCTTCTTCTCATGACTTTCAAGCAAAGAATCACCATAGCTTGACTTGGGGGGTTTAAAAGGAAAAAGGCCTCAGAGATGGCTCTGATAAAGTACCTGTTGTCAAGAATGGGGACCTGAGTTCCAGTTTCTAGTATCTATGCAAAAAGCTACCCATAGCTATTTAAGTCTGGAATCTCAGTACTCTGGTAGAGACAGGAGGATCCATGGAGCTCACTACTCAGCTCTAAGTTTAGGTGACAGAACTTGTTTCAAAAAAATTATGTGGATAATGATTAAGGATGATATGTGCATGTGAAGACATACTGCTGTGGAATATTATTTTAATCAGGCAAAGATGCGTTATATTTATTTATGATGCAGACTATTACTTTAATTGTGTGAAGGTGTGTCACATTTGTTTATGCTGCCTTTGTTAACAATGTAAAGATGTGTTACATTTGTTTCACCTTGCCTGCCTAAGGCACCTGATTGGTCTAATAAAAAGCTGAATGGCCAATAGCTAGGCAGGAGAGGGATAGGTGAGGCTGGAGGGCGGAGAGAATAAGTGGGAAGAGAAATCTAGGCTCCGAGGAAGAAGAGAGGAGAGAATAATAGATAAAGAAAGAGAGATTCCCTGGGGCCCAGCCAGGTAGCCACCAGCCTGCAGACACAGAGTAGGACATACAGAAAGAAAGTTAAAAAAACCCAAGGCAAAAAGTGAATGAAGGGAAACAGTTTAAATTATAAGAGCTAACAAGAAACAAGCCTAAGCTAAGGCTTAACATTCATAACTAATAAGAAGTCTCCATGTTGTGATTTGGGAGCTGGTTGGTGGCCCAAAAGAAAGCCTGCTACAACATACATACACCAAATACACATACACAAATAAATAAATAAAGAATAGAGAAATGTCTGCTATTCAGCGTAAATGGCAGTGAGAAGACAAGATGACATCCAGACCCTCTATGGCCATCTGGGAAAATCGAGATTGGATCTTGTAGCACAGCTCTTCTCAGGATGCTCTTCTGTCTTGTTCCCACCACAGCGCCAGTCCTATCAGGCCTGTGCTTTCTGAAGGATGAAGCAGCTCAGCTTCAGGGGGAATATCACCTGCCTGGCAGACAGCAGCACTGTCTCAGAATCAGACTGACAGGACCATTAGGGGACTTGCTAATGAGGGACAATGAACGCCTCTGGGACGCTTTTCTTCTTAGTGTGCAGTAATTTTCATCAAAAGAAAATGAAGTAGATCCTCGAAAGCAGGCTTGCTCAGAAAGTGTAAGAACCCTTACTTCTGGTCAGTGAGGAAGTAAAACCACCAAAGGGCTGAAGAGATGGCTCAGCCGTGGAGAGCACTTGAGGACCTGGGTTCAAGTCTCAGAACCTACATGGTGCCTCAGAACCACCTGTATGTAACTCTAGTTCCAGGAGATCCAACACCCTCTTCTGGTCTTGGTAGGCACTACACACACATAGTACACAGATGTACAGACAAATATACCCATAAAATAAATAAATTTTAAAAGTCACTCATTGTCAATACTCAGATATTGGTACAACAATATCAACAATGACAGCCATAAGTAATACTCACTGAGCCACCATAACAAAAAATTCTTTTCTAAGCAAATTGAATACATGAACTGCCATAAGCCACAGACTCTGTCCTCATCCTTGTATGGTGGAGAGGGCTCTGATGCAGAAGAGTCAGGCAGCCTGTGCCCAGAGCCTGCATTCTTGACTCGAATGCCTTACCACCTCTACATAGCAACACAGTGAGCACTCAGTACTGCATTAGGTTGCAGACCCCCCAGCAGCCCATCTCTCACCCCAAGAAGTCAGTTCACACTCCTGCAGCTCTATCCAGAGTAACGCTTGCAAGTCATAAAAGCATGGAGCACCCTTACTCCCCTTTGCTCTTGCAAACCAGGCCTACCCTGCTAGTTTCTGCCTTGTGGTATAGCCAGACTGTATCAGTGGGATCCTGTTACCAATTAGTAAGCTATATCACAGGGTATGAAACTTCCTTCTTTCCAGTCCCCTCCCCAACAACAACAACAAAAAAAAAAAACTTTTAAGAACAAGAAATAAAGAAATACCCTTCTGTTCTTTGGGCCTACAGGCTCATCCTCTTTCCCTCCAGGGCACTGCCATGGCTGCCTCTGTCCTTGATGTTACTATTATTCTAATCTTTTCTATAGGATAACTTCATCTCATCTTCCTTTCCATAGATACATGTGGTAGTTTGAATATAATTGGCCCCCATAAACCCACAATCTCATAGGGAGTGGCACTATTAGGAGGTGTGGCTTTGTTGGAGTAGGTGTGGCCTCGTCGGAGGAAGTGTGTCACTGTGGGGGTGGGCTTTGAGGTTTCTCAGACTGTGATGTTGTCTGTGAAAGCCTCACTAACACACTTCCAGGTTCTGCACCTGGAACACTAGTTTACATCCAAGGGGGCACCAGTGGCTACACAACCCGCTTCCCAACCTGGTTCCAGGCCTGTGCTCTGAAACCACCATCCTCAGAGACCTACCAGACCCCGACTCTGCCATCTGGGCTCTCTTCAGAGCACCCAGTCATGCTGTCTGTCTGTCTCTGGAACCAGGACCCGAACTCTTCTCAGATCCCTTACCACACTGTTGTTTGTTCGTGAGTTCGTGACATTAATTGCTCTTCTAATAAACTCCTGTCCCCCGATGATCCATTTCAGTGACCTTCTTCATCCCACATGCAAGACCTTTCACAGGGTGACTGAGAAGGACATCTGATCTTGACTGGTCCTCATCCATATATGTACATACATGCTCCCACACACACATACACATACATACATACATACATACATACATACATACAAAAGGAAGGAAGGCATGCATACATACATACAAAAGGA
>JABTXL010002731.1:1384132-1420408 GCA_025134845.1 Neodon shergylaensis | reverse complement strand
AAGGAAGGAAGGAAGGAAGGAAGGAAGGAAGGAAGGAAGGAAGGAAGACATACAAAAGGAAGAAAGAAAGGAAGGAAGGAAGGAAGGAAGGCATACATACAAAAAGAAGGAAGGAAGAAAAGCATGCAGAATACATACATACATACATACATACAAAAGGAAGGAAGGAAGCAAGCAAGCCATGGAAGTTGTGGAGTACAGCTAGATCAACCCAGAGAGCCCAAGCCACCCATCGAATCTGCAGCCCTTGGGCTATGCAAGCTGAGCTCAGGAGAGGCAGCAAAGACAAAGAGCCAGAAGCCAAGCCATTGGTGAGATGAAATGGGGCGGAAGGAAGGGGAGAAAGCAGGATTTTGGACTCTTGCAGTCAGGGAGGGAAATTAGCATTTTAATTTCCTACTTAAAATGCCGACCTCTTCTATGCGAGGGCTGAATAAGTTAGCATACCATGGCCTGTCGGGATATCTGCAAACAGTTTTGTGGGACTTTCCAGACTTTGCAAACTGGGCGATAAACATCTCCGTGACTCAAAACTCATTACACCTTTTTTGGCCTCTCACACGCGCAGTGTATGCTGCTTTTTCTTTTTTTTTTTTTTTTTGGTTTTTCGAGACAGGGTTTCTCTGTGGTTTTGGAGCCTGTCCTGGAACTAGCTCTTGTAGACCAGGCTGGTCTCGAACTCACAGAGATCCGCCTGCCTCTGCCTCCCGAGTGCTGGGATTAAAGGCGTGCGCCACCACCGCCCGGCTGTATGCTGCTTTTTCTAACATGCATGAACACGCCCCTTTTGCGGTGCTAGGGGCTCAACCCATGGCTTTGAGCATGCTAGGAAAGCACTCCACTGCCGTGCCATGTTCCAGCCCCTGCTTACTTCTCATTTCGACACAGGGTTTTTAAGTTGACTAGGCCAAGCTTGAATGTGTAATCCCCCTGCCGCAGCCTCTTTAGCAGGTGGGAGGACACACCTATCCCATTAGACCCAGCTAAAATAAGCATGCTACAAACACTCTGAGTTTTATCTTATGCCTACTTTGATTTTATCTATTGCCTAATCATTAAAAACTTCAAAGTGACAGTGTGTTTTAGCTCATTTTGAGAAAATGTGCCAATCTGAAATTCTGACTCCTTTCTATAATTAAGAGCTGTCAGGTTGCTGTGGAGGGGTCTTGAGGGAAATTTAATCATTTTCTCATTTTATATGGAATAAATTCTATTTTAATTCTACCGACGAGGCTCTCCAAAGAGCAAAACTTCTGTTGCGGGTAAGCTTTTGAAACAATGGTTTCAGCTGCCCCAAGTTCCAGCAGACACCACAGTGGGCTGCGAGCCCGAGGGAGCCCACAGCTGAAGGATCCCAGGAACACACATATGTACAATTGGCAGGATCTGTATCCTATCTCTCCCCCATGTGCAAAAGGGAAAAGAGAAATAATCTCAATTTTGGAAGCATTCATGAAAAACTCTTGGAAATATTTCCGATGTTTCTCTCACTGGGCTGTGGAGTCACTGAAAATGTCTCTTGGCAGGAGAAAGAGAGAAAACAAAGAATAGGTAAATATTGAGAGAATATATGAAAATATTGTTGTGTAATATCCCTACCAAACAGAAGAGAGAAGCAGAGATTCGTGGCCTCACATGAAATGTGTTTCAACTTTGAGAGCCGGCAGTAGAGTTGAAAGAAGATGGCTGGTGAGTTCCTGCTTAGTGAACAAGACACGCTTTGGCAGTGCTAAACTGACCATTATGACATGCTTCCAATATGAAGAGTGAGTATTTTGCTGCAAGGAAGAAGTACATGCGGCCTCCACCAGGTCATAGAAGGTGCCCTCAGCACCCACAGAGCACTGTTCATTGGAAC
Organism: Neodon shergylaensis; assembly: GCA_025134845.1. Classification (NCBI taxonomy): domain Eukaryota; kingdom Metazoa; phylum Chordata; class Mammalia; order Rodentia; family Cricetidae; genus Neodon; species Neodon shergylaensis. Next base: position 1,418,550 of record JABTXL010002731.1, on the reverse strand, counting down.
CAAGTGAAGGGAAGTTGAATATTGGGTAATTAGCTTAGAGATGGTGGGAAGTGAGAAGTCAGGCGAACTGAGGTGTAAAGGGAAGGCACAGTGGGATGTGAGTGGGCTTCCCAGAGGTACCATGCTGCATGCACATGCTTGCCAAAAGGCTGGCCTTAGGTGTAGCAGGAGGAGAGGCCCCATGATGGGTATTATAATAAACAATAGATGGTTCACATCAAGCAGACAAGGAAGCATAACCCAGCACAGCACAGCAAAGCACAGGAGTTGGTCTGTCTTCTCGAGCTAAGTAACAGGTCCCAGAGAGTGTGGAGCAGGGCAAGAATGGATTGCACAGGGCGAAGGGTTCACCACACAGAAAGGTGGCAATAGCCTGGATCTTGAATGTCCCCTCAAGCTGCTGTGTTAAAGGCTTCATCCCAGTTGGTGGTGCTGTTGGGAGGAGGTAGGGCCCAGTGAAAGAGAAGTGGGTCACTAGGGTCATCCATCTTTTCCTCTCTGTTTGCTTCCTCATCACAATGATGTGAGAAGTGGCCAATCTCAAGTGCTCCATCACAATGTTCTGCCTTGTCATTGACCCAGCCAACACAATGAACCACAGAAGGGAATCTCAGAGAAAATGGGCCAAATAAGTCCTTCCTTCCTTTAAGTCAATTCTTAACATATTACAGAGATGGGAAGCTGAGCGACACATATCATGAGGACCAGGAAAGTCCAAGCTGTGCCACTGACTATGGGACCCCAGGCTGTCCCAAGGCATTCCCACCTAATGGTGACAATGTAAGCATGAAAACATACATTTCAGGTGGCATTCAGTTAGGAGGAGGCAGATCCTTTTGGTAAAGGGCTCTGGAGCTGAATGGAAAGGGTTTTTCTTTAAAGATCAAATAATAAATCAAGGAGGAAAGAGAGGGATTTCCAGGCATGCCCCAGGCAGATCTTGGTCTCCACAGTTGGCCATTTCCTCTAGCCAGAAGACCATGCAGGTCAAGGGCATTCAAGCTAAAGTGATTGCCTCTCAAGGATAAAACTGACTTCCATCATGGTCCTCGACTCTCACTTCCTGGCTGCTGGCTAGATGTGATGATTTGAATCACACAGGATGGCAGATACTCAGAGACAGCTGAGGCCTCACCTCATGACAGTCTTCTCAGGGTCGCTGACAGTGTGAACTAAGACATCCTGAGTGTGCCAGGCATCTGAGACTTAGAGCTGCGTGTCCCAGTGGCTTGTGTGACCTTCCCTAACTGTTACAGAAGTTAACAGCATGGCTTAGGGAACCAGAGTCAACCCAAGCCTGTTTGCTTGAGAAGAGGCAGGAATAGTGAGGTTGGCTTGTTATAACAGACTGGCTCAGGGTATAGTGATCCAAGATGGTGTTAAGACCTGTGGCATTCCTTACAATTTGAGTCACATTTTAAGAGTTTCTTGGGCCCTTTTATAAATCTACACAACCATGCAATGTTTGGCATACACAGACACAGACAGATACACGCACAGATGGGTAGGTATGTGGCTATACAAATATGTTAGTATATATTCTTAGGAGTCTTGAGACATGCACAGATGCATAGATACATGTGACCATCATTATCAGGGCAATAAATCAGGGCCTATAAGGCTCCACAGAAATCCCTCTGCCTCATCCAGCCACTAGGGACTCTCCAACATTACAGTCTGTTTATGAAAATGCCACAACACTGGAATAACGCCACCCTTCTGTAGCTGTGACTGACACTCAGCGTATCTCCTCTCGAGTTACTTTTCTTTCTGTTATTTTATGTGTCTTAGTGTTTTGCCTGCATGAACGTCTGTGCACTATGGTATGCAATACCGATAGAGGTCACAAGAGGATGTTGGATTCCCTGGAACTAGAGTTATAAAATAGTTGTGAGCTGCCCTGTAAGTCCTGGGAATCAAACCCGGGTCCTCTGCAAGCACTGCCATTACTCTTAACTGCACAGCCATCTCTCTAACCCTCTAAAGTTAATTTTCAGAAACATGGCAGTGGCCTGGAACAGGACAGATTGGATAGTACAGTTGATAATTATTGGTTCATGGGCTACAAGGCCCCATTCTCTCTACATCTATAAGCTTAAAAAATATCAGTAATAACTAATAACTTTTAATTTGGGAAAAGTTATCTCTAGGAACAGCAATTTCCAGAACAAGATGAAGTGCAGTTTGATGCGTTGCAAAGAATCCAAGGAGCCAGGGAGGAGGGGAGAGGGCAGGCAGAGCTAGGATTAAGTAGCCAATTCAGGCTGAAAAGGGACACATCCATCTGCCAGCAAGAGCCGTAGCAGCCAGTACAGCCTTTGCATTGCTCTTGAGTGTGAGCCTGCAGGACCCAACAGCTTCCAGAGCCAATGGGACTAAGCACAATGTCCTGCTTTTCCATCAGGAACCATTACCCAATGTCCTTCAACTCTGAGGGCCCCCTATGTGCTGGATTCAAGAGTTCAAAGGGCAGACGCAGGCTAGTTAGAGAAAATGCATCTTGCCTGACACCGGGGTAACCACAAGGATAATGGATTGTGAAAAATGAGTCTTACTCCTTTTGAAAAGGGACACAAGTCTATTAGGGGAAGGGAACCAATTCTAGGCCAGAAGGCAGGCAGGCATCAGTGCTGTGAACAAAAGCCTATGCCCATGGCTCACACCCCGTGATGAAGACGGGAATGGCCCTTCATCTCCTACAGAGGCTCTGTTTGAACTTTGAAATGAAAGCCTTTGAACTTCCTCTGCTGTTAATGTTTAAGAATTTGGAAAACTTCAAACCGAGTGCTGGGGAAACAGAGACAGGCAGATCCCCGGAGCTTAGTAGCCAGCCAAGCCTACCTTTGGTAAGCACCAAGCCACTAAGAGACCCTTTTCCAAAGGGTATGGACAGCATTCCAGATGTCGGCACCTGAGACTGTTTTCTGACACCCCTACATACATGAACTGACATGCACCAACACTTACATGTGTGTACATGTACACACACACACAGGTTTAGAAATCAGAATTATAACAAATATTCTCAGATACCTGGAAAGAATAGCAAGTTGTAAGGTTGGATTCCCCAAGGCCCTGCAATAGGTTCTCCAAAGGACACAAATTCTCAACAGCATATGAGAAATCCTGGGAGACTTCAGAAGTGTCCCTTCGGACAAAGGGTGACACTGCAATTTTACTTGAAGAATCTCAGAGGCTTCACTATATATATATGGTTAGGTTCACTAAAGATAACTGTCTTTTGAATCTGACCAAAGAATCATGTCCACTGTGGCAAACCCGGTTATTTTGTTTGCATAATTATTGGTTTAAAATATATTTCATGGAATTGGAGAGGTGGCTCAACAGTTGAGAGCACGGACTGCTCTTCCAGAGGGCCCAAATTCAGTTCTTAGCATGCACATTAACAGCTCACTCCATCTACCTGTAAATACAGCTCCATGGGAGCTAACACCCTCTTCTGGCCTCTGTGGGTACTGCAGCCATGTGTACATACCCACACACAGACACATAACTTAAAGTGATATGTTGTCTTTTTTAAAGAAAGCACATTCCAGGACTAAGTTGCTTCTGCATCTTCTGTAGGTTGTAACTGGTACCCACATTAGTCCAGAAGATTCTAAGCACATATCTTATTAGATCAGAGCTGGCCCTGCTGCATATCCTAGTGGCTTTGAACATGTTAGGTTTAGCACCCTGGGGACCCTACACCTCTGCTGCTTTGGTTTTCTCTCAGTAGCCTCTAGACAGTGGGTAAATATGCCCATCTATTGAATGCTTGTGAATCCCACCAGCACGGAAGAGGAAACAGGTGACCCAGTGAGAACACAGCATAGTAACTGAGAACTGCTGGCCCTAGCGGTGTAACTCAAGGTTAGAAGATGACTCCAGAACTCAGTGGGTAAGGTGTGACAGTTCCCCCTGTGATCTCTGCTCAGGATGACTGAGGCTGAGAGAGTATTTGGCAAATGCTGGAGCCATTTGGAGTTCTCGCAGCTCAGGAGGGAGCAGTGGTAGGTAAATTACAGCCAGGGGTGCCGCTTAGTACCCTACAAGGAACACCTCACAGGCAGGATGGAGATCTGGAATTAGCCAGTTCACACAGCCAGTGAACTGCTGAAGGCTGTGACCAGAGAGTCTCAGAGGCATCACCAGCCCTAAAAGATGACCCAAAGTTCCCATCAGCAGAGCCAGGCTCCGTTACACAAGAAGGCAGCCTGTGTCTTTATACATCTCACGGCCTTTAGTTTTAACTACGCAAATCATTCCATCAAGAGATATTCTGGGCTTCAGCTTCCAGCAGCTCCTGCTATGTGGTGGAGGGTACCTGGGAAGAAGACCCCTATCCACCACAACTCACAACAGAGCAGAGAGCAGACAGAGAGTTGGCCTCTAGCCATGGGAAGGTCCTTGGGGGACATAGTAGTTGCTGGGGACACAGCAGTGCAGTGCCTCCACGGTCCCACACTGAGCATACAGCAGGGGTTGCCCCAAAGCCCTAGTTCTCCTAGCTGCTAGCTGCTAGTTCTTGTCTCTGCCACGTGCTGTGCGGTTTCACCATACTTACGGACTTCTTGGCGAGGATCATTTCAAGCTGCTTAAAGCCTTTCTCTCCTGGCTCCCAGCTGGCACTGAGAGATAACATCCCCCTCCTCTACCTGCTTCTTTTGCATCTCTGCAAACGTGGAGGTGATCAGGTCGTGAAGGACCACTATTTCCATGGGCAAATATGTCTTCCTAAATCACTGCCCCATCAGAGGCTGCTCAATTAACAGCAACTATATCTAGAGACTTACCTGAGCTGGACACTCAGTGTGAGGACCATGACAGGGGTATAAAAATACCTGGGAAGGCAGGCAGGGGGTGGAGACGCAGCTCAAAGGTTAATCCACACAGGAAGCCCATCTTGAGAGGGCCAGAGGGTCAAGCAACAAGGCCACCAGTATCTGTGGAGAGGGCTGAACCTGTCCCACAGTAGTTTGAGAATCCAAGACCAGGTGCTATCGAGGACGGCAGTGGTGGGCCAAACTTTTTAATAAGTTCATGAGTTCAAAGTTGGTTCAGCTGCACCGTTCTTCCCAGGGACCCAGGCACAGAAGCCAGTGCAGATGAAAGAGGGGATCTGGCCCTATGCCTCAATGGGAGGAGTATCCAAAAACATTTCCAATCCACCAGTCTCACTTTCTCTGCATGAGGCTATAGAGGAAGGGGACCCCAGAGATCAGAAGAGGTGAGGCATGCAAGCATCTGGCTCACTCTTTAGCCAACCCTGCTCCCAGTCTTTTTTTCTTTCTAAAACTATGGCTTTTGCTGCATTTTAAAAATAGATCTGCAGAGCTGGAGCCTGCTTAGTGGCCAAAGCTCTTGCCATGCAAGCATGAGGATTGGAGTTTAGATTCCAGACACTTGCAGAGATGCCAGGCAAGCATGGCAGCCCTTCTACAATTCCAGCCTTGGAAGGCAGAATCGGGGGATCCTTGGAGTAAGCTGAAGAGCTAATCTTGCCTTGCTGGGGAGCTCTGGGTTTGAATAAGTGGAAGAGCAATAGAGGATGATTCCTGACATCAGCCTTGGGTCTCTACATACATGTACATGCACATGTATGAGCCCCCATATACATTTCAACACATGCCAACAATCATGAGCACACACCTGAAAAATGGAAGGATAAAAATATATTTGTGTTTCATATCTTCAGAAGGGGAAGGAAACGGAGGCCCAGCTCGTTGTCGCATCTCACCCTGGAATATGCTGGGTTGGACACCTCCGGAGTTATTATCAAGGAAAGTGCCTCCTAAATGGCTTCCAGCGTGTTCCTTTCTATATTTGTTCTTTGAAGTTTAACTTAGAGGAAACCTGCTACTTATGTACTTACCAGCGGACTCTCAAAGAGAAATCAATTCGGGGAGTTCAAAGTGACCTTAAGTTGTCTGTTTGCATTTCCCCCGACGCCCTGCATTTCATGGCCAGCCGCATTGATCTACTGAGCATCGAATCCATTGCCAACCTGCGCTTCAGGTCCCCTTTGCGCTTTGTTTATGCTCTGAAACACCTGAACAAGGAAGGTGCCCAGAAATTGCGGCTCAGTGAGTCTCAAGGCCCCTTCCAAGATGCATGGGAGGGACATTACTGAGGCAGGTGCCCAGGATGCCTGACTTCAGGAGTTGAGCTGTGCTCTTTCTCTCAAGTGCCCTGTGGTCCTAGTGGGTAAACACAATGCTTTTTATCTGAACAATCCTATTGTTTTCACAATGTCTAATGTAACACCAGGAGCCCTAGGAAAGGCCACTGTCTCTCTCACACAGCCACCCCCACTAGCAACTTCTGTTCCCACTACTCATGTTGTTCTCTCTGCCCTCATTCCTGGATAAATGAGAATTGAATAGGTAAGACTCACCCCCCACAGAGGCCCCAGAAGGCTGCCCTGACTCACTTTCTAGGGGAACAAAAGGATTGTGGGTAATGTGTTCTTCTTCGATCTACCTAGCTGGTTCTCATCAGAAAGGTGTAGAGATTCTACTCTTCAGTCTCCTTCCACTTCCCTTAGAGGTTGAACAGACAGACAGGATGAGAAACTTGCAAGTGTCAAATGTATTTATCCCAAGATCCAGAGTGGGGGTGTTCTGAGCATGTACTTCCTCATTCTTGAGGCTCCTGGTGGATACAGAACACACACAACTGGCTTTAGGGAAACATGAGGCCGAGTTTACAGAGGAAGAGAAGTCTTGGGCATGTGTAACTCTACATTCTTCTTGTCTGTGCTGTGTAAAGTTTTGCCCAAGATCCACATCCATCATCATCATCATCATCATCATCATCAATCATGGCGACCATCATCATAATCACCACCACTATCAGCAGCATCACCATTGTCACCATCGTCAAATTGTTGTCACCACCACATTAGTCACCAACATCACTATCATCTTCTCCATCACTATCAACATCATTATCAGCACTATCATCATGACCAGCATCATCACCATCACCCTGATCACCGTCATCACCATCACTATCACCATAAGCATTACCATCTTCATGCGTTGCTAATTCCAGTCTCTGTCTGTCTTTAAGGGGTCAGCAACTGAGCACTTTGTAGCAAGAACCCCTGGATCATAGTGGTCAAGGGTCATAGTCAGTGAATTTCTTTGCCATAGCCAATGCAGAGGCTGCTTTCTACTTGTCCTCTGCAAAGGGTAGACTGTTCTCCTGCTCTGGCATGGCCAGGGGTTCAGTGTGCCCTAGGCATGCCCAAATGATGCTCCTTTTAGGATGCAGAGTTTAACAGATGTCATTGGGCATTTACAGGGTCGATCTCATCTGCACCAGAGTCCCTAGCTCCCTACATATTTACAAGAAAGAAACGCCCTGTCCTTCATAAAGGCATTTTAGGAGCTACTTCTCCTTACAAAAGCCATGCCTGTCTCCTCTCTCTCCACTCAGATCTTGCAAGGTAGAGGTTAGGGGGGCTCAGTGAGGGCCTTTGCTTGGTACAGGAATGGCAGAGAGGTGCTGGGGGACTCAGGATGACAAGTCAGAGAGGTGTGTCTCCATGCTGGCCTCTTCCTCAGTCAGACTCCCTCTGTCAACACCCCCTGCTCAGTTATTATTCCTTGGGTTCCTCAGTGACCACCCAGGAAGCCATTGGTTAAGCTAGGTTGTGGGATGTGTAGCCTACAATTAGAACTATTCCAGGATTCAAATTGACTTCCTCTACCTGAACTAGATTGAGAGGTGCCCTGCTAGGTGGAGAACATCTCACGGGAGCCCCAAGGGACTGAAGGAAGCCCAAGGCCAACCACTCCCCAACTCATTGCTTTTGTAGAAGCCCCAAGTCTTCTTTCTACAAAGCAGCTTGCCACCTGTGATGGCTGCTGTTGGTTGTCAACTTGATGATATCTGGAATTAACTAAAACCCAAGCAACTGGGTAGACCTGGGAGAGACTTTCTTTTTTTCTTTTTTCTTAATTAAACCATTTGAAGTTGGAAGACCCACTTTTAAGCTGGATCTTTTGAAGAGGGAAGACCCATCCTTTTATCTGGACCACAACTTCCTCTGGCAGCCTATATAAAGGACGGGGAACAAGGAAGCTAGCTCCTTGTTGCTTGCTTGCTCCTGATCTTGCTGGCATTAGAGCCTGCTTCCTCAGGACTCCAGAATATACCGAAGACCAGCTAGGACACTCAGCCTTGTAGACTGAACAACTACTGGCTTCTTGGACCTTTCATTGGACTAGCTGGACCACAGCCTGTAAGCAAGTCTAATAAATACCCTTCATATATATGTTCCTCTAGAGAACACTGAGGAATATACCACCCAAAAGGCATCTCCAGACCCATCTTAATCCTGACTCCCCAATCATATGTCAAATTCTCTTTTATATACCCTTGCTTTCTCTTTCATAGGTCTTTTCTTGTCAAGAAAATCCCCAAGGCTTAAACCAAAGCAGCGTTGATAATTTAGTTTTAATTAACATTTATGCATATGTGTGCATGCCTGTACGTTTGTGGGGGTTGGGGTGAGCGTGCTATTGAGTATCTGTGCGTGTGGAGGTGCGAGGTCAGCCTCAGGTGTTGCTCCTCCGGAGCCAACCACCTTATAGAGACAGTCTCTCAATCAAGCTGATTCAGCTAAATTAGTTAGCCATTGAACCACATACCACCATATATGGTATTTTTTTAATTTTGTGAATATTGGAGATCAAACTCAGTATCTTGTATTCACATGGTAGGATCTTTCCTATATGAGGCAGCTCCCCAATTCCCAAAGCATCTTTAATCTGACAGTGCAGGATGCAAAACTGTCAAAGAGTACTTGAGCATACAGTATTTTCAACTGCAGAGCCCACTGCAAGTCCTAAGTGGGCTTTGCTAATGCTCAAGAGGGATTTGTTCATTCATGGGACTTAAGAACAGCCCTGACTTTGGGAAGAGCCCTGATCTGTCTGAGTTCTGCCTTTTATAGCTCTGGTCTCTGTCTTCCACATGAGCTTCCTTGACATTGAGTAAATATTCTACTCAAACCTGAGTTCAACCTAAGGACCAGGGCTTCTTAGAGATTCGGTTTCTATAGGGGAAGCAGAAAGGAACAGCTGATGTGGTGGGAGAGAAACGGTCCCCATGTTCATCTTCTCCAGCTTGGCATTTGGGCAGTTGAAGCCACTGGTGGCTTCTGAGCCCTGTGTCCTGTGGAGAGGGAGATAAGAAAGGGAATATGGCAGGTGGGATCTCAGAGCAAAGGCCACAAGTGCTGTGGGTGTTTCAGTTCTTCATGGAAAGGAAAACGTTTTCTGCGATTCAAAAGAACTTGCATGTCCGTAAATTCAAAGTACTTTGCTTTTCTTCTGCAACGTGGGCTCCAAGACTAGAGCAGCAGGGTTGGATAGATTTTACAAGACAACAAGCTATCTATTGGGGCTTTCTTGTTCTCGGTCCCTGCACTTCTACATACCACACACACACACACACACACACACACACACACACAGCTTGTTAAAACGTACTTATAATTTGGTACCCAGAATGGAAAGTCCCAGCCCCTCATGCTTCCTCCACAGCATCCCCTGAGGCTACAAGCACAGAAAAGCCTAACCCTATGTTTGAAGACTCAAATGACAGGCTCGCCACATCACCAGGTCCAAGATTATACTGTCTACTTATATAGACAGATTAGATCCATTCAAGACTGAAGTATGTTAAGTGTGTAGCAAGCATATATCCGAGCCCAGGGAACGTCATAGAAGAGGAGGCAGGAAGAATATCAGAACCAGAGGATGGGGAGGAGAGCTGTGTGTTCTGAACATGGTGTGGCTGCTGCACCTTTGAACTCAAAGAAGCTATGATTACCTGTACGTGATCAATCTAGATAAAAAATCCCAGCAAGGATGAGGGAGGAACTAGCTAAAGAGTTAGTGGCAGCTGATAGCTGCTAGAGGAAGCAGTGTGGGACATTCTTTTTTCTTTCTTTTTTTTTTTTTTGAGGACAATCCTATTGGTAGGTTTCCCATGCTCTAGTGGATGATTCCCACCCCCATGCACAAATGTTCAGCATTAACTGGGCTTAGTGGGCTATAAAGGAAAAAGACATGAAGTCGGGAAAGTATATATTGTGGATATGGGGGGGAGTTGAAGGAGAAAATGAAGAGAAGATGTATTTCATTGAATGTATGTCAAAAAATTCTCAAAAATTAAGAAAGTTTTAAAACTAAATCCATAAGGAATGGAGTCTAAATAAATGTACATTTTCTCTATATCTGAAACCACCCAAACTTGGACTTACAACGAGAGCCAAAAAATGTACAAGGGTGCAATGTGTTTGTTTCCGAAGGTGCAAAGGGCTGAGCCTAACCTTGTGGCCTGTGTGGCCCAACAAAGGGGATGTCTTTTGGGTCTACTGGAGAACCAAGAGAGCTGATCTTACTTCAGACTCCAGGGGAGACATTTACTATATTACAGATGATGACAGGATTCCAATCCTTGTGTGAAACAAACACACATAAAGATGTTTCTAGAAAAGGCTAGATGAGCTCACTTCCTGAAGCCAAAGTCCAGAGGATGGCGAGATTCCACCCCTGGACCAGGAATCCACCACCAGTCAATGATCAGCAAGACCAGCCAAGGAATAATGGCATGGATTAGAGCAGAGGCCCGCCCTTCCCATGGTTTCCAGGCAAAGCACTTCTCTCATAATCGGCCTTCTTTAAAGATGTTGTAGAAGACTGCTGAATTTGGAAACTGAAGCACACACTAGTAGGTCCTGTGGAGGACTTGTGGCCAGCTGCAGCGAAATCTGATGGCCAGACAGACAGAATGAAGCACAAGTGTGGTCACAGTCCCCTGGATGCCTTTCCACCACCCTCCCTATGCCGCTTTACCTAATCCCCAGATGCCCAGAATGTGAAGTAAAGTTTTTTACCTCCCAGTTTTAGCCAAGTTTAACTATTAGACAAATGCTGTTCTCTAATGTCTATTGCTTTAGTCAAAATTAAAAAGGAACCCTGAATGACAGGTCAGAATCAACTTAAATTGTGAGTTCAAACTAAAGAATGATTTGTTTCCTTGAGCTTATCACTCTTAAACAAAGCAGAAGGGAAATGGAGTTGTGGGTAGAGAGGGAAGGAGGGAGAGAGAGAGAGAGAGAGGAGTTACAAGTCTGGATGAGAAATTGAAATCAGATTGGTAGCTAATGAACTCGAAAATCCACAGGCAACATGTACCACATGCAGGTACATCCATATTTTACAGGATCATGATAAAATTAACGTCTTGGGGGATGGAGAGATGGATGCTTCGGCATTTAAGAGCACTTGATGGTCTTATAGAGGACCAGAGTTCAGTTCCCAGTACCTCTATCAAGCAGCTCCAGGGTTATGATGTGCTCTTCTGGCCTCTGTGGGCATTGCGATCATGTGGTGTGCACATGGGCGTGTGTGTGTGTGCTTACGTGTGTGTGCATGTGCACTACCACCACCACACCACACCAAACATATACACACAAAGCAAACATATAAAACAAATAGATTTATAAAGCAAGAAGAAAACAAGCAACCTGTTTCCCAGCAGGCCTAGTCATGCCGTGCTGTTGGACACCACAGCCCACCAACAATGCTTGTCCTAATTAATTAAACAGATTTACCTACATTTAAAATGAAGCTAAAGTCTTTAGTTACATCACAGTTGACACAAGGCAAGTTCCTCTTGCATATTATATTTCCAAAAAAAATTCAGAGCGTTTTTTCTAAAGTGCACAGTGCTTCTTTTAAATGTCTCCTCTTTGCTACAACCTTACATAAGAAATCCAAGATCCTACCACATATTCCCCACCCTTTACGCTGTCTTCTTTCTTTTTTAAACACCACATTCTATTTCCAGGGAGAAACAGAGTGATAACTTTGAGGCTGGTACCACTTTATACTTAGAGCCTGTCTGTCTGGAATAGCTTCTGAGTTGGCAGAGCCACGTTCTCCATCCTCCCTGACAACTGTCGCCACCATTCGCAGATTTGCTGAAACTGTGAGGTGTTTAAAGACCCGATAGTGAAGTAGTTGACTTGGGGAACCTTCAGTGCCCCGAAGGGTGTCCATAAACCCTCCACGAAGGCCGAGGGATCCTGACAACATCCCCGGCTCTTCTATGACAGCCTGAAAGTTTCATTAATACTAAAAAGGATGTTTTATGGTCCCAGAGAGATGGTTAAGTAGTTAAAAGCACTTGCTTGCTCTTCTTGTGCACCTTAATTCAGATCACAGAACCCACATCTGACAGCTAACAACTCCCCATAACTCCAGCTCCAGGGTGATCTGATATCCCCCTCTGACCTCTGTGGGCATTGCATTCACATGCACACACCCAAACATAGATATAGTTACAGACAGACAGACACACACACACACACTTAATTAAAAATAAGTCTTAATGAAAAGGAAGAACATTCCCTGGACTGGTGAGATAGTAAAGTGTTCACCATGAAAACATGGGCACCTCAGTTTGATTCCCAGGATCCATGTAAACAACTGGGCATAGAACAAGTGTGGTCTCTTGATTCAAATGCTGGAAGATGCAGAGAGAAGGATCCTGGGGTCTCACTGGTCAGCCAACTGGTCTAACCAGCAAGCACTAGGCTAGTGAGAGACCCTGTCTCAAAATAATACTATAATAATACCTGAGCAAGGACACCCACAGTTGACCTGTGACCTCTATATTCATTCATATACACATGTACCCCTCCCCCCAAAAATGTTCATAATTAAGTTGTCAACCAGCATCATTAAACTAGCCCTTACATTTCACAGTGAGAACATCGCATATGAGCATCTGACAGGAACTCCATGCTAGAGGCGTAAACACAGTAGCCCTGCTGGACCCCCAGTGCTGCCTGCCGCAGACAGATTTGAGAACCTGCTCACCTCAGTGTGAAGTGATCCTCCGTGCAGTTCCTGGAGACAGAAATGGGGAAGGTGAGTACGTCTCCTTGTCGGACAGTCTTGGGGACATAATGAACGGCCACATTGCTATCTAAACGCAGTTCCCTCAGAGGTGGACTGCTGGGAGTCTCACGAAGGAAGACACTCCCAATTCTGTGCAAAGGGGGGCTGGATTCATCAATATCATTGTGGCCGGTCAGAGTGCCATCACCCTTCCTCAAGTCCTCCTTGGCACAGTCCCCTCGCTCATCCCCTGGCTGTACTGCGTAATACAGTTCCACGGGACTCCCTTCGGGCTGCTCTGTGGGTCTCCTACGCCCAGACACAACCGTAGGGGGACTGAACCAGCCAGGCAGCATCTCCAGCTGGGCCACACACAGTCCCAAGGCTCCACCTAGCTGGCAGCTGCCCCGAACCTCCCTGGTCTCTCGGAAAGCAAAGACCCGCAGACAGGGGAGCTTCTCGTCCCTGTGGTCATCCCAGTCTCTGCCCACAACGTGGAAGAGCACCTGCACTTTGGGATGACTCAGGTAGACTTTCTCCTGCAAGATGTAGGCCTTCAGCCTCCAGTTAAGGGAGAAGGTATTGGTGAATCCAAATGGGTTGGAAGGCAGCATCAGGTCCTGGGGCACCACCTGCTCAAGGGAGAAGGGCCCGTAGCTGGCGTTGAGCACCGGCAGCCGCTTGGACTTGTAGATCAGAAAGGACTCAACCCGCGACTGCAGGCTAGAGTTGCGCATGATGTCCTGGTTGGCCTCCTTCAGGAAGAAGGACACATCGGCATTGTTGATGTGGTAGGTCACCGGGAGGTAGGTAGGCAGTAGCGAGAACCGCTGGATGCTCTCCAGGATCCCTCGACCTTCCGTCACTGTTGGGAGGAACCGAGGGCAGGTGTTAGTGATCCCAGGACACCAGATTTGTAGCCTTGGAGAGCACACTGGTAACCACCCACCGCCCACCTTTGGACCCGTGATGGTGTTCTGGATTACCTGGGGTTTCTTCTTGGAGTCAACTCAATGTATAGAAAATGTAGACAAAGGAGCTGGGTGAAAGGGCTCAGTTGGCAAAGTGCTTGCCACACAAGCAGGTGGGAAAGAAGTCCAAACCCCAGAACCCATCTTAAAAAGAAGCTGATCAGGGTAGAAAGATGGTTTGGCAGTTAAAGGCAAAGTTCAAAACCAAAAAGAAGATGAACACAGTGGTACATGTCTGTAAGTCCAGGGTTGGGGAAATGAAGACAAGAGGGAGGATTCGTGGAGTTCATTGGACATCTAAACTAACTTAAATCAGTGAGTGTCAGGTTCAGTGAGAGACCCTGTCTCTAAAAACAACATGAAGAAAGATTGAGGAAGACATATGACATTGACCTCTGACCTTGCATGTGTACACACTTGTGTGGCACACAAAAAAACATATGGTAAGGATTTATGTATACACACATCATGTGCAAACAATAGGTGACACAAATGTGTTGAGTGAGTATTTCCTCCAGACTGAAACCGTCCTTCCTAGGAGGTAGGGGGCTTGCAAAACTCACAAAGTATTATAAGAATTTGCAAGATTACAGGTCACATCAGGACCTGAACAAGCTTCTATAGCAGAGACCCTTTCCTAGGGGAGAATATTATCAGCCAAGTGTGCTGGCGCACACCTTTAATCCTGACACTCAGGAGGCAGAGGCAAGCAGATCTGTGATTTCAAGGTCGGCCTGGTTTACAGAGTGAGTTCTAGGACAGCCAGGGCTACACAGAGAAACCCTGTCTTGGGAGAGGAGAGAAAAAGGGGGGAATATTATCTTTGGTGGAGGGGTCTGCAATGTGAGTCCAAAGTTCCAGGGGCAGAGCTTTAGCTGATCGTCACCCATATGGTGATCACTTCGTAGGGATGAAGCTGCCTTTTGGTCATCTGTGCTTCTAGGAGTAACCCTCACAAACTCTTTGGTCCACCAAGCTCAATTTGGGTGGAAACTATTTTCTCCTTTTGATTGGTGGTTTCCTACCTGGGGTGAATAGGCCTCTGTTTACATCTCAACTGGAAAAGTACAATGTCACTAGTGTTAGGTAGAAAAACTTGTCACCTGATACTCAAAAATGAATGTGTAAATAAAATTCAAACAAAATCACTTTCCCCCCTAGAGATAATAATAGCTTTAAGGGACTTAAGTCTCAGAGCATAAACAAGCAGGAGGCCTGGAGTTCCAGTTCTCCAAACTCATATTAAGAAGGAGCTGGGCATAGCAGTAGATGCCTTAAATCCAGGGTGGGAGAGATGAAGATAGGAGATGCCTGGAGCTTGCTGGATAGCCAGGCTAGCTGAATCAGTGAGCACCAGGATCGGTGAGAGATTCTGTCTCAAAAAATAAAGTGGAGAGAGATTGCAGAAGATGTCCAATATGGACCTCTGGTCTCCATCATTTTCATTTTTTGTTTGTTTCTTTTTGTTTTTTGTTTCTGCTTTTGTTTTTGTCAGGAAAGGCTGAAAGGATACTAACATCTCATCAGATAAACAATGGATTTTCCCTTGACCAACCAGGCTGGACAAAGTATGTAAAAGCAGAGATAGTGTTTTCGTTTTCCCAACCACCCAGACCCAAGTAATCACACAGAAACTATATTAATTACAACACTGGCTAATGGCTTAGGTATATTCCCAGCTAGCTCTTATATCTTAAATTAACCCATTTTTATTAATCTATGTACCTATTTTTATTAATCTATGTATTGCCACACGGCTGTAGCTTACTGGTAATGTTCTGGCATCTTTTTCCTTCGGCAGCTACATGGCATCTCCTCAACTCTGCCTACTCTCTCTCCCTATCTCTAACTCTGTTTGGATTTATGGCCTGGCTTTACTCTGCTAAGCCATTGGTCTAAACAGCTTTATTCATCAAACAATAAAAGCAACACATATACAGAAGGCTATCCCATATCAAAAGTGGAACTGGGGTGACCTTCTCACTTATAATCTGACCTTTTCACACATAGTCTGATCCCCACATCGTACCTGGTACCATTTCTGATGCAACCTCACACCCCACATGGAATAACCTTTGTCCAAAAATAATGAACAATGAGGGACAAAGACACATAAGATAATTAACCACAGTCACATGAACGCCCAGTTGGAGAGAGTGCTCCAGAGATGGGAAATGGACTGACCACAGCAGGTCCTTTGAGTAGCCTAGACCCTCAAGCCAAGAGGGTAGCAGCATCTACCTTTCACTCCACCCAAGTCCTGTGGAGACTATCCTGACACCAATGAACAAAAATATATTCTCTCCTCTTTAGGGAACATATCCTTCTGGGGGGCATAGGGGTTAAAAAATACATGTTATTTTTACATTTTGTCTTATTTTCTGTAATAAAAACCCAGACATAGAAATTGCACAACCCACAGAAGTCATTTCGAGAGCTTTGGAACAGGGAGCCCCTGGTTTGAGTAGCCCTGATTGTCCAGGCACAGCTGTCCCCGCCATGGGGCAGACCACACTGGCAGCAGCCACATGATGATCCCTGGTTATTTGGAAATATTGACATCCCTCTAACAACCTGCTTCAGCTTCAGTGACCCCCATAAAAGCACTCCCCAAGCACAACACTCTGACAAGTCTGGACCCACATCTATCAGGAACAGTGGGGGACAGCCAAGAATTCAGACAGTTCCTGGAATTGCCACATGTAACTTGTGGGACAATCAGCAAGGCGCCAATCCTCCTTGTTTCTGTGAATCAATCAAATCTGCAGTTCAGGTCAGAGAACACAGAAGTTATGGTGCATACATAGTTACAGGTAGGTCAGATTGACAGACGCCTGTATTCAGTTCTAGCTTGCACTCTGGAATGACAAAAATCTCTTTGTCTAGTATCATTACCAAGTTCGGGGAAGGATGAGTCTCACAGTTGTGTTGAAATAAACTACCTAGAACTGTTAATACATGTGTATTCGGACTGACTCAAACAGCAGTTTCATATGTTACAGCCTAATAAATGTGAATTTCTTTTTCAAATATCAAAATCTGCAAACTGGGAAGATGGCTCAGGGAATAAGTTGTTTGAAAATGTAAGGGCTGGAGCTCAGATTCCCCGGTAGCCATATGAAAATGCCAGGTGGACACGATGGCCTGTCTGTAAACCCAGCACTTGGAAAGTAGGGTCATTAGATCTCCGGAGCAATCTGGCTAGCTAGACTAGGTAAGTTGGTAAGGTCCCCCTTCACCTATCTCAGTAAAGTGAGCAGCAATCAAGTAAACCAATGTCAAGCCTGTGACTTCTAAGCACATGTGCCCACATACATATCAACAAGCACACACACAAACACACACACACAGACATGTAAAAATTTTTCTTAAAAAAATCAAGATACTATGAATGTTATCATTGTGGCTCTCAACTTGATGGAGTTAGAATCAGCATGGAAATAAAAATAGACATCTGGTAGTCCTCTGGGCATGTCTATAAGGACGTTTCCAGAAACGTTTAACAGGGGAGGGAACAGCCACACTAAATGTGGACAGCTCCATTCCATGGGCTTAGAAAGAAGGCAAGCTGAGCACTGGCATTCATCTGCTTTCTAGCTGCAGATGTGATGTAACCAGCCCTCTCATGCTCCTGCCGCTATGCCTTCCCACCTCAAACTGTGGGTCCAAATAAATCTTTTCTCCCTTAACTAGCTTTTGGCTGGTATTTTGTCACAGAAATGTGTAAAGTCACGAAAACAAGCCTAACAAGATGCCTTACCTGATGCAGTATTGTATGTTTTAACGTTCTGGGAACTGGCACTTGATTTGTGTTTTCCCAAAACCTGGGTTTGCCCATCAAAAATTCAGCACAAAGAGCAAGCAGACATTTTCTGTGTGTTCTCTGAGAGGAGCTTTCTGGTTCCTTCCTCCTCTTGGGTGACAACCCCACCCCTTCCCCATCAGCCTGGTTACAATCCCAGCCTGTCTCTAGCCACATCTTCTGAAAAATCTGGAGCACTGAAAGTGCATCTCGAGGTCATGTTCACATGTGTGTCCCACATCCCCCATCACTCTGTGCTTCCCTGTGAGTTGCTACAGATCAGTAGGGTGTACACCATATAACAGGGATCTCATGTAGTCCCACAGTACTTGGGGTCTTTAGAACAGCATCCAGAAAGTATCAGACATTCATTAAATATTTGATGGACAAATGGGTGCACAGATTATGCATCTTCTATCCTAAAGAGCAGATTATATTTTCCACCAGGATTCTATAGGATCTCTTCTCAGCAACATGACTGTAATCAGGGTTGCCAATGCCTTCATCCCACTGAGAGCAGCACATAATCCCACTGACCGAGATTGGAGAGGAGACGAGAGAAGAGGACCCTCGGGGCCATGAGATTCCTAAAGGGACATCTTATGTTCCAAGGTGCCCCTTGATTATTTAAAACACATCCAACGCTTCACAGAGCCACTGCCTTGAGCAGCCTCGAGCCAGCTTACCATGCAGTCAAGAAACTGCCAGGGTCAAAAGTGTAAACCCGAGCAGGGCACCAGAGCAGGGCAGGCATCAGCACTGGGCACCCAGGCCTCCTGAACCTCCCTTTTGAACACCTGACCCTGATGCTCGGGGACACAAAACTTAATTGTGCAGCTAATTACACAGTGCCAGGTCAGCCACACTGGGTCCTCTGATACTGTTCAGGAAAACAGTAAAGCAAGGAAAGGTCAGGGCCGGGTGCTGGAGGGGAAATAACTCCCGCTTTAGCCTGCAAACCACACAGAGGTCTTTCACCCTGATAGCCAACCCAGGTGCATATTGCCTACAAACGCCTGAAGCTCCCAGGATACTTCCTTTCCTTTCTGCCTCCATGTCCTGGTACCGCCTCCCAGGTCTATGGGTGGAGACGCTTTATTTCATCTTACTGCTCTCAGTCCATGGTTGAGAGCAATCAAGGGAGGGCCCTGGAAGCAGGAACTGAAGCAGCGGCCATGGAGCAATGTTGTTTACTGGCTTGTTCTCCATAACTTGCCCAACCTGCTTTCTTATACCATCCAGGACCGCCTGCCCAGGGGCGACACCACCCACAGTGGGCTGGGCCATCCCACATCGATCATTCATCAAAAAGGTGCTCCACAGACTTTTCCACGGGACAGTATGATGGAGCCATTCCTCAGCTGAGGTTCCCTTTCCCCGCTGTGTCAATTTAATGAAAACTAACAATCACCCTCCCTTTTTTGTCCTTTTGCATGTGTCTGTGTGTATGTATGTGTGGTCTCTATATGTGTGTGTGCGTGTGTGTGTGTGTGCTTGCATGTGTGGGGGAGCATGTAGAAGTGTGCATACATATGCATGTGCAAAGGCCTGATGCTGCCATTGGTGGTCTCGTCAATCACTTCCACCTAGTCATTGAAGCCAGGTCTCTCAACTGAACCCTGAACTTGCTGACATGGTTCATCTAGTTCTCCAGTTTGTTCTGGAACCTTTGGCTCAGTCTTCTACACAGCAGGCCGCCACGCCAACCCAACACTAACATAGGAGCTGGGATCCAGACTCTCCTCTTGTGTAGCAAGTGCTTTGCTAACTGAGCCATTTCCACAGGACCTTCCCTCCTTCTCTTCCTCCATCTTTCTCCTCCCTTCCTTCCTTTCTTCTTCCTTCCCCTATCTCCCTTCTTGACTCCTTCCCTCTCCATGCCTTATAGTTTATAAAAGAGTCCCCATTTCATGCCACAATGCACAGTGGCTGCTGTGACAGCCACTGTGTTCTAACCCCCAGAGAGGCACCTTCTATCACCTATAACACCAATTTATTTCACATAAAAGTGACCCAAGCATCAAATAGAAAGCTGAGTACAATGAAAGCAAATGAATGCCCCATTAGGGAAAAAGAATGGTTTTCACTTGGGCCATGATTTTGATGGAACAGAATGTGGCCTCACAGATGTTTTATATTAATCTTTACATTCTTTTGAGAGCACAGTGTTTCCATAACCAATACATTTAAGAAACAAGATGGCCACCCAAACATAGAACTCTATTCCTCCCTTTGCATGGTCCAAAAGAGAACAACATTGGGGAAATGATTGTAGCTAAGAGACCAGCAAGGATCGACTAGGAGGTACAATCTGGGTGCCTCACACTGCGAATTCCCGAGAAGTCACCAGGACGTGCTCACGTGCTCTCTCTCTCTCTCTCTCTCTCTCTCTCTCTCTCTCTCTCTCTCTCACACACACACACACACACACACACACGCATACACACAGAGCTCTGGTTTGGTGGGGCAAGCAGAACAACAAATGAAATATAACATTACTTTTGTCTCCTAAGGCAGAGTGTAAATACGAGGCACCTTGGAACTTTGGTTCTAAGTTGGGCAGCCCTCCTCACCTTGCAGAGAGGCCAACAACCAACCTGTCAGAACTGTCTAGTCTTTGTCAAAGCAAAGACCTGAGACAACTGGAAGCCCCATTGGTAACCCAATCACTTCTGTGGTTTTTTAGAAGAAACTGGAGTGGTTTCAGATTTGGGACAGTGGAGGGCTTATAGAATTCAACCTTCATACACACTAGGGGAGAAAGGAAGAGAAAGGAACTCACACTGGGATCCAACAAGCTTGTCATCTGCTTAATCAGAGTCTAGAGGCCATGCTCCTCAGGAAGCCCAACCACAGGGCTTTTTTCTGAGGTTTGTCCTTGTCAAAGGCAGTAACCTAGGACAGACATCTGCTACAGGTCACAATCCATCACTGAAAGAAGCCAGAGCAGAAGCTGACGCAGAAACCGTGGAGGGACACTGCTAGTTTGCACACTCTGTTCATCACCTCATGCTCAGACAGCTTTATTACAGAGCCCGGAGTCAGATGTCTAAGGATGGTGCCACCCACAGAGAACTGGGCCCTCCCATACCAATTGTCAATTAAGCCATAACCCTGATAGACACAGACATGAGCCAATCTGACCTGGGCAACAATTCAACTGATGTTTCGTCTTCCCATGAGGCTGACTCTACGTTGTGTCAAGCTGACAGCTATAGCTAAGTAGGATACAAAACAGGAAAAAAAAAGACCCCCATATGACAGCATCACCAACCCACAGCCAGCACTTCACAGCCATAGCTCTCCTCTGTAGGAACATCAGAACCTGGGGACATCCTCACCCAGACACCCAGGCTGCGAATCACTTACTCGGGGACTTGGAAAAAGCAATGTGTCCTTCCCTGTGACTCTAACAACTCTGAATGGAGGACACATGTGGCCCAAGAGGTTCCCTACCCTGTGGGGTTCCTGCATAGGGGCACAGAAGGTGAAACCCCAGCAGGAGATTCCAGCAAGTGCAGAAACAGCAGTAGTGTCCTCAGCTCAGCACCTACAACCATCCAAACTCCCCCTGTCCTCCTTTCCCAGTCCAGGGACTGTGCTATTCTGCTGCCTGTGACTTCTCTGTATCCTGAATGTCTTTCTACCCCACCAGGCACTCTTCCCTGACCTCAGAGAGAAGACAGCTTCTAGGCCATTGCCGTGTTAGGGGGGCCCTTCTGGACTTCTCCACCCAGTGGATCCTCCTCACTTGCCTCTGCCCGGGCAGCCTTCCACCTCGATGCAGAATCTCCACTGTTTTTCTGCTTGAGTGAGTCTTGCTTTGACCTGCAGTGCACGGGTTCCCTTTACTGTCCCTACAGAATTATTCATATAGTGATGACACATTTGCTAACCCCCTGTCCTGTGGCTCCTTCATGAAGAATGAAGGACGTAAGTCTCCAAAGCCCCATCCACACACATTTTCCTTGTCTCCACTCCACAGTAAGTAGGACCAGAGAAGGCAGGTGAGTTGTCCAAAACCACCGCACAGGTATCACGTTGTCAAGGTAGAATTCAAACTGCCCATTGTACCTATAGAGCCCTAAGTAATGTGACGCTCAGTGAGCCACTGTGTGATTTCAGCAGCTACATTTTTTCATATGCCCTTTGCAGTTTAAATAGTGTTCCACCCACAGAGCACAGAACAAGAGAACACCCAACTAGACGAACACATAAACACAAACACATAAAACACACACACTACACTATACACAAACTACTCACACCACATACATAAACACATATAACACACACACATACACCACACCACACACTACATAATACAATCTCCATACCACATATATATATACACACCACACTACAGTGCAAACACACAGACTACACACTACACTTAACAACACACAGCACAAAATGCAAACAAACCATATGCCACATTATATACACACACAATACTATACAACACACACACAGAGCATCATGCTGCAGTGCCATGCAGAATAAATACATGCTCTCCCAACACAAGGACTGGGGGTTGGATACCCCTGGATGTAGCAGACATAAGCAAAAGGCTGGCTACCTCTGGACCTTAGGCTAAGACCAAGGATGGCACTTCCTGATAGCCCGTCTCTACCTGCTGCCCAAATCACCACAGGCTACCACGCCAATGTAGAAGTGGCAGCACACTTGGGGCACATTAGTGTCCCTTGACTGAGAAAACACCAGCGCAGCAAGCCAGAGTTGTCTTTGGAATTCCCAGAACACAAGGTGAGAAAATACTCAGCACCTTCCCCACGGCCACCCTGGCCCTCATCAGAATAGACTCAGGGATAGGGAATTGCACGGTTATTGCAAACACTCCTGAGACTGGGTTCAAGGTTCAGATGTTACTGAAGGGAGTCGGTCTTCACTTCTCAGACACGTCCATAGATTGAATGACTCTCAAAGGACACAGTGAGAAACAAAACCCCAGCAAGACCCAGCACCTGCCCATGAACATCTCACAGAGCATACTAGCATCACAAGTAATTTGCTAAGATGTATGCGCCTGGAGACCGTGAGGCTATAGATAGCAAGACCAGGTACATTTCTGTCTCAATTCATCTACTGGGCCTATTACAAGTGTCAGCGTCACACTGTGCTGGCGATCAAGGACCCCACAGGAGCCATGTTTGTTTAGTCTGGGGCGGCTGAGACTCAGAGGGAAGGGGGAACTAAAGATCAGGCTGGGAAAGGAATGCTTGTGAGAGGCCTCCGTGCATGGCAAAGCACCCGGAAGAGCCCAGAACACGTTGAGATGGGAAGGAAGGTGGCCGAGCTTTTGGTGGCTCGCATGTCTCCACGACAGATGCACTAGGAGGTCAAACATGTGCTACTGCCTCCAGTCTTCTTGGATTCCAAGAATCTAAACTCACGCCCTCATGGTGGCCCAGCAAGTGCTTTACCTACCGTGCTCCCCCCTCAACCCTTTACTGTGCTTTAAAACCTGCTCTTCTGTACCATAACCAGCTGAGTGTCACTGACTGTCCCCCTCCAGGTGCAGGTTCCAAGTAAACCCAGGGTACCTTGTAAGTGTCAATACCAGTAACACCAAATCTCTGTAGTGTCCACAGATCCCAAGACCATACAAAGCATCCATTCCTTGTGTGAAAACAGTGAAAACAGACACTGTGTTCTCATTGCTACCTCTAGACACCCCAGTAGGGAACAGAGACACTTAGGTCTGAAAGCAAGGGCTCCGCCTTAACGCATTTGGTGATTGTATGTATGTAGGGGATACTCAAGGGACAATAGTTCAAACGGTCATGTGGAACTGAGGTTATAGCTCAAAAGTAGAGCATTTGTCCCAGCATGCATCGGGCCTTCAGTTCAACCCCCTAAGATAAAATTGAATGTGGAGTACAAATGTGCTGACCATGTAGGTCAGGGACCTGCCAGAGAAGTAAGCACGGGGCCAGGCTCCACCACTAATCAAAGTGAGCACACAACACTGTCACATTTTTGCCTAACTATAAAAGTTTCTGAATCATAGGGAAGAAAGATTCCAAGACTCAGATACAAGGATCTCCCAACAGAGCTCAAGGGATACACAGAGTCACTTATATACACTTATATACACAGAGTCTGGGAAAGGGCAATTCAACGACACACAAAACAGCTTACATGTCCTCTCCTACTTTCCTATTTATGTGACTCAGACCCTATCCTGAGAAAATAAAATGTTTTGGGAATATTCTGTACAACACCAGGTATAAAATGAAAAGCTAGCAACCAGCCAAAGGCCCAGTGAGGTCTACATGACCAAACGCACAGAGCGCCAGACCTCTACACGAAATGAACCCAGAGTTTTGTGCCATGAACATGAAGACTTTGTGACTAAGGCTCCCAGAAAATCTCTCCCTGCATTAAACATTCCACAAGACTGGCTGACTGATTAGAGACCATCAGTGACTATAGAGTTAAGGAACCAAATTATCTTGAGCTATGTTAGCCCTCCAAAAGCCATGTATTGCCAACATCTGTGTGAGATAATATCCTTGTGAGTATCAGGTAAATCCTTTGGCAATCGACAAACAGACCCGTTATCCTCTCCCAGCCCCAAAGCTAAGAACGCTGTCCAATATGTCTGAGGTCTACAGCAGAAACTCCCCCACAACCCAAAGTTTCCCAAATGAACTTTAAGAAAAGTATCTTCACCCCTTTCATTCTATTACTTTAAAAAGTTCGTGAAATGCTTGCCAGAATGTAGAATTTTGGGCAACCTTGTCCTAGTCTGAATTCTGCTTGTTTTTAGTTAGTCAAGACAGGGTTTCTCTGTATGTGGCCCTGATCATCCTGGAACATGCGCTGTCGACCAGGCTGGCCTCGAACTCACAAAGATCCACCTGTCTCTGTCTCCCAAGTGCTGGGATTAAGGGCATGCACCACCACCAAATGGCATAGTCTCAATCCTGATGCTGTGGTAAAACTCTATCCAAAACCATCTAGGCGATGAAAAGGCTCATTTGGCTTATAGCTTTCTTATACAATCCTGGACCACCTGTCTAGGGGATAGCACCACCCACAGTGGACTGGGCCCTCCCACACCAATTACTAACCAAGAAAATGACCACAGACTTACCCAGAGGCCAATATAATGGAGGACATTCCTCAGTTGCGCGTTCCTTTTCCTAGGGGACTCTGGCTTGTAGTGACATAAAAACTAATGAGCAAGCACAGGTAGGAATCTGTATTCTAGGTCATGCTCTAGTCAAATATTCTAATCAAATATTCACTCATATTTGATTCCAGAATAAACTCTCTTATTCCCCTTGAGATAAAAGTTGTGGGTTTATTTTTGTTTGCTTGTTTGTTCCATTCATTGCACTACATCTTTGTCTAACTTCCTTTCAACTGGGAAAGAAACTTTTAAAGAGAAAAGAGAGAAATGGAGACATTGAAGACACTAGAGAAAACACTCAGAGGCTTTCATGGGTCAGCTGCCAGTGACTCTAAATCCACACCTAAACATCCTTCTGCAGAGCCACCAGCAAGGCCCGGGGACAGACCTGGTAGAGGACCCCGTGCAGAAATTAACTTGACTGTTGAATTAACTTGACTCTTGGTGTCTGATCCTCCGGGAAGTGATGACCTCCCCAGCCAGCACTCCACTGAAACCTCTCAGCACACAGGAAAAAAAAATAATGTCATTAAGTAGCTTTATATTAAAACTATCAGACTGTCACATCTCATCAGTGTTTAAATTGTTTATATTAATGTTTAATTTGTTCAGGGATTGAGCAGCTTAAAAAAATAAACACAAATAACTCTCTCCTCTACTTGCTGAGGGCAAAATCATTGTGAGTGATATAACCCATACACCGTATTTCCTAAAAAGAGTAAAGGACAGAGCAGGAGAGGGAACAGGACAGGGGTAGAGATGAAGGGGGGACAGTGGCTTGCAGGAGAGAATTTCTTATCAGACAGGACAAAGGACCCTTCTGGATAGTAGAGAGAAGACCAGGCAACCTTTCCAGCTTTTTCCAATGTGTTATTTTTATTATATTTTTTTCTTTTGCAATAGGGTGTCACTCTACAGCCCAACTGCCTGCACTCTCCATCCCTCTCCCTCGGCCTCTGGAATGCTGGGACTGCAGATATGCACCGTATCTCCTGGCCCCAGCTTTCCCAGCTCTGAAGTGAAGGGAGCCATGTTACACTTTGGAAGGTGACTGAGGTTAATACAACAGTAGCCTAACTTGCAGACACACGAAACCATTCCATCAGAAAGGGGGACAGCTCTCCCATTTGCAACTTGTGCCCACACTATTCAACATCCCTATTCCACAGAAAGTCCTGCCTGTCTGGACTGTCCTTTGAAAAGGTGCTAACACCCACCTGATAGGACCCGCGTCGGCTCTATGTCTACATACGAACCATGATTCTACTCTCTTATGACAATCACCTTTAGCATCAAAGAATAAAGAGACTTGAGTCTCTGGAGATGCAGGTCCATGAGGATATCGGGTTATAGGTATTTCTAGGCTTTTTGTGGTTGCATCTGCACCCTGGCCATGTCTCTCATCTCCACTAGAGGAATCCAGTTAGGGACAGACATATGCTGGGGGATGACTCGAAAAAGAGAGGTGGAGACATAACAACTGAGGAGAGAGCTAGAATAAGGGGAGAAGAGGTGGAGTGGAGGAGGGCAGGGGGTGAGGGATGAGCATCATGGTTTCCACAAGGTGTGAGACCAGACCCCACATAAACATCAGAGCTCCTCTGAAGGGGGCTATGTCCCCAGACTGATAGTGGTCACCTATCATCTATCTCACCTTTTGGCCTAGGCTGTAATGGTGTGCTCTGTCAAGCCGACATAATCTAAAACCAGCTGGGAAGAGATTCTCAGTCAGGAACGGTCTAGCTCAGGTTGACGCAGGGGCTTGTCTGTGTGGAGGCTATCTCCAGTGAATTAACTGCTGGGGGAGGAAACAGTCAAAAGTAGACGGCACCAGGTTCTTGATAAGTGGTCTCTCAACCCGTGGGTTGTGACCTTTTCACTGGGGTTGTGTATCAAATATCCTGCATATCAGATATTTACTCTACAATTCATGACAATTCATAATTCATAACAGTAGCAAAATTACAGTTATGAAGTAGCAACGAAAGTAATTTTATGGCTGGGGATCACCACAACACGAGAAACTGTATTAAAGGGTCACAGCATTGGGAAGGTTGAGAACCGCTGCTCTAGCTTATATGGAAAAGGAGAAAGAGGGCTAAGCACAAGCTCACATGCATGCATCGCTCTGGCTTCCGAGTTCCTGCTACGTTGACTTCCTCACTAAGAAGGGCTGTAACCAGGATCCTGAGCCAGATAAACCCTTTCTCTCTTAAGGCATCTCTGTTAAGGTGTTTTTCATAGTGACAGAAGACTAAACCAAGACACCCACCATCCCGTGGCTTCCTCCTTCCATGTCTGGGGAGCTAGCGAGCAGACCCAGACAGATGCAGCTTGCAGCACAATGTTGAGTCCCTTCTCCACCCCGCTGCTTCAGCTGCACAGCCTGAAGTGTTGAGCGCAACTTTGTAACAATAAAACCCATCCTGATTGGTGGACAGTGGCTATGGAAACAGTCTGTACCCTGCAGGGAAGGGGCATCTCAGGGCACATAGCATCCTGCCACCCTGAGAACCTCAGTCTTGGTGTACACAGGACCTGCGGTGGTTTACATGAGATGTCTCCCACAGGTCTGTGTATTTGAACACTTGGTGTCCATTGGTGACACTGTTTGGGGCCATTTGGGACTTGTGTCCTTGTTGGACGAAGTGCATCACTAGAGGCGAGCTTTGAGCATTTAAAGACTCAAACCATTTCCAGTTCACTTCATGCTTACAGGGAAGGATGCAAGCTCTCAACTTCCTATTCCATCTGCCATGTCGGCTTCTTGCTGCAAAGTGTCCCTACCATGACAGACCTTTATCCCTCTAGAATCATTATCCCAAACAAACTGTAAGTTAACTTGGTCACGGTGTTTTATCGCAGCAACAGAAACATACGTTGTGTTTTTATCACAAAAACAACTAAACAGTGCTCCAACATCAAAGCAAATATTGACATTTTTTCACGCATCAATAAGTATGAGGGGACCAGCTCCACATGAGCAGAGATGTCCCTAGAGACAATCCCTGCACAACAAGGCATACTTAGCTCGAGAATGCAAAACACTAGAGAGAATCCTAACTGCAGCTGGCCAGTTGCCTAAGAACGGCATGTCAGACAACATGACGCCACCACTCCAGACACACACACATATCCCAGTCCCTTCACCTGTAGATCTGTTATCCCGTGTGGTCACAGGGTTCCCAGATGTGATTAGGAGTTGTACACAACAGTCTTTATCTGGATTACCTATAAGAGAGGTTCAGTCTCCCAGGTCTTTGACAGCGACATTAGAGGCAGAGACAGATGGAGCCCTGAACAAAGGAGAGGAGCTAAACCAACGTGTGCTGTGCTCAACGATTGGGTGGGTGGCAACTTCTCACAAACCCAACAGCAAGCTAACAGAGATACCAGCTTGCAAAGACTTAGGATTTTTATATGAGTGCTTTAGCATTATGGGTTAAGTGTGAAACATCCAGCATTTGGGCGCCCGGTCTCCAGCTAGTGGTGCTGGTAGGGCCAGTGCTGCAGGATCATTAGAAAGTGGGGCCTGGTTGGAGTAACTGCACACTAGAAGTGGGCCATGAGGTTCGGAGCCTGACCTGCTTTCTGTTCCACTGATGATTCCTGATGTGAGCAAACAGGCACCTGCTCCAGATGCCACTGGCATTAGCCATTCCTGTCACCATGCTTTTCTGCCATGTTGGGCTACACCCTTAAAACCTGAGACAAAACGAACCCTTCTTCCCTTCCCTTAAGTTGGTCTTTGGCTGGCATCTGGTCACAGGGACCTGATGAGTAACTCAGACACCCTGCGTCTTGTGGTGGGAACGGAGTGGGCAAACAGGACAGGTGGAAATTATCTGCTCAAAGCACAACAAACATAACAGACATCTTGGTGTCGGAAGAGTCCTGCTTTCAGAGCCGCCGCCGCCCCACAATAGCTAGCGTAGAATACTGACCTGTGCTAACCCTATGGAGAGCAATTATGCAGTTCACAGCATAGATGGCAGCTGCAAGAGGGAAGGATGCCGTCAACAAGAGGGCCTTTTACTCTGTAAAGACGGGGAGAGCTCTTAGCTTGAAAGAGCAGCAGGTGCCTAGCTCCTCACGTATATGAGACCCGTCACTCTCCACCACCTCCTGATAGATGGCATGCAGGGCTTACCTATTTCACACATGTAGGCTTTACATTTCAATGTAAAAGCCTGCCCGTAAGTGAGAGCCGTCCCTAGAGAGCATTCTATAACCCTGCCTTTGCCGTTCTGCGCTTGATTTCACCCAAAAGGCTGAGAAGCGGCTGCTGGCCTCTTTGTGTAAAAAAGCTGTCAGAAAAAAACCCAAATGTAAGCAACTTGAACAAGGCAGGGAATTTATTGTATCACAAAAACCTAAGAGCCCAGAGGGACCTGGGGCTCACGTCCTGGGCTTACCTCTCCCATAGTCAAGCAGGTCACTTAGCAGGGTAAGGAGTTCGTGCTAGAGGCCCTTGGAGGCCTGCATAGACCCCCAGCTCCTGTGAGGACCCAGGCCTGTACACAGTGGCTTCTACTCTCCACCTGAAGATCAGAGGTGCCACACTCATCTGCAGCTGTCACTAAATAGAAGGAACAGAATAAAGGGCTGTGTCTTTCGCCAGTCCTGGACCCCTTCTCACAACACTGGGGGCTACACCAAGGCCTCAATTAAAGGGGGTGATAAGGGAAAGGGCCCCGGGTATGGTGCAATGCAAACACCTAGTACCCCATCGCTATGAGGGTCCTTCCCAGGTAAGTCAGGAAGAACATTACAAGGCCTATGGTCCTTCCTTTCTTTCTTTCTTTCTTTCTTTCTTTCTTTCTTTCTTTCTTTCTCTTTCTTTCCTTCCTTCCTTTCTTCCTTTCTTTTCTTTTCTTTTTCTTCTCCTCCTTCTTCCTTATCCTTTTTCTTTTCTTTTCTTTCTTTTCATAGGATCTTGTTTTTTTAATGCTGCTGGGGATGGAACCCAGGGATCTGTGCATGTGTGGCAAGCTCTCTTCAGACTGAGCCACGTCCCCAACTCGGCGTCTCACACTTTGGGACTCTGCTTCTTCAGCATTTGTATTTTGACTTTCCTTTGACATCGGTTTAAGACTGAGTGTGTCCCTATAGGAACAATGAAAAAGGCAGAGGGTTGTCTACTGTCTGTTTCCAAGCACCTGATTCTATGACATCATCAAGCATTCCCAGAGTGCTGTGCATGTCACTGTTCCCACTTGACAAGTCGAAAAATGGTTACCTGGAATGCCCATGTGCTGGCATTTCTTCTTACTAACGTGTGGCTTTGGATGAACGGCCTAACTGCACTTGTCCTCCAGTCTTTTCATCTATAATCTCGGATGATTCTCAAAGCTACATCACCATTCCTGGGCAGATATGTGCGTTATCCCTGTAAGGATGATTAGCCAGCATATAATCGACATTACTGCTTTCAGACACGGCAGCCTAAGCGTCCTAATGAGAAACCACCCAAAGCTGCCTGTGCTTCTCAACAAAAATCTGAAGAGAAAGGCGAAAAATAAATCCACTCTGGGGCACTAAAGGGTAAAAAGGATGTGTCTCTTCCAACAGGAAAACAAACTCTCCGGAGCATAAATATAACAAAATGAGGGTGGGGTTGCGATGGAAGCGCTCAGTAACCCAAGTGATTTGCCTTTCTGTGAGTCCCTTCTAAGAGGCTCTGAACACCCCCGCCCCATCTCTCCCCGTGTGAGGCGAAGTTTTGTCATTTAGTTTCCCATCAGATACTTGTACAGGGATCCCGATCTGAGCCTCAAGCACAACATGGAATTCCCATGTGGAGTGCTTTCCTTCACATGCTGGAGTCTATCAACACCAGAGCTGTTCGGAAAATGTGGACTAACTTACTATGCTAGTGAGCCCTTGACTTAGAGCCCTGCTTTCTGCAGTAGGGAATCTGCTCAACACTGCCACCGTCATCATGAGGGACTTCAAGGTTACGTCTGACTGTGATGAGTTTATTTCACTCCGACAAGGGAAATACCTGGCTCTTCAATGACCCGAGTCTTCTAAACTAGGCTTTCTTGGCTTGCCTACCTGCTGCCTTCATCAAGCTACTTAATGCCTGCTACTTAGCATTCAGATTGTACAGCCAGTAACCTGGTACCTCATCCAACTTCAAGAGGGAAAAGAAGTCTCAAGTGCACCAATAAAAAAAAAATAAATAAAAAAAAAAAAACAAAGAAAAATAAAACCCAAAAAGCTTACAGTGCATTCTAGGAGACAGTCTCATGCCATTGACTTCACTCAGGGGTGACTTTCCATAGATACAAGGTACACCATCCAAAAAAGACTAATAGGTGACATTTTCTGTGTCCAGGAAATAATAATAGGATTCTAATTTGAAATGAAATTTAGAAATGACGGAGTTCTGACTTCACAGGGAAGATACATAGGTTGTGTCCTTAGTAAAATCGAGACTCATCAGCCAGAAAGATCATTGGAGAAGTGTTAAGTCTGAATCCTGGTTATTTACAGCATACTGGTCGGTCAAATCCATGGTTCTAGAACCTGCCTGGCATTGTTTGGCTGGGGTATTGTCTCTGAGTTTTGGTAAAAATAGAAATAATCTTGTATTCAATGAGTTGGCAATGTCTTTAAAAGTTGAAAAGTTTATCCGGCTGAAATACTGTTAAAGACATCTTGTCCATCAAATATACCTGTCCATCAAAGACAGTTTTTGTCCAAAGACACCCTGCCCATCAAAGATATCTTGTCCATCAAAGACTCCCTGTCCATCAAAGACAGCTTATCCATGGTTTGGTAGATGTTAAGGTACCAAAGATATCTTTGCTCATTCTGAAGTGGTTGAAATGTGGCCTGAACCCTCCCTATCAAAGATGCAGTGTGTAGTCCACTGACTCAGTGTCGCAGTACACATGCTGACAAAGTAGAAAGATACTCCGGGCTATAGATTCTGTCATGCTCTAGAGAAGTGGTCCCCACTGTTCCTAACACTGGGACCCTTTAATACAATTCCCCATGTGGTGATCCCAAACATAAAATTGTGTTGCTACTTCGTAACTGGAATTTTGCTACCATTATACATCAGAATGCAAATATCTGATATGCAGAATATCTGATGTGTGACTCCTGTGGTTGATGCTGACAAGGGGCCAAATCTTCAGAAATGAGGAATAACCATGGCAGCAGACAGGGAGGCAGCATCACCTATGGGGCATGGCATGTCTCTGTGTTGGAACCTCAGAAGTGGAAGGCTGCATAGAATATGTGACATTGGAATAGGATGCTGACAACTAGGTAAGGAACCGATGGCTGTTGGTGGACTATTTAAATGGGGTAGGTAAGTGGGAGTATGGGTTTGAGAACAAAAGATGAGAAGGGAATGTGGGCCTTGTTGATACTCGTGGTGACTCAGAAGCCTGAGTAAGGCTCCAACTCTTCCTTTCATGTTCCTCTCTCAGGATTCACACCCAGGACAGCTCTGCCCACAACAGGGGCTGAGGTCATACTGTCAGAGCTTGCTTTGAACTTCTGAACTGCATCTACCAGTGAAGGTGATGGCCTTGATAGTGCCGATTTCTCTTATGTTGTAATATGAGCGACCGGGGCTTCGTCCCCAGCACCCCGGCCACCTGGCTAGCTTATACCCGAAATAACAACACACAAACTGTATTCATTTAAATACTGCTTGGCCCATTTCTATCTAGCCTCTTCTAGGCTAATTCTCACATATTAATTTAGCCCATTTCCATTCATCTGTGTAGCACCGCTAGGTGCGCTTACCAGGAAGATTCTAGCCTACATCCATCTTGGGTTGGAGCTTCATCGCGCGTCTGGCTCTGAGAGGAGCTGCATGATTTCTGTGCTCCAGAGAGCAGAGCTGTCGAGTCTGAGCTCACTTCCTCTTCCTCCTGACATGCTATTCTGTTTACTCCTCCCACCTATGTTTTAACCTATGAGGGCCAAGCAGTTCCTTTATTACTTAACCAATGAAATCAACAGATTGATATACGACACTCCCACATCACTCTTAGTGTTCAAGAGGGTCCACACCATCATCAAAACCAGAGCTTGGTGAAGACCCTACACAGAAAGCAGAGGGATCCCAATGCCAGGAGGTTTTAGCTAAGTCTGACAGGAAGGGGTTGAGTGAGCAGGGCACAGTGAGCTGACATTCAGTGTGACTGGTTGAATTCTGACTGTCCTCTGCTAAGATCAACGTCATCTGTGAAGAGCAATCCAGGATTGTCTAGGGAAGCCTCATTAGCAAGTAAGCAATGGTACAGGATGTCTTAGAGCTCCAGATCAGCGTGAATCTGTGCAGACACTCAAGAAAGGGTCCTTGTTGAAACATGGTGTTTTACAGACACACACACACACATACTAAAGAAAAACCAGCAGTGTTTTGCATAGTAGCATGGATCCCAGCATTGTTTCCTCCCAGTAACTGCTACTTGGCTTACAGTCCTAGTAGACAACTGGAGTGCCAGCCACACCCCTGATTATTTTGTCACAGGGCTTGGCTTCAGACATACACATCTAATCTATGGACCCCAAGGCTGCATGTATCCCAGGACGGCTGTGAATGAAGCCCAATACATTTGCAGGTTCATTTGGAGACCCTCTCTCAACAAACTACTAGGAGAGTAACTGAGGAAGATACCTTACCATGACCTCCAGTCTCTACATGTATGTGCACACACATGCACATATGCTGAAACCCCCAAAAGCCTGTGACCCTGAAGGTGTTGAATGGAGAGGGAAGGGGAAGTCTCTCTAGAGCAGTGGTTCTCTACCTTCCTAATGTTGAGACCCTTTAATGCAGCTTCTCATGTAGTGGTGACCTCCAACCATAACATTATTTTCATTGCTATTTCATAACTATATTTTGCTACTGTTATAAACTGTAATGTAAATATCTGTGTTTTCCAATGGTCTTAGGCGACCCCCTATGAAAGGATCATTGGACCCCCACAGGGGTCTGTGACCCACAGGTTGAGAACCGCTGCTCTTGAGTCTCTCATGAAACAAGAAGCCTCAGTTGCAGTGTAATGGACAAGCTGGAGAATTCTTCCGCCAGCCCAGAAAGCACCTAAAACCAGGACAGAAATAAAATGAGCTGTTTTATTTAAAGCAGCATCTGTGTCAGAAACTCACAGATAATTCTCTTTTCTCTTTTCATATGCCAACAAACCCTGTTTCTGAGCAAGAGAGTATTTTTACACTTTAATATGAGAAATTGTAATTAATAGGCAGTCCACTCAGTGTCACTTGGAGATGTTTTTCTTCTGGAACAATCAGATATGTTCTCCTGCATGGACTCCAAAGCCTGACAGCCCATAGCAGCACGGCTGCAGGAAAATGAGGAAATCTAAGAACTGGTCAGGAGCTGAGAGCTGGAATCTTTAGGTTGCATCACCCAGAGCTAGTGGGGCTGGCGATGTGGTTCAGTTGGTAGAGGGCTTGCCCAGCATGCACAAGGCCCTGGGTTCAGTTCCCCGCACCACATAAACCAAGCCTGTGATCCCAGCACTTAGAAGCAGATGCCAACATGGGCTACATGGCAAGAGGTTGCA